>CM053267.1:18889779-18934651 GCA_028583415.1 Protea cynaroides | reverse complement strand
TCTCATCTGATCCATGTAACTCCTACCATATATCTTACCATGGTCCTTGGAACATGATCCTATGTATGAGATTCTATATACATAAATTATGTACAACACCAATAAAAAGGTTAGAAATGGTATTAATTTTTTATAGAAAAAATAATAAAAAATGGAATAAAAGCATTACAACTACTGTAGTATTTATTAATCATAGCTTGAATTCATTATTATTATTATTATTATTTTATTTATTTATTTTTTTGGGTTGGAGGGGTGGGGGTGAATATAAGTATATGTATTGACAAATGAGAAGCCAGCTACAATAGAGGCTCTCTTATTTGGGAAATCTAAAGGAGAAAAGAAAGGAGCATTCAGTTCTCATGGGACATCCTATCCACATTATTGGATAGGTTCCCAGGCATCTACAATGAATCTATTCTGAGACATGTCCAAAGCAAGGTCTCCCACTTGACGAGAATGATCGATGTACATCAAAGAGGATTGAGGCCCAAATTTGGCTGATTCTCCTTCATTTGGCGGTCCAAGTTCGAAGATTACGTTTCGTCGTTATGTGATAGATGGTTGCATAGAAGATAAGCTTGCCAACAAGGTCACATAAAGATTTCCTTTGAAAGCTTTGATGGTCCATATCCATTCCTTGTCGAAAGCTCGAATCCACTGGGGAGAAGGCCAACAACGGAGGAGGATGCATTCCCAAATCTGAGAAGCAAGATGACACTTAAAAAAAATGTTCAATGTCTTCATTTCCTACCCAGCAAAGAGAGCAATTGGTTTGCGTAGGTATGTGCTTGGATTGAAGAAATGCTCGTGTTGGAGCTAGGATTAAAATCTTATAACGAAGCTTGGATTAAAATCTTAGAACTCGAGGGTGTTCGACCCTTGAGAAAATTGAGATCTCCGAGATCTCGGCAAGATCCTGCCGAAACTCCCCAAAGGCTAAAAATGGGAGTTTCGACATGTTTAAGGCCATTTTAAAGCTATATACTCCAGGGAAATACTATTTTAACATATATAAACACATTTAAAGCATAAAATGATATAACTAATCACATTGTGGGTAAATCATACATTCATAAATCATAAATCCGTACGATGACAAATATTCAAAGTCTCAAAATCTCAAATACTCAAAATCAAGTAGTACATGTGAATATGTAATCAAGATCAACTACTAAAATACAATGATCCCAACTTCCAGCCTAAGTTCCATCTTCCCATCACTCCATCCCAATGTCTAATTCCATGTTGAGTGACGTGGAGGATCTATCTCGTCATCTAGCCTTTGCCGTGCACAGTATAGCTCGGACTGAAAAACAAAGTCGTGCCACAACATCCTATGGTTGAAGTAGCACTGGTACCAATCTTCCACAAGATTTTGGAGGAGTGATTTGGAAAAAACAGCAACCTTCCAAGCTTAGAACACCAACTTGGAGAAGAAGAGAAGCAAAACAGAAGAAAAGAACTGAAAATAGTAAGTCTCGGTCAAAATTTCGACCAAGACATACCTTTTATATACAAATTCGGTTTGAGTTGGTTCGAGTTGGTCGAAACTGGTTGAGACCAGTCGATGCCAACTTGAGAAATGGTCGATACGGTCGAGTTTTGGTTTCGAGGGGGTGTATCGTCCTGACCCCCTCGAAATTTTCGAGAAACTCTATGGTTGGAAGGGCTTTAGTGAGGCTCTCGACCAAATGAAGCTACAGTGATCAAGCTTGAGTGATAGAATGAGAGGAAAGGTGACCTGGCTGCCAAACACTATCATCGAGGATTTTAGACACTCTGGCCAATCTATCCTGGCCTCAAGCAAGTCTGGTTCTTTCCCCATACCTTGTGAGCACCTTCTAGGTGTCTTGGAAACTAGGGCCCTTAAGTGTGGTGCCTTGGTTTCCTAGGCCCCAGCCTTGGTGTCCAATGCCCTCCACCGCCTTGGGTCTTGTTTCCGTGATTATTATGCTTGTGAGAAGGACTCCATGGGGTTGCCAGTTATCCAGACATAAGAAAGGTGGAGGATCCATCACCTATTCCGATTAGTTTTGTATTAGATTCTTGTAATGTGGACGGAATTGGATTCGGTAATGGAACCGTTAGCCGTCGATTCCAATTACTCGGTAATGGGCTCCTTCGGAATGGATTTGAATGGGCTTTTGGCTATCTAAAGTCTATTAGAAAATCTGTAAATTTAATTGAAATATAATTTTATGGAATCCAGTAACTTATAGATACTTTCACGTAAGTGTATAGCTAAACCTACATATTTGATTTAAGGCATAAATATATTTAGTATTTATAAACATTAAACAACATGAACGTGTTAATATAAATAAATATGTATATAAAACTTTAGGGGTGTCAATTGGACTGTCCAGTCAAGTTTCGGTCTGGGTCAAATCGGTGTGGGGCTTTATAAGCCATGATAGAAACATGTTCATTAAGAGGTTTGGGCTGGGTGGGCTGCATTGTACACATTAACTAACAAGCCGGTCTGGTTTCGGGTTGTTATCGGGCTTAACTTATCGGATTGTTATTGGGTTGGTTCGGGTTGAAAACCCGATAAGAAACTCGTTAAGGCCATCTAGAAGGCTGAAGTAGTGAAGCTAGGGTTTAATATTCGGTCTGGATTGGTTTGGGCCATTCTTAGGTTCGGGCTCATCAGTCAATTTTTTTGGGCCGGTTTTGGGCTAACACGGACCAGACTGGGACCGGTAGGATATTTCATACCTCAACCCGAAACATATCCAATAATAGTTCGGTCCAGGTCGGTTTCAGGTTAATTCGGATAGACCTGGTCTGTGCTACTGGTTTGGTCCCAAAATTGACACCCCTATAAAACTTCATTAAAATCTTTGATCCATGATTTAAACGGGTTGATTTGACCTATAAATCATGTAATAACTGACTGTTGGATCTGGGGCCCTAAACCCAAACCTGAGCCATTTAATAAACGGGCTGCTGGTTGGTCTGGTTACAACTCAGTCTAATTCCGGGGCTTTTGCAGGTTGAAGAAGTGGGTGGGATTGAGACAGGTTAGAAATTGCTGCTCGTAATCTCTACTGAATTTACTAGTATTGAGTTTTTATTGAGACAGCCCCATTGTACAATAATTATTAGAAAATAATCGAGTTAGAGCTGTAGCTATGAGTGCAACAGATGGCTTAATGTGGGGAATGGAAGTGATTGACACGGGAGCTCCTCTAAGGCTTTGTTTGGATCCATTTTTATTTCTGTTTTTATTCCAATTTTTTGCTTTTTTAAATGTTTGGTATCATTTATGGGTGTTATTTATTATAAACAAAAATGAAAATAAGGAAACCTCTTTTTGATTTTTGCCAAGAAATGATTTTTAGTTATTTTTGTGCATACTTTAATGAGCACATGGATATAAATAGTTCCAATGGTTAAAAACTGCGGACAAAAGGATAATAGCCCATTTTATTTGTCAAAACCCGCGCAACAAGGAAGAAACTGAATAAGAAGAAGAAAGCATAACAGAAACAGGGAAGAAAGAAGAGACAAAAGAGGTGAAGCTTGCAAGAAACAAGGAAGAAATAGCAACAGCTTGCAGGCGGGTTTGGGAGTTCTTTTTGCTGAATCGATTTGGGATTAAGAGCCGATAGCATTCGAAAACACTAAAGCAGTTGTCAAGTTGAATCCTGAATTACTTCTGTTTCTCTTCTCTCACCGAGGATTCACTGCTTCTTTGTGTTTGTAGTGGAGTTTTCCTTCCGCTTTAGGCTTTTGATTTTCTACATGCGTCTTTCATTGTTTTTTGTTGTCCTTATATGTTTAATACCGAGTCTAATGATTATGGTTGCTCATTGATGTTTCTGAATCGCTCCACATTTTTTATTCTGGTATTTATTCATGTTGGTTTTGCAAAGTGCATTTCGTTGTTGATGGATTCTGTTATTTCAATTTATTTTTTTGTGGGTTTTAGGGTTCAAAGTTTAGAAGTTTTGTTGGATATCTCTACCTTGATTGTTTATTTTGCTGCTTATTTTCTGAATTGATAAAAATGTTTGATCCTATTTTGGGAGGAGGAATTGCAGACGAATTCGATTCTTTCAAGGATATTGAATCTTTCAAATAACCTCACAGTACCTTTTCTTGAAGATACTTCTGTTTCTTCTCGTCGGATTCGATTCTGTTGAAGCACAGACAACAAATGCTACGGTTCTCTCGTGATGGGATTTGTTGGGAATAATCACACCGTTGTGTATGAAATCCTAATTTGAACTTTTGAGCTGAAACCTTAACAGGGATTAAAGCAAGCACGAGCTGCAGCTGATGCCAAGAAATTTTGGCTAGTTGGAAGCATTACCACCTGTAAACTGATACCTCCAAAGAGAGAGATTGAAATAGAGCCGTCACTTCCAGAAAGAATCAGTTATAAAAATTATTCTGGATATAGACATATCAAATATATTTCTCATTCTACAATCTATTTTTTTTGTAGTTATCAAATTACTTTTTTTTTTATCAAAAATGATTTTGATAAATAAGTAAAAAACAGAAATAAAAATGGATCCAAAAAGAGCATAGTAATCTAGTCGGTGGAGCGATCTCGGACTATGTTCTTGGAGAATCTGTTGATAATTTAGGTCCTGTAGACACTCGCACAATATCTCCTATTCATAGATTTGCGCCCGCCTTTATACAGTTAGATGCCAAATTATTCTCCTATTAAGTTGAAGCCATGTATACTAAAGTGATATCATCTTGCACATTTCTCAGGTAAACTTTGTTTAGATACCAGGATGGAATGCATGTGGAGCTTGCAGTTGGTGGGGATGGAATCTCCTATGCTGCAACACTTTGTTTCTTAGTGATACTCTAGAATCTGCAAATATTACTGGCACCATAGTGCATTCTGCTCAAGTTAGATTATGAATCTGCTTCATAGATGTTCTAAAGCAAACCCAATGACGATATGGTGAATCAATAATGGGTGCAGATAGGTTCCCAATAGTGGTGATTTCCAGCTATAGATAATAATAGTAACGCAAAGAAAAGAGAATGAAAGAGGAGGAGCAAAGGAGGCCAATCTCAGGCCAAGGGCAGCTTACCCAATAATTAAGAGTCACAACCACTCAAGAATATTCAATTCTATTCAACGTCAATTTGACCTTGGCATATGCCTTATATCATTTGAATAGAACTCTCATCTAAGCTTCCAATTGGAAACATAATTAACAAGGAAGTAATTAATCTAGCAAGGTAATTAACTAGGAAATTAAATATTGAATAAAATCCTACTAAAATAAAACATCTCTTCTTGCTATAGCTGAAGTAATTAATCTAGGAAGGTAATTAACTTGGAAAGTAAATATTGAATAAAATCCTACTAAAATAAAACAGCATCTCTTCTTGCTATAGTTGAGCCTTCCATTTATGTTCTTTCCATGCGTGATCTTATGATATTGTGCTAGATTGTGCAAGATCTTGTGACTTAATCTTGATTTCCATTGGCATGAGGATCTTGTGACTTGATCTTGTTGTGATCTTGATTTCCATTGGTATGGGCTGAATAATATTGCATCAAATCTCCCCTGCTTAAAAAAAACTCGACCTCGAGTTTTGATGAATCAACACGGCGGGGTTAGTTTTCATCTTTCAATGAGAATTGAATTTTGGTGGCATACGAAAATTTGGAAGGAAATCTGCAACCTTAGAATTCGCTCTTCAAAGTACTTTGACGGGATTAAGCACTCAATGTGCCTAACTTCACAATCAACATCAAGAATATCATAGGTAACAGGCACAACCTCACTTGTGAAGTCTTCCTTAACCACGACATCGGCTGGGACCACCATCTCAGTCGCGTACCCTTTGGCCTCGTCACTGATAGTCATAACCTCCTTAGCTCAATCTTCAATAGTAGACCCTAGATTTCAATAGAATATCATCCACCTTGCAAAGGATGTGGTCTTCGCCTTTAGTTACTGATTCTTCTACAAAAGTTGAGTTGTTCTTGATCTCAGGTTCTGATGATTGTGTCTATCCCTTTTTGCTTTTAAGGCTTGTTCCAGGAAATCTAATTAGCCATGTAACCATGCTTACAACTCCAAGCGGTCACAGAGAAACGAAACCCTCTTACTCAACCATAGTTTATTAATTCGGATTCCGGAATTATTTGGAAGGAGAATAGTTCAGAATGAGTCGTTTCGATAATTTAAAAATTCGGTCAAAGATGCGGTAAAAAAAAGTGGACATAAAATAAAATTTGAATTCAGATAGGTTCAGGAATTATTCTTTTGTCTAAAAAAAATTCGGACAAAAAATTCGGATGTTAATTTTTAATATTTGGTGCTCTTATTTCACAATATCAATCATCATACCTACATAATTACAAGTGACATTAGAATAATATTTAATTTATAAATAACAATATAATACATAATACATGTGTATGTGTTTATAAAGGTGGATTCGTTAGATTTCATTATAGTACATAATGTATAATTTTTTATGTATTTTTTTTATTTTATTTTTATGGCAATATCAATTTAGTGGAGTTGATGTTCATAAAATCAAACATATTCATAAATTCTTCTAATCATCCTCATGAAATCCATTTCATTTTCATGTTTGTTAATTACTTCCTCATGGTTTGTATTATAATATTTATTTTTAGACTCATATTTAATCCCAAATGGAAAAGCACATGAAAGTAATGACTTGCTTTGCATTATGGTATTATTTTTATACTCATATTTAATTCCACATTACCAAATGAAATTAATGATTTTCTTTGTATTATGATTTGATTTTCATGCTCATATCTAATCTCAAATAGTAAAAGAAAATGAAATTAATGATCTGCTTTGTATTATGGCTTGATTTTTGGACTTATAATTAGTCATAGATTGGAAAAGATGCTAATAGTTAAGGCATTAAGGGGTGTTTTTTTTTTTCCTGAAAACTTTGTTTGAGAATAGTAGTTAAGGTATTAAGTCCTCCACTAGAATAGTGTTAATAGTTTTTTTAAGTATCCAAATTATTTTGTATAATTCGGACTCAGAAGAATTATTCGCGATATTTATTTCTAAACCAAAAATGTGAAATTTTTTTCGAATCATTGAATATAATTCGAATTCGAAATAATTATTCGTATTATTCAGTTCGTAATTCGTGAATAATTTGGAGAATTAAATAACTATGCTCTCAACAATGGGTGGTGGAGGAAGATCCTTGTAAACGTGTCGAGGAAGCCTTGCATCTATGTGAGTTTCCAATGTGACCAACCTTTCAGTAGCTTGCCTCAATGCCTCAATAACTTGCAGGTTAGAGGTAGTGTTCATTGTATCACTGCTGGCCATAGCTCTGATACCAATTTAATTCAAACCCAATAACGATATGGTGAATCGATAATGGTTGCAGATAGGATCCTATTAGTGGTGATTCCCAACAATAGATAAAACAATTACACAAAGAAAAGAGAATGAAAGAGGGAGAGGAAAGGAGGCCGATCTCAGGCCAAGTGCATCTCACCTGATAATGAAGAGTCACAACTACTCAAGAATACTCAATTCGATTCAACTTCAACTTGACCTTGGCATATGCCTTATATCATTTAAATGAGACTTTCATCTGAGCCTCAAATTGGAAACACAATTAATAAGGAAATAATTAATTTAAGAAGGTAATTAACTAGGAAAGCAAATACTGAATAAAATCCTACTAAAATAAAACAACTCTTCTTGCTATAGCTGAAGTAATTAATCTAGGAAGGTAATTAACTAGGAAAGTAAATACTGAATAAAATCATGCTAAAGTAAAACAGCATGTCTTCTTGCTATAGCTGATCCTTCCATATATGTTCTTTCCATGCGTGATATTTATTTGATCTTGCAAGATCGATCTTGTGACTTGATCTTGATATGATACTGAATTTATGTACGACGACTGCTGACTATAGTTTTTTTTCTGGCAATAAAGGGGATTGATGTGCCTGCACCGAATGAAAATAGTTCATCGGGATCTGAAAAGTGCAAATTGCCTCCTGAATAAGCATTGGCAAGCGAAGATCTGTGACTTTGGGCTCTCTCGAATAATGACAGAAATTCCCATGAGAGATTCCTCAGCTGCAGGGACTCCTGAATGGATGGCTCCTGAACTTATACGCAATGAACCGTTCACAGAGAAATGCGATGTGTTCAGCCTTGGTGTGATAATGTGGGAATTGTTCACTCTAAGTAGACCATGGGAAGGTGTACCAGCAGTGCAGGTATGTGATATGCAGGTTCTCTTGTATTCAATATTTATGTGGGCTTTTAAGTTGAAAGATGATCTTGTTTCTCATCTCCATTGTTCAGGTGGTTTATGCAGTTGCTAACGAGGGATCTCGGCTAGAGATTCCTGAAGGGCCACTGGGAAAGCTTATTGCAGGTTACTCAGATTTGAAGTTTATTTTGTTTTATTTTCTCTCTTCTACTTTCTTAGGCACTCAAATTTCTCGATCCTGATCGCAGATTGTTGGGCAGAGCCAGATGAACGACCTAGCTGTGAGGAGATTCTCTCCCGCTTGCTTGATTGCGAGTACTCTCTCTGCTGATTTGATGTTTGTATAGAAAGCACTAAAGAGGGGTTGTCAGTTTTAAGTTGTAAATTGGTGAATGTTATAGTTATTCAAATAATTTCTCATTGCCAATATTTAGTTTTCTGTAGCATTGTGCCCCCTTCCCCAATCTCTGAAGAGTCGTTGCCATGGAAGTTAAAATTCCAAAAGCTAGAAATTTATATCAGATTAATAATTGGAATAGATCTTTGGCCGTAATTCTCCAGGAGTAATTCGAATTATATAGTTCAAAAACTGAACACATGGTGATCTAGAAATAATTCTACCTTTCTGGAGCTGATGTTGCCCTTCAATCTCTTGAAGACTGACGTAGTACCAAGCAATTAAAATGACAGCACGTCAAATATAACATGCTTTTGACAGTTGAAAAAGCCAGTACTAGCTAGTATCTCACCTAGAAAATAAATTTGGAATTTTTATTTCAGGCAAACATGCTTTTTAAATCCCGAGCTTTGCCTTGCGAAGCAAATGAAGGTTTAAGTTGACTTCGCTGAGCTACAAGCATTGGAGTTCCTGGTGCTAGAGCTTCTTATGGATTTCTATAGAAATAGCTCCAGGAGCCTACTTCTGCTGTAGGCATTGTTTCATATAACTTCTCAAAGATTTTGTTAGATCATTGTAGCTTTGCAGAGACTATAGAAATGGGATTACCTCTTCTACACCCATTCTGATGTGAAGCCCGTCACCTGTGTTTTGCTTTGTGAAGCAAATGAAGGTTTAAGTTGGAAGTTGCTGGGCAACAAGCATTCGAGTTCCGGCTGGTAAAGCTTCTCAGGGATTTCTAGGGAAGCAGTAGCTCAAGGTGCCTAATGCTGCTATAGGGATGGTTTCACATAGCTTCGCAAAGGTTTAGGTAGCTCACCCTAGCTTTGCAGAGACTACAGAAATGGGCTTACGTCTTCTACGCCCATCCTGGTGAGAGGAATGAGTGGGGGAAAGAGCCAGAGCAAATGAAAGAACAGAGCTGTCAGAGCTCCCATGGATACAGGCTAAGACTACTGCAAGTCAAGAATGAACAGCCATTTCAAGAAGAGAAGAGAAGAAGTAGCAACAGCTTAGCCAGGTTACAAAGTTCCAAGCTCGTCACCTCTCAGGATTTCTCACAAAGAAGAGTCAGGAAGTTTTGGAAATCAGTCTGGAACCGAACGGAATATTCAAAACAGCTCCAAACCAACTGCAGGAATTGACACACATCTCTGTACTGGTATCGCTTTCTGGTGCTGGGTATTAAACTTCTCAGAGCTGAACGTACATGAGTTTACGCATAGTGACATGAAACATCATAGCCTCCTCTCGTTAACATCACTGTCACACAGAGCGAGTAATGAAGCTCATTGAAATTCAGGCTCCCAATCCCATTAAGGTAAATACCACTCCTACAGGCTCAAGTCCTTTTGTCCACAAGGAGCAGTCTGTGCGTAGCCTATACTATAGCACTCCCACACCCCGCAAGAGAGCTAAGCCCGAATGGCGAATGCTGGCACTTAGGATACTATGCAAGGGACTACGATAGGCATATCATACCAGAAGCAGATCAAGCAACGGGCGGGGATGCAAGGGAGAGAAAGCAGCTTCACATGGTAGGGAAGAAAATAATATCAGTTTTTTTTTGGGTAAATAATATCAGTTGATCTAGCTTTCTACTACAAAATAGAACATAAGTAGTTTCTGCAAAGATATTGAAACGAATTCCATAACAATCGAACATCATATGTAAGACATAAGACCCATCCAAGGTTTATGGCGAATTAAGTAAAGAAGAACGCATAATGAAAAAATCCCACAGACCCATGAATTGAGTCAGAAGCCCAGAACCGAAAATTCGTTCCCCCGGAAAAACTTTGCAGAAATCAAGCAAAACCTTCTACGATGATCACTCAAATTCACCTAATTCCATATCTCCAACCCAAATCGTAAACCTTATTTCCAAACCCATTAACAAAAACCAGAAAATATAAAGACCCACAACAGCAGAATCGATTTGGTACACTCATCAATGTCGTATTGAGCTTTCGCTACTAACTGATGGCGACTGAGAAGGAGACTAAGGCCCCGTTTGATAACACTCCCGCTCCCCTAGAGTTACTTTTGGTCCGGAGTTAGTTTTGGCTTCTGCTTTAGAATCAATAGAATCCCATTTAATAAAAATGAATCTGAAATCGATTCCAAATCTGGTGGATGGTTGGTTGGAGGTGGGTGGCAGTGGCGGTGGCTGTGGCGGTGGCTATGGCCGTGGCCGTGGTGATGGTGGTGGTGGGTTGCCTTGGTTGGTGGTGGGTGGTGGCAATGGTGATGGTGGCGGTGGTGGTGGTGGTGCGTTGCCGTGGGTGGTGGCGAAGGTGGTGGTGGTAGTGGCCGTGGTAGTGGTGGCGTTGGGCTAGTGGTGGTGGTGGTGGTGGTGGTGGCGGTGGGTGGTAGTAGTAGTTCCCTTAAAAGTAGCTCTGGAGCAACCAGAGCTAATTTTTTTAGCTCCCAAATATCAGTTCCCAGAGACGTTTTTAGTCTGGTTCACTCATTGGGAACTCGAGATTGAACTAGATTTATTAAACGATATTCTTCTCCGAAATAGCTCCTAAGAAGCCAGGAGCCAAAAATCCTGCTCCGGGAGTGTTATCAAACGGGGCTTGAGAGAACCCAAGTCAATCCTTGCTTTGAACCATCTAACAGACTATAATTAGGCATTATATTAAATTTTATTTTTTTTTGGTAAAATTCTATTAAGAATTAAATCATATATAACTCCGTGAGTGTAGCTAGATAAATGATTCAATCCACTACAGCGTTGACTGTGTTTCATATCAGGGATAATTGTGGGGGGTTTCTAGGGCTGCAAGTTTGGCCTTGGTAACCCAAATTCGACCCTAACCCGCCCTGAACCCTGGTAGGGTTGAACCTAGCCCGAACCCCGGCAAGGCTGGGTTAGGGCCTAAATTTTGTTTAACCCTGGTAGGGTTGGGTTGCTACCTGGCCTGACCCTATATATATATATATAATGCTAAACCTAATCGTTGTCTACTCGTCTTCAGTCTTCTCCTTCGCAGCGGCTCCTTCTGCTAACTACTCTGTGTCTCACTCAGTTCTCACTATGACACCGCCTCACTGGACACCGGAACGACAAATGGTGGTCTTCTCACTTAGGCCTTAACCCTCATGGTCACGATGCCTTTACAGTTTATCATCCCTCGCGGCCTCGTGGCTCCCTTTACTCTATATCTCTCTCAGTTCTTACCATGACACCGCCTCACTGGACACCGGAACGACAATCAAATGGTGGTCTTCTCTCTTAGGCCTTAACCTTCACCCTCACTCTCTCAGTTCTCAATCTCATAGGCAATCGACGATTCAACATTGAGTCATTGACTTTTTCCTTAATTAGGGTAAAAAAAAAGTTTAGTACTAATCTGCAGATAACGTCATCACTTTTTTAATGATTAACGACTGACACTTACTTTTTATATAGTTTGTTTGTCAAAATTCCATGATAGGTGCAATCAAGATTTCTAGCTAAAACGACGATCAACTAGTCTTCAATTATGGTGGATCCAATTCCTCCAAGGCTGACTCTTTGGTGCCTTCACCAGGTAGAAGTTGAGGTCCTAACTAGGCGGCTGCAACTAGGGCTGCAACAGAGCAGGGTTGGGCCGGGTTTTTCAAAACCCTAACCCCAACCCTGACTATTTAAATTTAATCCTAACCTAGCCCAACCCGTGTCTGGGTTAGAAAATGTACAACCCTAACCTTGACCCTGGCAGGGTTGGGCCTAACCCTAACCTGCCCTAATTGACCCTGACAGGACTGGGTTAGGTCGGGTTAACCCTGATTAACCCTGATTCAGGAGGTAAAAAGAGAAAAAAAGATCCCTGTAGGTAAAAAGAGAAAAAAAGAGAGGATAAACGATATCAATCATACAATTCATTTAAAATCCATTTGATCTTAGCTCAAATCGAAATCTCAATGTTGATCATTAAACATGCTTTTGATTGTCCATTACAACACTCATGGGAATCATAAATCTCTACCGATGAAAATATGAACAAGATTGGTAGCCAAAACAGAGGGGAACTCTAAAAGATCAACAAATAAAATAGAAACAACAAAAATCAAACAACATACTCAATATGTCAAAAGAACAATAGAAAGATTGAAAACACATAACTCAAAACAAAGTAAAATCTCCTTACAGTTTTCTAATAGATCAGCAAATGAAGTCGAAACAATAACAATCAAACTATAAAAAACATTTAACTCAAAATAGGGAAAACTCCTCAGGAGATTTCGATTCTCACCTAATCTTTTTCGACAGTCGACTCTCAGTCTCTTAGACAATGTCTCAATGCCTCTTAGAGTCGGCAACGCCTCTCAGAGTATATTCATATATATACAGGGTCAGGCCGGGCCGGGCCCAACCCAAGGGGTCAACCCTAATCCAACCCAACTTTGCCAGGGTTGATAAAAAATTAAGCCCTAACCTAGCCCTGTCAGGGTTCGGGCCGGGTTTAACCCTGCCAGGGTTCAGGGCGGGCCTGGGCGGGTTATGTAAGACCGTATCAAACTAACCGGTCTAACCACCTTGTACCAGGTCTACCTATCATGGTCGAGCCACGTGGACCAAGTGCGTGAAGGAAATCACAAGACCAGGTATGAAATTGACCCAAAAACAATAAATTTGAGGGTAGGGTCGCATGCCTAAATAGGTAGGGTCGACCCCACCTGAACAGAGTCCAACCCATGACTTTTCAGTACTAGGGTCGGATGACTTGAGACCCTAGGGTCGACGGATCCTGCGACCCTAGCATCGACCCTAGGATGACAGACTGAAACTGTAATTAGGAAACTTTCCTAATTTCAAGGGGATCCTTTCCTAATCTCGATGGGACTTATTTTGGGAGATTTTCCTCTATAAATAGGACATCCCTTAGCCTCTTTCACTCCTTTTGAAACCCTAATTGAAAGTGAGAGAAAGAGAAGAGAAGGAGAAGAGAAGGAGAGTTGGAGAATAAGACTAAGGAGAAGAAATTCAGAGAAATCTCTGAATCTCAGCAAGCTTAAGGTATGAATACATTCTCCATAAATTATGTAAGACCCTAGAATAGTTTATAAAGAAGGTAGGATCTAGGAGAAAGCCAAATCATCCATCCATGGATAGATTTCAATGGGAATCCATGGAGGAAATCATTGTAAACAAGTAAAGTGTGTAACTTGGAGTTTTGAACCATAGAACAATCATAGAATGGACTATAAAAGTAAGCCAAAGCATTCAAACATGAAAGAATAAACTGTAGGATGAAAGGTCGACTCAAACTACGTGTGGTAGCACGTAGGGTCGATTGGTAACCGACCCTACCAGACCATAGGATCGACCCCATGCTCTCGGGAAGTCCAGGGAGGCTGTGGTCGCACGTAGGGTCGATGGATAACCGACCCTATGACCGACCCTATGACCGACCCTACACCCTGGGGTCTCAGAAAACTGCTACCCTACCTGCGACCCAACCTGCGACCCTAGCTGTACAGCAAGCTTAAAACTGTTGGAATTAATTCTAATTAAAATCTATCAACTTGTTAGGTTTTCCTAGTGATCTAAAAGTGATTCTTAAAGCTTGAAAGAGGATATACACTCAATCAAAGGTGAGGGAACAAGACCTAAACTAATTGACTAATAATAAACTATTTTTATTTATTGAGTCCAATGCTATGACTGATTCTATGCGTGTATGCTTGTAATGTGCATTCAACATGTCATCCAATATTTCTGCTATTAATGTTCATGCATATTTAATTCTATTTATTTATAACATGATGATGATGCTAGGAATAGACATGTGAATGTATATGTGTGGTTAGTGTGCTTGATGCGAGTGGAACATCAGGGGGAGGACGTGACATTGTGGTATGTCCTGATTACCAGACTCTAGCTCTATCTCTACTCAAGTCTTGTCCACTAACATCATCGTATCGCCATTACCTTAGCAGAGCTATTACGTCGTAGGGCATCAGGGGAGGTGGTCTCGGACCGTGTAGTCTCTGACTCTGTCGGAGGCCCTTAGCTCTATCACTCTGGACGTATTGAGGGATGCTGGGGTGAGGCATTGGATACACTGTTTGACATTAGGATTGGTTAGTTGCGAGCCCAGTTTGCAAGCCCTCGCCAATAGGGGCTTACGTGTTGGTATGGCGGCATGTGGTACTTTAATGCCGATACCCATTGAGTACACTGTTTCCATGGTGGGTGCATGTGGGATGGCAATGCCGATATTCATTGGGCGGCTTCACACACTCGTGTATAGAGGTGAGGCGATCACCGAACCTTTTTATAGCACATTGCAAACTTATATACCAGACCATAGATATGAATTGAATGCATGCATATGTTTGTTGCATTATTTTGTTTGTTCACTGAGCCGTGATGTGTGCTCATCCTTTTCGAATTCAAATATTTTTAGTTGATGATGCAGGTATGACCGTGAAAGATTATATGAGTGCTCCCGCATTCGGACATGTTGCGGCGATAAACGCAGAAGATATAATGGAGATGCATGATTCGTCATGCGAATGCAACTCATGCGTTTTCGATTAGATTTTATTTGGATTACTGAATAAATGTAATTGATTATTTTATTTACTTATGTCTCAGTCAATGACAGATAATTGGTATTTTATTTATGATTATCACATTTAGATTCTCAGTTCATTTAATATTTAAAACTTCTGCTATTGTGTATTTACTCTGATTATGGTTGTGAATGTGTATGGTTTAAGCAAACGGACACAACCTATTTGAGATCCTGGTTGAACCATTGGTTTATTAGCGGTTCATCACACCATTCTGAACAGTGCAGAATTGGGGTGTGACAAGTTAGTGTCGTCAAGGTAAAACTTGCACCCCTAGCTGCAACCATCAGCAACTACATCCTTTCCAAAATCTCATTTTTTTCTCTTTCTCTTACCTGTATATCCCTTATCCCTCGCCCTCACTCTCTTAGTTCTCAATCTCTTCTATTTCTCCCTTAACCAGGGTCAACCCGGCCATGAATCAAGGTCAACCAAGCCCAACCTAGCCCTATTAAGGTCAATCAAAGTAGGGTTAGGATTAGGCCAAACCCTGTCAGGGTAAGGTTAGGGTTGCACATTTTCTGACCCTGGTAGGGTTGGACTAGGTTAGGGTTGTGTATAAGGTACTTAGGGTCAGGGTTAGAGTTTTAAAAACCCAGCCCTGTTGCAGCCCTAGGTGTTTCTTATGTGGGGTAAGTGTGGGGAAAGGGGGTTGTGTGAGGAGGGTCGTCCGGGGAGAGGGGGCTGCCAAGAGTAAGTGTTGTGGAAAACATCTCACCCGCAAGTACTATAGCGAAGCAGTGAAAAATATGAAATGTAGAAAATAAATAAAATGTAAAGACATAAACATATAGGTGGTTCAATAATGGTATGGTAACCTACGTTCAAAGGGCAATTGCTTGGAACTCTTCTTGTTGTATTAGGAAAAATTATAAGCCACACCCCTCACCTTGACAACATAGTACATGGGTCACACACTCAATAAATAATCCTCACTAGTAGAACTCCCAAAAGTATTCCCACAAAAAACACTCACCCAGAGAAATCGTACGCTCCAAGACTTCTTACAAGTGAATCCAAAACCAATATTAGGAACCCAACCCCAAGAAGACCCAGAGCTTAATCGCTCTCCCTTTCTCTCTTAAGATTACTTAAGCTTATTGGTTGTGTTGTGTCATTTACAATCAAGCTCCCCCCCTTTCATAGAGGAGAAAGAGCTTTGTAAAATCTCTTACCTCTGTAGTCACTTGCGGCACGGCATGCAGAAGCCTTTAAAGGTGGGCAGTCATCACGGTCGGCAGCCAACCAAGATCGAACACGGCTTCAGTACTTCTTCTTAGTTTCACACGGAATGCATTAAATGCATTTACTGCAGGTGACATCACCCTCACCTACACCCATTAATGCTCATATTCTCCCACTTGAAGGTTAATTTCCAAATAGTCTTAACAACTCTGATTTACTCAATTTGCACCAATCACTTGGTATTACTAGCCCAAGGGAAGTTCTGCACCATATGAACTTCTCCCTCGCAATAGGCTTCGTCAGCGTATCTACTACATTATCATTGGTGTGAATCTTCTACATTGAGATTACTCCATCTCCATCACATTACGAACAAAGTGATACTTTACATCAATGTGCTTAATACGAGAGTAAAACATTATATTAACAACCAATGTAATGCACTTTGACTATCACAATTTTTAGAGTTTTTACACATGTATTATTTGATTCTGTGGCGACCCACTCAGGCCCCGTTTGATTAAACTTCTACTTCTGGATTTTGGATTCTGGTTCAAATTTAGATTCTACTCTAGGCTATTCCAAGATTATTTTGGAGTAGAAACTTGTTTGATAACGTAATTCTAAAATGAATTTCAGAGCATCTTTGGATTAGAAACATGTTTGATAACACACCATCCTCCCAATCGAAGTCTAGAAAAACAGTCGTGATAGTAATGGGTGGTGGTGGTGGGTGGTGGTGGTGGGGGGTGGTGGTGGTGGTGGGTAGTGGTGGCGATGATGGTGGTGGTGGTGGTTGGTAATGGTATTGGTGGTGGGTGGTGGGTGGTGGTAGAGGTGGTTGTGGTGATGGCAGAGGTGGTGGCGGTGGGTGGTGGCTGTGGTGGTGGTGGTTGCCGGGGTGGTGGAAGCCGTGGTGGTGGTGGCGGCAGCGACAGCGGTGGTGGTGGCAGTAGTGGTGGTGGTGGTAGTGGGGGTGGTGGTGGTGGCAATGGTGGCAGCGGGTGGTGGGTGGTGGCAGCGGCGGTGGTGGTGGTGGGTGGTCGGTGGTGGTGGGTGGTGGCGATAGTGGTGGTTGGTGGTAACGATGGTGGTAGTGGTGGTGGTGGTCAAGTGAGAATCATGTGAGAGTCGACTCTTTTCTTTCTCCCAAAAAGTTGATCCAACAGCTTGGAACAAGTATTTATGACCCCGAAAATTTGGATTTTAGAGTCATTTTGAATCCGGTTCACTCTATAGGAGTTGGAATCCAACCGAACTTATCAAACACGCTTCTACTCCAAAATGGCTCCCTGGGAGCCAGAATCCATAGAATCTAAAAGCAGAAGCTTTATCAAACAGGCCCTCAATTTGTCTCCCCCACATTCGCTGAGAAATTAGAAGTACTACCTAATATGATGAACCATACCTTGACCGTGCACACACCAATGGGTTCCCAAGTAGAGTTGGACAATTACTATGGACCATGCCAAGTCTGGGTAGACAGTAAGGCAATGGAGGCAAACCTCATCAAGTTAAGGATGATAGATTATGACGTTATCTTGGGCATGGACTGGCTGTCTCAGCATCAAGCCAATGTCTTATGCGCTAAGAGTTAAATCCTGTTCCAACCCATCAATGGAGATGTGTATATATTCATAGGGGATAAGGCCAAGAAGCAAAGAAAGTTGTTCTTATTCCCTACAAACTTCCAAACTACTATAGTAGGGTTGTGAGAGTTATTTGGTCAGTCTTGGACACATAGGCCAAGACACCACGTTTGGAAAACTTACCAGTTGTGTGTAAATTTTTGGATTTGTTCCCTGAGGAATTATCAAGTTTGTTGTTGGATAGGGAGACAGAGTTTGTGATAGATCTACTCCCAGGATCAGCTCTAGCCTCTAAGGTTCCTTATAGGATGGCTCCCACAAAACTAAAGGAGTTGAAGTCCCAACTCCAGGAGTTGTTGGACAAGGGTTTCATTAGGCTGAGCCATAATTAGTAAGTTATAATACGACAAAAAGTCAGACATTGATGCATACGAGTATTAAACGGAACCAAACTTTGATATGGGGACCAATAATCCATTTTAAAAAAACATGTACAGCATTAATACAATATGTGTTTAATACGGTAACCTGTAGAAAAATCGGGACCGAAAATACAGACATATATTGTAAGACCCGCACTCCATGAACCCGATCTAAACCTTGAATTTATGTCGTAGCAGGTCTTCTAATCATCACCAGGCCAGACGGGACGAGCGAAAGACAAACAGGTACGAAACGGACCAATCAGACCAAATTAAGTATGAATTAATTCATACCGATCGATGGTACCGGTCTTGGTACTGGTCGACCGGTATGGCCTGCGCAGCAGACCACTTAGATCAGGAAACGGATCTTTGCGGGTCCCACTTTCCAAATTTCAAACCGAAGGACTTTCCTAATGCTAGGAGGCTTCCTAAACCTAAACCTAGCCTATATAAACCCCTCTAAACCTCCTAAAACTTCTTCCATGATCCTCATAAACCCTAAAAAGGAGAAAGAGGCTGAAGAAGGAGAAAAAGCTAGGAAGGAGAGGGAAGAGCTGCCATTGTCGATCGACGAAGAACAAGTTACTGCAAGTCAACGGTAAGTGCTCAAACCTCCCTCTACATTATGAATTCTAGGAGGGTTAGTTGTAATGGGGTCTATACCATACAAAGCAGGTATTGATCTAAATCTTATTTTGCCGTCAAACCCTAATCTAGTCGATAAATCCTAGATTCAAGTTCTAGGTTGAGACCATCGAAACTATGACTTGAATGGAGTTGGACACAACTCTAACTTAATGCTCAGACCTAGAATGTGTAGGAGAAACCCTAGGATCAATAGGGGGTAACCGACGGAAGTCAAGAAACCAGATGTATGGTCTTTCGAAGACATACCAGTCGCACCATATGCGACCGGTACTGCGACTGGTACTTCCTGGGGACTGGTTTGTGGGGACCGATCGACCATACCGGTCGCAGGTTTCCCCACAGTGCTGCGACTGGTACTGTGACCGGTCAGCTCTGTGAGATGTGTTTTGCCATTATTGGTTTTCCAACCAACGTAAACCTATTCTAATTAAACATAACATTGTGTAGGACCTTGTGATAGCACGTTTGGACCTTGCGACGTGGAGCATGCTATCAAACAAGCGTCAGGTAAGGGAATCTGACCTAAACCCTAATAATTAATAACAGTAAAACGTTGTTAATAACTATGTTTCTGTGGATTGATATTTGTGCATACTCGCATGTCATCCTTTACTTTCAGTTATTATTATTGTTCATGCATACTTACTATGCTAGGTTGTGACTGTTAGGCATGTGATTGTTTTCGTTGGTGTGTGGAATGGGAAGGACTGGAGGTCTGGGATCATTCCTCACACTAGCACCTTTTCGTATCGTTCTGCCTTAACATGCTTGGTGCGGGTAGGGTATCAGGGGGATGGAGTGGCACTGTGGTCTCCGGCCTGGCCACTAGACTCTAGCTCTATCTCTATGTCGTAGGGAGCTACGCTGGGACAGGGCCTACTGTGATGATATGTAGGATTGGTTAGTTGCGAGCCCAGCTTGCAAGCCCTCGCCAATAGGGGCATACGTGTTGGTATGGGTAGAGAGCGGTGTTTGATTCGGACGCCTTAGTTCTATCTCTATTCCATGATAGGGTGCATGTGGGATGACAGTGGTATTTGATCCATTGGGCGGCTTCAGACACTCGTGTATAGAGGTGCGTTGGCCGCCAATCCTTTCTATATCACATTGTAAACTTAAAACCAGGCCATAATGTGAATGTTACTCATGCATATGTTTGTTGCATTGTTTGATTGTCTTACTGAGCTAAGTTGTGAGCTCACCCTTGTATATATACATATTTTTTTTAGATGTTGATGTAGGTTACACAGTGGAGGATTACGTGGACGCTCCAGTGTATGGAGGTGTGGCTGTCCTGGACGTGCAAGCAGGAGAGGACGAGCATGACGCTTCATGCGAGTGCCCTTTCTGCGTGTACCTTTAGGATTTGATTTTAATTTATTCTATTTATTTTCGGTTGGAAGTACAGTGATGTAAAGATATTTATTTAAGTTTTGGGAATTTGAATAATTAAATATTTTATTTAAATTTATCAATAGATTACTCAGTTCATTTTATTTAAGACTTTCTCTGTATTTATTATATTCTGTTTGTGGTTATGTGCAATGGTTTGTATGAGTGGACACGATCTTATTGAGATCCTAGTGTGAACCGTTGGTTCAGTGACGGTTCACTCACACTTCTGGTTCAACCGAAATTGGGGTGTGACATATATTCACTATGCAATAAACATCTATAGCATTCAACAAATAAAATAATAATATATAACTAGAATTTATAAATAAAAACCTTCCAATCCATGAAATCCCACACAAAATTATCATCTCATCAAACATATAAAGTGAAAAATCATCATTCCATCAAACATAAAAACTAAAATAAAATGCATGTTCAAGCAACATCTCTCTCTCTCTCTCTCTCTCTCTCTCTCTCTCTCTCTCTCTCATCTTAATCCTTAAGATATTGGACAAGGAATCCATGTTCAAAACCCAATAACTCAATAACCCAAATAGATTAAAATGTTCTCCAGCTCACTTATGAGTCATACTATAATGCTCTCCAGGTCGCTTATGTGTCTATTAAAACGTTCTCCATCTATTTACCTAACTACTGCGTGCATCTATCTTTCCATCCTTCCAAATGTGCATGAACAAATGACGCATTTCTATAAAAAAAAAAAAAGAAAAGAAAAGAACCAATGACACATGAATCGATATTCTACATTTGTATGCCGAAAATAGGGTTGAAAATTATTTAACATACAAATTTTCCAACGTTCCACCAAAACTCAAACCTCTCCATGATTATCAATTTCCTTGAGAATTGTGTTCTAAGAGGTTAGATTTTACTTTCGAGTTTTTTTTTTTTTTTTTAATAATTTTAGTCAAAGGGTGAGACTGCAAAGTTAAAATTGTCAAATGTTTTTTATTTTCCTTAACAATCGTGTTCTAAAAGGTTAGATTTTACTTTTGAGTTTATTTTTCTTTCTTTAATAATTTTAGTCAAAGTCAGATTGTAAACGTATTAAATACATTTAATAAGCTATACGCGTATTATACATATTTAATATGATTCAAAATTTTTAAAAAAACTTTATACGAATCCATACGTATGTTCGGTAACATATGATAAAATACATTTTAAAATACGATACACGTATAATATGCATATTATATACGTATTTACTAACTATGGGCTGCGCATCTCACCTTGGGGAGCTCCGGTCTTATTTGTGAAGAAGAAGGACGTGAGTGTCCGTTTGTGCATTGACCACCAGCAATTGAACAAACTCACCATTAAGATCCGGTACACATTACCTAGGATTGATGACTTGTTCGACCAATTGGAGGGCGCATGTATCTTCTGTAAGATAGATCTCAGGTTAGACTACCACCAGTTGAAGATAGAGGGTAGTGACATTTCGAAGACAGCGTTCTGAATTCGATACTCCCACTTCGAGTTCTTGGTTATGTCCTTCGGGTTGAATAATGCACCGGCATCGTTCATAGAGTAGATGAATCAGGTGTTTCATGAATTCCTAGATAAGTTTGTCATCATCTTCATTGATGACATACTAATCTACTTACCAGTTAATACCATTCATGCCGAGCACTTAAGAATGACTTTACAGAAATTAAAACAAGAGAGATTGTATGTCAAATTCAAGAAGTGTGAGTTTTGGCTCCATAGGGTGGCCTTATTGGGTCACATTATTTCTGCTAAAGGCGTAGCAGTGGATCCAAGTAAAGTTAGTACAGTGATGGATTGGACTACTCCAAAGACAGTTACAGAGATCATGAGTTTTCTCAAGCTGGTCGGGTACTACCGACAATTCATTGAAGACTTCTCCTGTATTGAAGTACCATTGACGGGATTGACAAAGAAGGGGATGAAGTTTGTATGGTCCAATAAGTGTGAAGAGAGCTTCTAGAAACTGAAACCAAAGCTTGTCTCTGCACCGGTCTTGACCATCTCTTCGGGGATAGCCCTGTTCACATTCTGCACTGATGCATCTAAGTTGGATTGGGTTGCCTACTCATGGAAGATGCCAAGGTAGTAGCTTATGCCTTTAGACAGTTGAAAGTACACGAGAAAAACTACTTAACCCATGACCTGGAGTTGGCTACGGTGGTTTTTGCCTTAAAAATACGGCGTCACTACCTATATGAGGAGACTTTCAGCATCATGTCGGATCATAAAAGCATGTTGCACCTATTTAATCAAAAGAGCTGAATATGAGACAAAATAGATGGCTAGAACTGTTGAAAGATTATTATTGCAACATTTAGTTTCACCTGGGAAAGATTACTGTGGTGGCTGATGCCTTGAGCCGAAAAGCACTACACTCGTTGCCAGCGGAGAACACTGATGGGCATCATATGGCCCATAATCTGGTTACCACTTCTCCCCCAGCTATCAAGGTGACTATTACAGATTGTGCTTAGTATTGGAATGGGTGAAAACAACAACGGGATTATTTAGTGCTTTGACTATCCAGCCCACCCTATTGGATGAGATCAAAGAGGCAACTGATAGTGATTTACACTTGAAGACTCTTAAGCAGGATCTTGAAAAAGGAAGACATGATCTAGATTTTACTATGGACAACACGGGAGTTATCAGATACAGGAGGCGAGTATGTGCGCCTGCGACTACAAAATCTCTAAAGGAGTCCATCATGATAGAGGTACACTCCTCCCCCTACACTATACATTCTGGTAGCATCAAGATGTACTAGGACTTGAAGAAAGAATTTTGGTGGAGAGGTATGAAGGTGGACGTGGCCAACTTCATCTCGAAATACTTGTCAGCAAGTGAAGGCAGACCGTCAAAGACCACTAGAATTGCTTTAACTCTGTTGACACCGTTTGGGTGATTGTGGACCATTTTACCCCAAGGTGGCCCGTTTCATAGCTATTAGACCTCTCCATGCTTCTTGAGCCACCTCCTCTATCTACCCCCTAAACAAAAATCAAAAGAGAATACCCCCTATCTCCCTAATCCACAAGCAAAGGAGCCAGAGGCTCTTGCCACTACCGAAGCCCCTATCTCCTTTCCACCTTTTCCCCGTCTTCTGTGTTTTCTCAAATTAATAAATAAAACCCTATGTGTCTATCTCCAAAATCGTTAGAAAAAGCTCCCTCTAATCCACTGAACCCATCTTAAAGGTATTTAATTTTTTTTTTTAAAGTTTCCCAAAAACTTATTTTCTTGATTTTTGCAAATTCCCCTTAAATGCAATTTCTTTCATAGTCCCATCAAATCACTTTTTCGCTCTATTAAAACCACTTCATAGACTCTTGAAACCCAATGTTTTCTTTTTAGCTTTTTACTTGTTATTTATTTATTTTTATTTTTTTGCCTTCTAAAAAGCATCATCTTCATCATTTTTTTAACAAAAATCCTAGACCGTACCTTCACCTAACCCGAAATATTGACAAGAATTTTTAAAGAAAACCACTTATCATATCGACCTTTTTTTCAATTTTTTAAATCTATTTTAAAATAAAACAATAATTTTGAAAACTTTTTTTGGTTTGTTTTTTTTAATCATATTACCATTTTAAAATCATTATTTCAAAAATCACAACTTCAAATGCTATCCTAGTAATAGTAAAAATAATAATAATAAAAAATAAGTAAATAAAAATAACAATATATCTAACTAATCGGGTTTAATAAAGTCGAATCCTACACGGTGAAGAAATATTAAAAATTTTTACTAGGGGTAGGGCAGTGGCAAAAATGTGGTGTTGACAATACGTTATCCAAATTTCAACTTAGAATAGGCTATCCAGATTTCAACCTAGAAAAGGTTTCTAGATTCTCAATCCTTCCTGAACTACATGGATCCTGATTCTTAGGGCAAACCTTAGGATACGAAGACAATTTGAAGGAATCTCAAAATTCAAACCCACGGTCCAAGGGGACTATCCATTTTTCTATAGCCATATGGAGCTATCCATCATTAGATCTATTAAGACTATCTATCAGTCAACTAGACTATCCAGATCCTGACCCATAGGATTATCCAACCCATCAACATAAAATTCAATTTGAACAAAGAATCTAATGATGAAGATAAAACATAAATCACAGTCATAAACTATAATTACCCATGAACTACATGATGAACTTGATTTTCGGATCAAATCCGTGATACGTAGGTAATTTGAAAGATTTTAGATTCGGTTCAATGATATCAAACCACACGATTTGGTTTAGTTTAACCAATAGAGTCTAGAAAAGGAAAAGTATAGGAGATCAATTTGGTTTAGGTGCCTAACCCCTTTCCATAACTGTAACCTGAAGCTTACTCCGATCTTTGATAGACTAAAAATCGATCTAAGGGTCATGAGTCAATAGAAGTCTTATCCTATAATGAGACTATATTTGAAGTCTTAGACCTTAATTTAGGTGACGACTCCAAACAAATTTCAATAATCCCAGGGAAGGGCGAATCATCCTCATTTTTTTTCATAGTTGGGGTGCTTCTTCTTCAATGGTGCTTTCAAACACGAAGTTAACCAATACCTGGGCCTTTATGGCTATTCTTGGGTAATACTTGATGTCGAACTCTCCAAGTTCGACTGCCCAACTTACTATTCTTCTTGAGACATTAGGTTGTGCTAGTATTTCTTTAGTGGCTTGTCGGTCAGTACTTTTACTGAGTAAGACTAAAAGGAAGGCCATAGCTTTCGAGCTACTGTTACTAATGCCAAAGCCAATTTCTTAATAGGTGTGTACCTTGTTTTGGTATCTAGTAGAACCGTGTAGACGTAATAGATTGGATTTTTTTTAATCTTATCGGTTTCTTTGATTGAAACTGCACTGATGGCTTCGGGGAATATGGCTAGGTAGAGTTGAAGCTAATCCTCGAGCTTAAGCATTACAAGAAGTGGTCAAGAGGTGATGTACTATTTTAGCTGGTCGAAGACAGTCTAGCATGCGGGAGTCCATTAAAAAACTTTGGCCCCTTTCAAAGTCATAAAAAAAGGGAGGTATATATATCAACAGAGGGTGACATAAAGCTGCTTAGGGAAGCAACGTGGCCAGTCAATTCTTGCTCCTGCTTCAGTTTGGTAAGAGATAGCATGTCACAGATGGTTGTGATTTTGGCCGGGTGGGCTTTAATCTCTATTAGGCACCATGAACCGAAGGAACTTTCTCGAGGTTACTCCAAAGGCGGATTTAGCTAGGTTCAAGTGCATATGATATTTTTGTAAGATGCTACAAGCCTCAGAGAGGTCTTCTCCACGTGTTTTCCTAGCAATCTCTTTACTAAAATGTCGTTCACATAGACCTCCATGTTCGCACCGATCTACGTTTTGAAGATGTGATTAACTAACCTCTAGTATGTGGCCCCAGCATTTTTCAGGCTGAAGAGCATGACTTCGTAATAGAATAGTCGTCAATTTGTGACTAAGGCTGTCTACGGGACATCAGGCTCATACATTTGTATTTGAATGTAACCCGACTAAGAGTCCATGAATCTGAGGGATCCGAGTCCGGCCGTGGCATCAATTAATTGGTTGATCTGGGGTTAAGGATAGCAGTTCTTTGGGCATGCTTTGTTAAGGTCAGAGAAGTCAATGCATATTCTCGACTTTCCACGTGACTTACCATTACCATGTTGGACACCCACTCGGGATAGTAGACATCTTGGATAAACCCAACTCGCTTGAGCTTGTCGATCTCTTCATCAACGACGACGATCGGTTTGGTCCAAAGCTTTAATTTTTTGTCTCAAGGGTCGGTGAAATGGGTCAATGCTAAGGTGATGTTCGACGACATTTTGATCAATCCCTAACATGTCAACAACCAACTATGCAAATAGTCCGATGCGCTTCTTCAGAAAACCTATTAACTCTTTCTTTTGTTCTCCTTGTAGTAAGTCTTCGATCTGGATGATACGGTCGGGTTGGTCCTCGACAATGGGAATCTGGATGAGTTCTTTCGTAGGTGTTCCCCTTAACTATTTTGGGTCACCTCTCAAGTCTTCCACAAGGACATGTGAGATTTCAATTGCTTTTTTGTATGTGGATGCCATTGCTCTTAATCTGTTTAATCTTGGTCTCTTAAGGATTACATTGTGTGTCGACTTAACGTCCATGATTAGGAAGTCCATGAAAACCATGGTCTGATGGGAAAAGTACCGACCTAAATTGGGAGCCGAATCACGCCCTTTGCAAGGATGGCACGTCCTGAAAAGATCAGAAGAGCGTGTTGGACTGACTGCATCTTGTCGTCACTGAGTTGCATCCGCTCATATGCATGGTGGTAGATAATGTCGGCCGAGCTCCTAGTGTCATCCAATACCTTGGTGACTTCACAGTCAGAAATATGCATGGTTATGACAATCGTGTTGTCATGAGGCACTTCGATGTCAGCATGGTCTTTGTTGCTGAATGTAATGATGTTGCTAGTTTTGATTTCATCTGGCCATTCTATTGATTTGAGATTTCTGGAATGTCTTATGCACCGAGGAGGATGTGTTGTCTGCCACCATTCCGCTAATGATTGTGCCAACTCTATGGCCCTTTGGTTCGAGGCTTCCAATCCTTCGGTGTCTTCCTACTTTTAGTTATGGGTGTTTCATCTTTCTCCTAGGATTTGTTTCGAGACATTGTTCTTTTCAGACCCGAACCATATTGTATTGACTCTTAGCAGAGCAAGATGGAGATGGGTGTCGCCTTCTGGATCTTGATCGTCGTTTGACCGATGATTGTTTCATCCTTCTTCTTTACCTCAACAAGCTTTAGCCAGTCAGTTCTTCGGCTTTCTTCCTTTTTTCGGTTATCCCTTCTCCGCTATTCTCTTCCATAATCTCGTAGTGGAGCTTCTTCGGAGGTTTTCCTTCTTTCTTCCCGACTACCTCGGGAATGATCCAGTTGATCTCTGTTAATGTATTGACTGTAATAGCCTCTCTGGATGAGGTCTTTGATCTCGCCTTGTATAGCCGACATTCATCTATATCATGACCATGGTCGCAATGAAAGAGGCAGCATTTGGAGGGATCTCACTTCTTCAAGTTGGAGGAGAGTTTGGGTAGTCGTTCTATTGGCCGGTCTCCTTTGATTAGTTTCAAAATCTCAGAGATCAGTCGATTGAGGGGAGTATAATGGTCGAAGTATTTGTGCGTTCTCCCCATCAGTTGTTTCCCAGCTCGGTACTTCTTTTTACTTTCTCCCAGATGTCGATGGTCATCTCGATCGGCCTTTATTTTATTTGGGTTGATGGCATCCTTCTTTGTAGCTAGTATTTTATCATTCATAGTGGCATACTTCTCACATCGAGCCAACAACTCAGCCACTTCTGTAGAGGCCTTTTTGGCTGAGCATAATTGTAACCCGTCATCAGCAATCCCCAACCCTTACTGCGGCGATGACCATGGATGGTTCGAGATCCTTAATCTCCAAGGCCTCTAGTTGAATCTACTGATGAAGGCTCGGAGGGACTTGTCCTTTTACTATTTGATGGCCATCAGATGTACCGCCATTTTTATTTGGGCCTTGGTACCCTGAAAATGTGTGACAAAAGGTTTCGTGAGATTGAAAAAACAATTAATTGACCTCGACGATAAGTTGGTGAACTAGGTTCGAGCAGCCTTCCGGAGCATGTTAAGGAATGTTCGGTAGAAGATAGCATCCTAGTAACCATGCAAGAGCGTCATGGCCATAAAACTATCGAGACGTTATTCTAGGTCGGTAATACCATTGTAGGTGGCCAATGATGGAATTGTGAAGCTTGATGGCAACAGAGTTGGCATGATCACGTCAGATGGGGGGACTCGGTATTATATTCCATACAAATCGGTGTTGTGCACTTTTGCACAATCTGCTATGGCTAGTTTTCAAGGAGTTTTAATTAATCTTCAAGCTTTGCCTCTGAACAGTGGTTAAAATTTGGAACTCGTTCAGGCTGAGTTCTCTCAGCTTGGGGTGTCTAGAGAAGTTGAGTTAGCAACTCTATCTTTTGAGATACTACATCGAATTGCTCCAGGTAACGTATTGAGGTTGCGATCTGGTCTCTCAATTGAATTCATTGCTATATGTCTCACTGGGATCTTTGGGGATCCCTTCAATCCGAGTTTCTCCAACTAGAGGGGGAGTTGGCCAGGTGCTGGCTCCTGGTCCTCTTTTTTTTTTTTTTTTTTTTTGCTAACAATGGGTTTCTAGACCTTTGGCCTGACCAATCTCGCGGGCCCATATTGACCCCACATCCGCATGGACCGGGTCATTTTAGGGTTGAATGAGAACCATTCCACTTGCACCCATAACAAGAAAGAAAAAGCCTTTAACACCCTCGTGTGAGTGGCCCCAAGGCAGTAAGAAGAGTCGGACTTAGTACCTTCCGCTTCCTGAGATGTATGCTCCTTGCCGACTCAACTACCTCCTTGGGGTTCACTGGCTCCTAGTCCTTGGTTGAGTCATCATGAACGTAAGTCTATACCTTTTGAAAGAGAATCTTTTTAAGGCCACATGGTGGTCGCCAATCAGATGATGTCAAAAACCGCGCAATCTTCCTCCGAGTTGGATTGTGCTGCAAGAGACGAAGAAGATAGGCAGGAGGAGACGGATCCTAGATCCGAGGGTGACTTTGATGCCTATGTCAGTATTCCGAGGTACAAATAGCCATAAAACTCGGTTTGTTAAGAGAACCAAGTTCCAAGATAGTGGTGGGGTAAGTGAAAGTAATTCATGTAGTAAAATTGAGATGAAGTGAAATGAATCAACCTGTTGGGGTTGCCCCTTATTTATGGAGCATGGGTGTGAACTATATAAGGTCAGGTTGGATTCTTCCTAAGTGAGATTGTTCCGAATAGACAGGATTCGGTAGACTATTTGAAGCAAGATCATGCGAGCTCTACAAGGTAAGATTCATTGAGTTATATAAGGTAGGATTGGATTCCAACCAACTTCGAGCCATTGAGGATATCAGAGTGGCCTCTTTTAGGAGATGCGGTTAGACAGCTGAAGTCTTCGATGATACGTGGCACTCTTTGATACGTTGGTAGTTTACGTACCCGAAAATTCTGACTAATCCTTATTCTTCACTTACGGCATCTGGTTGAGTGATGCTGAATCCAATAGATTGTAGGATGATTCTGTCTTATTCGATTAGAAATGAAATTTAATCTCGATTCCAAGTTTTTAAACCTTGCCAATGAAAGTATAACTAGGAAAGAAAATTCACGTGCTTAAATGAGTTGTATACGTGGCTTCCACTTTTCTTTTCTCTTACTTTTCCTTTTAGCCATAAGGCTTTCAGGTCGAATTCGGTGAAGTGGACCTGGTCATATCCATAGTTAGTTAAAACGGGAACGGCAAAAAAATGAAACGGAATGGTACGAGTTTTAAACGGCAAAAAACAAAAACCGGTACGGTCAAAAAAACGGTCAAACATTTTGAGAATGGCAAAAAAAGAAACGGATGGTACCGATTTTAAACAGATCAAAACGAATACGGTACAACAAAAAAAATGGCAATGTACTCCCATGAATTCAAGAATTATTACCTAATTGCCTTGTAAATTAAAGGGGAAAAAGATGCCAATGGGTGGCACCGTGGCAGTGGAAGTAGCCCTTAAATCCATAAAAGAGTTTTACTAACAAAAAAATAAAAAATAAAAAATAAATTATCAAAGGGAACAGTAGCTTGAGAACAATCCAAAAACTCATTAATGGTTGAAAGACAAGAGTCACTAGGATCACACTATCTTTGAACATTTGCAAGCTTTTCTCTGTATTCATGATTCAGGTTGTATTGGATATTCCCACAAAATATTCTAGAAATAACCTATAATTGTATAAGCAAATGAGATGAAGTCATGAATCACTAAGGGACAAATTAAACAAATATAGCACCGCATGGTTTAAATCTTGTGCATTCATAAATCTATTTGAACATATAATTGTTTAGCAGTCTTGAAGACATTTTATATAACACTCCTGGTATGAAAATCGAAAAATAATAAACAAATATGCCATGAAAAGTTTTTTCGGTATCAGTTTTCTTTATTATTATTTTTTTAAAACTGGAGTTGAGTCAATTGACTTACCTTGGAGTTAAATCTTTTTCTTTAGATGCAGGAAATCACCGTGGAGTGTTGCAGAGTGGTCCGTGGAGTTCTAGTAAGGGTGTCAAAATTGGGCCCGGCCCGGTAGCACGGACCGAGCCGGCCCGATATAACCCGAACCCAGCCCGGACCGAACCTTAATGGACAGGTTTCGATCTCGGCTTGTAAAGCCCGACACCGTTTCAGCCCAAACCGAAACCAGACTAGACCAGCCCGTTAAGAAGCCCGAACTAGCCCGAACCAATAATACTTAACCTGAACACCGGTAAGGTCCATCCGGGCCCAGTTTCTTAATTTTAATGGTTTTAAATTTTGATGGATTATATTACGTTGTTATAGTTCACTTCTTGATCGGAAAGATTATATGAATCTATAGTTAAAAAGAGTATGTTAATTGCTACAATTTACTGAATTACATGCATATAGAAGGAATGATTCTAATTCCCAGTCCGAACTCTTAATGGACATGTTTTGGGTTGGGCTTATAAAACCCGACACCGATTTAGCCCGGACCAAAACCGGCCCGGACCGGCCCGTTAACACCCTTAAGTTCTAGACAGTTGCAGAGACGATCTCGTCACTCTATTGCCGTCGTGCGTTAAAGAGATTGAAAAATTAAAGAGAGGAAGGAGTATCGGGGAGCCACCCGCCGACCTAGAGTAGTGTTGAATCTCCTATTGCAGAGAAGAAATAGAGACGATGGGAGATGAACAGTTAGGTGAGCCGTGAGTGAGGAAGAAGATGAATAGTGAGTGAGAAAACCGAAAAAGGAATAGTGAGATTAGGGCAAACTCGATTTGGGAGTTAAAATAAATAAATAAATAAAACCAAACCAAAAGGGTAGGATGGTAAAATAAGGTTTTTTTGTTTCAGCCTTTTTTTGGAAGGGGTTCCCGAATGCCCTTTTTTCCCGTATTTATAAGCTCAATACGGTAAAATGCGTTTTAAACGGAAAAATACAGTATGACCATACTAAACATCTTTAAAACGCGTTTTGACTGTTTTGACTAACAGAGGTCATATCTATGTCGAGTTGGGATACTTCTCTCACTTACTAATCACCCGACCTCATTAGGAACCGTCCATGGATGCAAACCCACCTCTGACGTGCGAGACCCACACCCAATGGTTGTTTCTCTCTCCCTATATGCGTTCACGTCTGCTACTATTTCCGTTTTTATAATGCCCTTATCATATATTTACGCTTCTTGATATTCTCTGACGATGGACTCCGCATTGATGAGTGACAAGCTAATCCCGAGTTGTGGCGATGACTTCCTACAAAAATATATACTAAAAGACAGAAGTTGAGTTGACCCTTTGTTGTGTGATTTACCAATTCAAACACATAACTGCTCAATCCCGGAAAAGAAGGACTGCCTTCCGATCTCTCCGTTCGAGTCGACACTCTCTTGTCAGCTCAGCTTGTCGGTTCGAACGGAGGGGTCGAATTCATCCGACCCCCACGTGACAACCATCCAGTGGGGTCGCCGCTACGCCTCCCGAATCTTAGGGATGAGAGGATTTGAATCCCATATTCATTGAATCTGCAGGCCTGTGTTGATGTTGAGGGAAAAGAAAAATGAATAAAAATCTAAGATTTTTTTATTTGTAACAAGGGTGGTTATAACTAATTAAGGTATATTCTATTGTACAACATATGTATAAAAACAGCTAGGGACATCTTCAAATGCAATTCCAAATTCAATTTCTATCTCCAGTGAAGGATATTGAGCTTTTGGGTCGGCATGGCCATGGCCAACTTACGAACTCTCTTGATCATTGCTCATCTTGCTCATCTTGCTATCTTTCTGGTAGCACTAAATTTGAGTCTTGTGGATGCTTCATTTCTCCGGAGTGTATGCAACACCTGGGGCTCTCAGGAAATGGCAATTCAGAGAAAGGGTGACGATCTTCAACTTACATTGGACCAATTTTCAGGTATTGTCGTCTATCATACTTCATGTTTACTTGACATTGTTGTTGATAGTTGTTGATTTCATATTAGAAGATTAGTACATGGCTTCTGTTGATGGTCTACAGCACATACAGTGTTAGATTCTCCTAAAAATCGACTGATTGCATCTTCCTGGAACCTTCACATTCATAAAAAAAAATAGTACAAGAATTCATTATTAGCATAACTTTCATGCACATCTACCATTGAATTTGAAGTTCTAATCAAACACTGGACATGGTCACCTCGTTCTTTTGCTCTGACCAGCAAAAAAAAAAAAAAAAATAGTCCATGTATCTTATCTTACCAAACTAACGTGATTGCGTTGTTTTGGTCTGTCAGGGTCAGGATTTGAATCAAAACGACAGTTCCTCTTCGGCAGCTTTGAAATGCATATCAAATTAGTACCTGGGAATTCTTCTGGCACTGTTACAACATACTATGTAAGTACTGACTTGGAACAAATGTACCGAAGTTTGAGGTTCTCCTCACACACCAGAGCATTATAAACTGCACCTGGGTCTGAAGTTACAAAATTATAAACATGAATGAAGAGTCCAAAATTCCATTCTCAAAATTGTGCAGTTGTCTTCCACTGGCTCCAAGCATGACGAGATAGACTTTGAGTTCTTGGGGAATGTCTCAGGACAACCTTACACCATCCACACGAATGTCTACACTCAAGGTGTTGGAAACAAAGAGGAACAATTTCATCCCTGGTTTGACCCAACTTCTGATTTCCACAACTACACCATACGTTGGGACCCAAGTGAGATTGTGTAACTTCCCTCACCAGGACCTATAATCAAATGTTTATTTCATCATTTCATCAATGCCCATCAGTAAATACATGTATACATCATACTTGCTCTTATTCATTCAGGTGGTTTATTGATGGGATCCCACTTCGGGTCTTCCGTAACTATGAGAGTCAAGGCATTGCTTTCCCAAACCAGCAAGGCATGAGGGCTTATTCCAGCATATGGAATGGTGAAGCCTGGGCAACACAGGGTGGGCGTATGAAAATTGACTGGAAAAGTGCACCCTTCAAAGCTAGCTTTCGAAACTTTAGGCCAAGGGCTTGCAAGTGGAGTGGAACAGTCAGCATCAGCCAATGTTCCTCTAGTTCCCCTGCCTATTGGTGGTCATCACCCGCTTACAGCAGCCTAAGTTACAGTCAAATCGGTCAGATGATGTGGGTTCAAAACAACTACAGGATTTATAACTACTGCACTGATGTTAAAAGATTCAATGGGACAATGCCTCCTGAATGTTCTATGCAGCAATACTAGTAGAAATGCATGGACCAATCTGTGTTTGCCACATTATGATTTATTTATTGAGGATGGAGAAATATTGGTAGCCGTCTCACGACCTGAACCACCTTTAATAAATATTTGATCACTCTCTAAGATCACCTTCGAATTGTATAAAATAGTTTCCGTTATTTTCCTTTTAATTAAGCTTTTCAATTCTTATGGGCTCACATTAACTGATATTTTGAATATATCAGTTAAGAATCTTGTGCTCAAGTTCAAATTCAAAATTCAAATTATATTATTAGACTTTATCTCAAGATTAAATCCTCCCTTTTTTTTTTTGGCTAACAACAGATATTCAGACCTTTGGCCTGACTAATCCCGATGGCCCATATTGACCCCACAACTGCATGGATCAGGTCATTTCAGGTTGAATGAATATTCTACTTGCACCCATAGCAAGAAAGAAAGAGCACTTAACACTCCGTGTGAGTAGCTCCAAGACAGTAAGAAGAATCGAATTCAGTACTTTTCGCTTCCTGAAACGTAGGCTCCCTGCCGACTTAGCTACCCCCTTGGGGTTAACTAATAGATTTTAATCAATCTGTCAGCATTCCATTTTTGCCACATGTCTCGTTCATAAGCCAATCTCCACTCTTGTTCAGTAATTCTATTTGGTGTCTAGATTAGTTAGTATTCCGGTAAACCTCAACAGGCCGAGGGTGGGCCCAATTCGTAAGCTCAATCTAGATCCAAATGGCCCACATGAGGCCTAAGGTTCAAAAGAATAAAAAAAAAAAAAAAAGGAAATAGAAGAAAGGCGAAGAAAGAAAAAGTGGAAAAGGAATTAGGATATTGTTATGATTTGTGAAAAGGCAGGGGATTGATGTAAATATTTTTTACTTTTGTGCTATAAAAGAAGAAAAAGAGAGATGCTCAGAGGGCTTTTTGATTTTTTTTTTGGGTTTCTAAGGAGAGAACAGAAGCAAGAACAGAGAGAGGAAAGGGTGTATAAAAATCCTCTCCCGCCCACCTGCCGCCGGCCAAGGGTGGGATTTCAGCCGGCCCACCTCCCAATGTATTGGTAGGCGGGCCGACTGATCCCCAGCCCTTGGATCAGCGGCAGGAATCTCCTGCCGTGGGAAAGGATTCAGTTCGAAAAGGGTAGGGTTAAGGGTTTTTTCTCTTGGCTGCCATCTCTTTGCCCTTGGCCATTGCCATAGGAAATCCACCACCACCATCGTCGGTGAACACCACCATTTCCACCTCCTTTGCACCTCCATCGGCAGTCCGCCATCACCATCGCCGGTGAACACCACCTCTCTGTCCTCTAGCCATCGCCATCGGCAGTCTGCCACTACCATCGCCGATGAACACCAGCATTTCTGCCCCCTTTGCGCTTCCATCGACAGTCTACTGCTATCATCGCCGGTGAGCACTACCATTTCATCCACCATTTTCACCCCATCATTGACCCGCCACCGCCACTATGAGTTCTACCATTTCTCTTTACCCTTTCCGTTTCTTCCATCATTTATGCCTATTCAGTTCACCGCTACAACCGGAAAATCACTTCCAAGCCCTTTCTGTCTCTCTTGTTATCATTGGTTTTTTGTTTTTTGGGAAATTTTTATAGACCTCCCTTGCAGTTTGGTGAAATGTTACAAAACCACCATTAAGTTTGAAAAATACAAGGACCACCCCTCTAACACACTTTTTTAAGTTGATTTATAAACAGACCATTATGCCCTTACCCAATTTACTTCGGGAGACCATTATACCCATCTGTTTCATCTTCTCCGATGACTGCAACTTTTACTCAAACTCTTTATCTCTAGACCACCATAGCCACCGCCACCACCACCACCACCACCATAGCCCCCGCCACTACCACTGCTTCCTGCCGCCACCAATATACCATTTTTGATGATCAACTGAATCAATTGTTAAGACTGAATAGATTTGGTAGACTAATTTTCTAATTCAGAGGTCACAATTGAATCGATTGTCGTTCCTTCATTTACCGTTCGATTCAATTATGAAATATGGATAATATTAGTTTGTTAATAACTATTGATGTTGATGGGAGATTGCCTGTTAGTGTTCACATTGCATCTCAAATAAGGACAAAAGCTGAATTCTAGATAAACAATGTTTTATTTATTCATGGTACTCATTGCTGGCAAGCCCTAGACTTAGATTCGTGTCTTTGCTGGCAGTTACAACATGTGACAATGGTATCAAGGTTTTGGTGAACACTGATGGACTGTGCCTCGCAAGGATGCTAGAAAGCATGATGAGAGAGAAATGAAGCATCTAGAATCCCTAGAAGAAGCAGATTCACGTCTTCATCTCTTCCAGATCGATTGGATGTCATTCCCTCCTTGCCGATATCAATGGCACAAGTGGAGCGATGAGGTGAGGGTTTGGACACTTCAGATGCAGAGTTTGTGAGAACGGTGAGTTAAAAGATGAAGTTCGAACACTTCAGATATGGGTTTTCGGCCGTTCAATTTTTAATCGGCCTCGGGGCATTTGAAGACCTACCAAAAACAAGTTTTCCTTCCAAATATTAGCTCGATCAACACCGCACGTAATGACAGATCACGGCCATATTATTAAAAGCTTGTGGTAAGAATGGGTTTCGTTCTAGTGCCCGAAAATAATATTCTAAAGCTTTCGTATGTTCTCCGTTGTTTGTGTGGATAAGGCCTATGTTATAGAGTATATAACTTCGATCATAGGGATCAATTTCTAGTCGCGTAGCTTCATAATAATTCTGTAAAGCTTCCGCAAACAAAGTTACCCGGAGAATGAACTCCGGGAAGTTAGAGTAGAAATTAATATGATAAATATAAATTCAAAAATGAATAAAAAGAAAAAAGCAGTAAAATTTCAATACAAAAAAAGATTTATTCTTCTTCACCAATTCTTTTTTTTTTTTTTCTTACGATGCGACAATCAAATCTGGATTCTCGGATTTTTCAAACAAAACATCAATCTGACTCTGAGTTCGAATAGGTCTATTTATTTCTGGTTCTTGGATTTGAAGAAAATGCAGTCTGAAAATCACTGCACATTAGGAAGATGAAAATGAAATCCGACCATATCAGATCTCTGTTCCCGGTGGTCCAATTTTCGATCAGTCAACGGGCTTTGAAGACCTAGTAGAAACGACTTCATCCTCCGAATATCAACTTGATCAAGGCTGTAGATTTGAATAAATTTCAGTTTGAAGATTAGAACCCCCATAAACCCTAAATTCTTCACAAACTATTGAACAGAATCGGCTTCCCCTGCCGCCCAAGCTTGCCAGCCAACATCGCCCTTTTCCACCCCTAGACCATCATCAATGGCTTCACCTATGGCAACGAGATCTTGCTCACCATTGATAACAACCTCATTACCAATCTCCTACTGCCATGAGAACTCTCCATACCACCCTCACACAACCAAGAATCAAGGTTTGTGTTTCCATAAAAAGGGTGAAGGCAGTGAAATTTTTTTTTTACTGTTCTAAAATAAAAAGGGTAAAGTGGGAAGTCCACATTAATTTAAGGGTAAAGTTGGGATTTGGAGAAATAGAAACGGTAAAAACTTGTCAAAGTGGGGTTTTGTAAAATTTCAATGTACTGCAAGGGAGGTTTATTGCATTTTTTTCAAATGGAGGGAGTGTCGTAACATTTCACCAAACTGCAGAGGAGGTCTATAAAAATTTCTCTTGTTTTTTTAATTTACCTTCACTCGTACCCTGCCTCTGTTCCACCGTCGCAAACAAGGGTTTAGAATTTTTTCGGACGGCGTCAACAATTGATGTCAGCTGGAGATGCCATTCGCTTCTATGATTTTGCTCCCGGAAGGCTAAGGAATGTGAATAGATCGTCACAATCGTTAGAAACCCCTCTCAAGGATTCCGGCAATTCCATATTTTTTTTCTATGCATTCAATCTTATGTCCATTCGTCTTTGACTTTTTTTTTTTTTTTTTTTTTAATGCTTCAGTGGCTTTAGTTTGGATCCATTTTTATTTCAATTTTTTGGCATTTTTAAGTGTTTGGTATTATTCATAGATACTATTTATGACAAACAAAAAAGAAAATAGGGTAAATGTAGCTCCAACAGCCAAAAACAATTTTGAGTTATTTTTGCCCATACTTTAATGAGCACATGCGTAAATATAGGTAAATGTAGTTTCAACGGCTAAAACGTGGGGATAAAATGATAATAATCCATTCTAAATATCTTTTATATAAGTTTCTCTCAAAACCCTATACGTAACTTTCTTCAAACGCCTTAAACCCTCTGCAAAACTCTCTCTCTTGAACACCTCTCCAAGAAACCCGTCTTCTCTCATCTGAATCGCAAGAGGAAAGAGTCCATATTTCTCTCAATTGGAAGGTACGTTGTTTCTCTTTATTTTCCTCTTTTCCTTTTGATTTGTTCTTTTACCTTCTGAGTTGTTATTCTTTTGATTTATTATTATACGGTTTGTCAATCCCTTGAGCTTGGGTTTATTTATTTATTTTTTATTTTTTATTTTTATCATTTTACAAACGAACCAGGTTAGTCATCTATCGATCTGTTCACATTTCATTTTTCATTTTATACTATTTTTATATTTGATAACTGGTTCTTGATTTCGGTATTCAGATCTTGGATATCTGATTCATGGTTTCAGGCATATTCAGTAAATTTAATCATTCTGCCACTGAACCGTTCATTAATGAATTGATTTCTGATCTAAAATCGCTAATACAAATTTAATAGGGATTTTATATAATTGGATTCGAGGTCTGGGTGCAGTACTAACTACAAGCTAAATTTTTGTACAAATAGCCATAGGTATTTGATTATTTTTTCAATGATAAGTGGGTGAATGGAACTCGAACTTAAACTAGCTAATTAGATCGCTTCTTTGATTTATGTGCATCACCCTCTTTCTTAAGAAGAACAAACAGTGAAACCTGAGGTTTTATACAGTGCTTCTCTCAACCACAAATTTTCCTGAAGCTTTATGTCATTCTTCATGAACCTAATATAACACACACACATTGTCTCCAGTCATCCAGTCCGTCCAGTTGTGGACGCATGGATTGGATTTTAAAGACACACCCCCCAATGTATTGGTATGCTTGTCTTTTACATCCAGTCCGTCCGTTCGTGGCTGGACGAACTAGACGGACTGGAGACGATCTCAATCCATACACACATACTGTGTCTTTATTCTGTTAGAAAAGGCAACGTGGTTGAATGGGCCATGTCAATGATTGCCCAATGTATTTACTTCAGGTTCTAGTGTGAGTTTTAACATCAGAGTAAATGTCTCAACAGAAGGAATAGGTTGTAGGATGGTAACTATAATGTTGTAGGTAGGCTGGGACCCAGGGACCTTCCAAAGTCTTGAATGTAAAACACTTCTGAGCTAGCCATCCTAAATTCCGTCCTGAAAATTCTCTAGTGGAAGCACTTAACTCTCAAGTAAAACAACTTGCACAAACACCTAGTGACTGGTTGCTGATTCTCGGACTATGGCCTGTCCACAATTTTTGGTAAATGACTTCATAGAAGGCCATACTATGGCTTAACGGTGAGACAACCCTTCCCCATCTTTCCATGTCCTTAGTTATTCCCTAGCTGATGCGTATCTGCAATTAGTCGGCTGTTGAAATGGTGCATATTCTTTGTACAGCAATTCTCCATGACCTTAGAGCTGAAGCAACAAATCCACTCATTTTTTTCAAGACAATTGTTTACTTAACACCTTCGGTTCTGGAACTCTGGTCATTCAGTCTTCTAAAGCTTTTTTATTCTTGTGCTGTTAAGAAAATGATACTCTCTTCAAGTGGTGAAATCTTCATATGTCATCAGAATGTGGTTGCAGAAGCTTAACCTGCCAAAACCTGTCATATACTAAGAGAATAAAGAATCCTAGTCCCTATCTATCCCTGACTCCTATTTGTGGGTCATAACCTCATTGATTCGAGGAAAATATTGCTAGATCCTTCACCAGTGATTAGTGATTCAGACATTCAGTGATGAGGACCTTTTTCATTCTTCAAAAGGATTTCATACTCGATCCTTTCTCTAACATCTTTCGGGTCCCAGAAACTGCCGAGGATCATGGATATCACTGCGGTTAATCTGTGCTATCATATTCACACTCAAATTTTTGTATAGAAATCCTCTCCTACGGTAGTTTCGGCTGTCAAGGGTTGGATTTCATCTAGCACACATACTGATGTATTGGCATGCGCGCTGGATGAATTCCAGCCCTTGGATTCCAGTCGGAATCCTCCTGTCGCCGGAGACGATTTGAATCCCAAATTTCTAAAAAGCATATCAGAATTGATAATGATGAAATCATATGTCTAAAGTGTGTTCAATTTTCATGCCGTATAATTTTTATTAAAAATCTCTATTATGGTTTTCTTAATATATTTTTTGAGGGATTTTAACAATTGGTATAATTTAGAGTGGGGTCCACGTTGTTTAGATCCATTTTTATAGTATGCAATAGATAGATCCATTTGTTAAAGTTATTAAAATTATTCTGGACATAGATATACAAAATCTATTTCTCATTCTATAATCTATTTTTGATTCTAGCTACCAAACAACTTTTTATTTTTGACTAAATATGATTTTCATTAATGATCTCTCATAAATAAATAAAAAATAAAAATAAAAATGAATATATTGACCCATTGTTTTGATTGTTACTCATTCGTGCCCATGACTCTATCATGTCTGGTATTCATCATCTAGATCAAGACAACGGAGTTTAGCCACCTGTGATTGTTCTTGCGATTGTCATTCAGCCCATGTTCTATGAATAATATTGCACCCTTTGTTTTGATTTAATCTGGTATCGTTTCAAGTTGATTTCGAAGCCCAGGCGGTCCAAAGCTTTTAAAATGTTAACCGGTTGGTATTCCATATTTAACTATTATATTGGCCTCTTTTTTTTGCGGCCCAGCCTTATAACATTGGTTTGTTTGTTGCATCGCCCAGTTCCTTGTATGTATTCATCCATTGTTTTGGTGGTATTCAGCCCATCCGCTTTGTTACTGCCTTGATATAAATGTTAAACTAGTTTAATTCTTTTTTTTTTTTTACTCCTATCCGTTTATATAAATTGGATGATATAATTTATTGCTTATTGCCCCATGACTTTGCTTATGTTATTGTTTAATTGCCTGTGGTGGGGACGTGCGTTCAAGCACCCACATATAACATCGTGTGCAGGATTGTGATATTTGCTAGCTTTTGTTGTTTCCCTTGATAAGGCTCTGACCTTGGACAGATTACAGCAAAGATGGTGGCACTGTAGATGCTAACCATACATAGACAAGGAAGCACATGTTATCTTTATAGTGGAGTACATTCGCAGTCATATAATAACAGGTCAGCGAGAGCAAGATTAGGATGAATGTAGATGACTGTTGACCCAGATGGAGATGGGTGATTTCTCGGTTACATCAGCTTGGGATGATATTCGTGGCAAGCAGACTGAACCATGTAGAGTATCATTAAACCCTCATCATGTAGCATATTATATCACAACAACAACAACAACAATAAAGCTTTATCTAACTAAATCTGGTCGACTATATAACATATTATATTGCCATCTTACATCTATTAAGTACTTTTCTTGATTAGATTGAAAATATAATTATTACCATATGGAAATAACTTTTTTTTTCTCTTATTTTTTTTTTCTGTGGAAATGTTTGCATAGCCACCTTTCATAAAACATATTTTTTGTGGACATATGTGCATTTTCTCAAGAGGGCGGACCTCGGCACAATGGTAAGGTTGCTCCATTGTGACTTGGTGGTCATAGTTTCGAATCTGGAAACACCCTCTCCGCAAAACGGGTGTAAAGCTATGTACATAAGTTCCTCCCCAAACCCCATAGTGGCGGAAGGCTCATACACTGGGTAATACCCTTTTATTATATCTATGTTTTTCTACTGCTGCTTTTAAAGTGCGAGGACCACAATGGTCTCCTGCCAGATGCCCTTGAGTGGCTGCATATTGCCCTGTTAGTTTTTTCTTCGTCTGACTCAGAAGCTTTCTTTTCTCTTTTCAGCCGCCTTTGACATCCAAATGGTATTCTACTATTCTCACGGTTACCGAACTTTATCCCCTCATATTTCATAGATGGTTGCATATCAGGCCTTAATGTGTTGGATTATTGTTTTTTTTTTTTTTTTTTTTCAGATTGGTTTCCTTTTTATCTATTTGTTGGCTTATTGATTTCCGACAAAATCACCTAAAAATCTATTTTTGTTAAAATTTTTCGTACAAGTATTATTTATATAGATGCTTATTTCTGTGCTCATGCAACGATATTAATGCTCATTTTTGCAGTTATTTTATTTCTTGGGGTATGCACAAAGCCTCCTCACTTGTCAATGGTAACTGAATACATGGAGTGGGGGTTCTTATATCATTTGATCCATATGAGTGGCTAGAAAAAAGAAACTCAGCTGGCGAAGGAGACTGAAGATGTTGCGTGATATTTGCCGGTTAGTTCAGCCCCTTTGTATCCTGTTTTAATGCTCCATATAATTCCCTTCAAATCTGGTATTCATTTGTTCAGTTTTGGTTTGGACGAATTAGTATTTTGATTGTGACTGATCTTTTCTGTTTACTCAGCATTTAAATGAAATAGTGCATCTACACTCTGATGGCATTTCAGCTAGAGCATTTACTTTGAGAACCTAAATAGAAACCATTAGAAAAAATTTTATCTACACCCCATCAAGGATCCTTAACATCATCTACACCCACAAGAATGTCGAAACATCACCTAGGTCCACTTAACTGACGGAAATCATTCAACAATTTTATCCCTCAAATAAAAATTTTAAAAAAGAAAATTTATGTTCATTTACGAATTTAGCCTTCAAATGTTACTTATCCCTGCTGCGAATTTTTACTCTCTCGTTCATTCTCACTCAAGCTCTAGTCTCCTCTGCGTTGAGAAGAGCTACTGAATCACCCAAGCATCCTCCCTGCTCCGACGGCAGCATCCCATTTGCGTTGAGAAGAGGTCCCGAATCACCCAACCTTCTCCGGGTTCGTTGAGAAGAGCTCCCAAACCAGATCTGCCGTCCTGGTTCGTTGAGAAGAGCTCCCAAACCAGATCTGCCATCCATTGAGAAGAGCTCCCAAAGCAGATCTGCCATCCATTGAGAAGAGCTCCCTCCCAACTTGGTATGTTTAGCTGTCTTATCTTCTTTTTTTTCTTCTTCTTCTCTCATTGTTTGATTTTGGTTTCGTTAAAAGGGTTTTTTTTTTTTTTTTTCTTTTTCTTTTTCTTTGAATCATACGTTCGATTTGTTTTTTTTTTCGAGGGTTTGTTCCTGAATGATGTTATTTTTTCTACTTGAACTTCTTCTTCTTCTCACCCTTCTTTCTTCGAGGGTTTGTTCCTGAATAAGTTTGTCTCTGAATGAACTACATGAACTTCTTCTTTCCCTTCTTTCTTCAAGGGTTTGGTCTTGAACAAATTTATTTCTCTGAATGAATGTTAAGATTAATTTTTTTTGTTCGGTATCCGTTCTTGAACAAATTTATTTTTCTGGTTTGGGTTTGGTTTATAAAAGAAAAAATTTCATCTACACCCCATCAAAGATCGTTAACATCATCTACATCCAAACAAGAATGCCGAAACATCACCTAGGTCCATTAACTTTGGCTGTGGTAATCAAAGAAGTCCACAAGAATGCCGAAACATCACCTAGGTCCACTGTCCAGTTGGAAATAATCGAACATGAAAAAAAAAATGGTTATCAATTTGCTTATTCTCCCTCTTTTTAATCTTGATTCATTACATGGCTTTTGATCAACTGAACTGTTTACTAATGTAATTGCATTTTGTTTAGAAGGAATATGGATCCTAAATGTGAAAACTGTGGTGCTATACTTGTCATCCGTAGAACAAGTAAGGGTATTAATATTGGGAGAATGTATTATAATTGCCAAATTTGTCAAAAGTTTGTAATGTGGGTAGAGCATTTGAAACAATGTTCATGTGGAGGTGGGCATTGCAAGGTGAGAACGGCAAAACGGCAAAGAAACAATGGACAACAATTTTGGTGTTGTCTACATTCCATAGGGGTGAGTGTTAATATAGTTTCCATTCTTTCCCTTTTTTAACTAGTAAGCGGGGGTCTAATCATTGTCATATGGATGTAAGTCCTTCTAATATGAGGTTTTGTATAATTGTCTTGTAGGTGGGTAATCCTGGATGTGGGATGTTCCAATGGATAGAGAGAATGGAATGCTTTGAAGGAATGGGAACCGATACTCCAATTGGTCAAGGTACAAAGACCGATCGAGGGGAATGCTCACAGGAGAGAGGTGAAAGCTCACATACCCAGACAGATGCTGGTAGAAGTACTTCCTCGAATTATTTGAGAGGGTACTTAAGAGGAGCAATTAGAGCTCATGGGCAAAGTTCTAAGACGTTTGAAGACCTCCCTCGATCGTGGAGAAGCTAGATCTGAAGAATCCTGATGAGAGAGTCACTTAGTGATAGGTTGATTGTATGTTGTATTTCAGTTGGGTTTCTTTTAAAGTTAATGATTTTTATGACTCGAGATTTGGGAGGGTGGTAAGGTGTATGTGATGATGTATTCATCCGGTTGTATGAATAAATGCTTAAAGGTTGAGTGCCACTCAAAAGCTTACCGCATAAACATACTCCACCAATATATTTGCGAGAGTACGGTTGTAGAAAGGTAAAGGGTCCTTGTGCGTGGCTCGAGCTCTATAATGAGAATATAATCGGGAAACATTAAAAATATGAAACCCAGAAAGTTGTGTCCTATACACCTTTCCAATCCTTAACTTGTCGAGAAGAGGACTGCTCGATTGGTTTTTTGATAGAATGCATAACAGGACTCTTGTTTCATGGAATTCAATGATTGATGGCTATGCCCAAAGTGGACCTGCATGCCTATGCTGATTTGGGGGATCTTGAACGGGAAGTTTCATCCTTAAATTACTTAATGAAATTGGACTTGGGTCTGATCTTTCGGTCATGAACTCTCCGATTGCCATGTATTCTAAGTGTAAGAGAGTAGATAT
>CM053267.1:18579363-18889279 GCA_028583415.1 Protea cynaroides | reverse complement strand
TTTTGATTCTAGCTACCAAACAACTTTTTATTTTTAACTAAAAATGATTTTCATTAATGATTTCTCATAAATAAATAAAAAATAGAAATAAAAATGAATATATTGACCCATTGTTTTGATTGTATTCGGCCCATGATCCCTGTATCTATGACACATTGTTTTGATTGCATTCAGCCCATGTTCCTTGTATATATTCACCCATTGTTTTGGTGGTATTCAGCCCATCCGCTTTGTTACTGCCTTGATATAAATGTTAAACTAGTTTAATTCCTTTTTTTTTACACTCCTATCCGTTTATATAAATTGGATGATATAATTTATTGCTTATTGCCCCATGACTTTGCTTATGTTATTGTTTAATTGCCTGTGGTGGGGACGTGCGTTCAAGCACCCACATATAACGTCGTGTGCAGGATTGTGATATTTGCTAGCTTTTGTTGTTTCCCTTGATAAGGCTCTGACCTTGGACAGATTACAGCAAAGATGGTGGCACTGTAGATGCTAACCATACATAGACAAGGAAGCACATGTTATCTTTATAGTGGAGTACATTCGCAGTCATATAATAACAGGTCAGCGAGAGCAAGATTAGGATGAATGTAGATGACTGTTGACCCAGATGGAGATGGGTGATTTCTCGGTTACATCAGCTTGGGATGATATTCGTGGCAAGCAGACTGAACCATGTAGAGTATCATTAAACCCTCATCATGTAGCATATTATATCACAACAACAACAACAACAATAAAGCTTTATCTAATTAAATCTGGTCGACTATATAACATATTATATTGCGATCTTACATCTATTAAGTACTTTTCTTGATTAGATTGAAAATATAATTATTACCATATGGAAATAACTTTTTTCTCTTATTTTTTTTTTTTTTCTGTGGAAATGTTTGCATAGCCACCTTTCATAAAACATATTTTTTGTGGACATATCTGCATTTTCTCAAGAGGGCGGACCTCGACGCAATGATAATATTGCTCCATTGTGACTTGGTGGTTATAGTTTCGAATCTGGAAACACCTTCTCCGCAAAACGGGTGTAAAGCTATGTACATAAATTCCTCCCCAAACCACACAGTGGCGGGAGGCTCATACAATGGGTAATACCCTTTTATTATATCTATGTTTTTCTACTGCTGCTTTTAAAGTGCGAGGACCACAATGGTCTCCTGCCAGATGCCCTTGAGTGGCTGCATATTGCCCTGTTGGAATAAAATTACTTACGGGGTAGTTTCTGTAAGTACATCAAACTTTCGCATCACACAGGGGAAAAAGTAAATTATTCTCCAGTGAATATTAATTGCGATTCCATTGGATGGTCGCCATGTGGAGGTCGGATGAATCCGACCCTTCCGTTAGAGCCGACAAGTCGAGCCGACAAGAGAGTGTCGGCTCGAACGGAGGGGTCGGATTCATCCGACCCCCACATGGCGACCATCCAATGGGGTCACCGCCACACCTCCCAAATCTCAGAGATAAGACGATTTGGATCCGTTTTTTCTTCGTCTGACTCAAAAGCTTTCTTTTCTCTTTTCAGCCGCCTTTGACATCCAAATGGTATTCTACTATTCTCACGGTTACCGAACTTTATCCCCTCATATTTCATAGATGGTTGCATATCAGGCCTTAATGTGTTGGATTGTTGTTTTTTTTATTTTATTTTTCAGATTGGTTTCCTTTTTATCTATTTGTTGGCTTATTGATTTCCGAAAAAATCACCTAAAAATCTATTTTTGTTAAAATTTTTCGTACAAGTATTATTTATATAGATGCTTATTTCTGTGCTCATGCAACGATATTAATGCTCATTTTTGCAGTTATTTTATTTCTTGGGGTATGCACAAAGCCTCCTCACTTGTCAATGGTAACTGAATACATGGAGTGGGGGTTCTTATATCATTTGATCCATATGAGTGGCTAGAAAAAGAAACTCAGCTGGCGAAGGAGACTGAAGATGCTGCGTGATATTTGCCGGTTAGTTCAGCCCCTTTGTATCCTGTTTTAATGCTCCATATAATTCCCTTCAAATCTGGTATTCATTTGTTCAGTTTTGGTAATTAGTATTTTGATTGTGACTGATCTCTTCTGTTTACTCAGCATTTAAATGAAATAGTGCATCTACACTCTGATGGCATTTCAGCTAGAGCATTTACTTTGAGAACCTAAATAGAAACCATTAGAAAAATTTTTATCTACACCCCATCAAAGATCCTTAACATCATCTACACCCACAAGAATGCCGAAACATCACCTAGGTCCACTTAACTGACGGAAATCATTCAACAATTTTATCCCTCAAATAAAAATTTTAAAAAAGAAAATTTATGTTCATTTACGAATTTAGCCTTCAAATGTTACTTATCCCTGCTGCGAATTTTTACTCTCTCGTTCATTCTCACTCAAGCTCTAGTCTCCTCTGGCGTTGAGAAGAGCTACTCGAATCACCCAAGCATCCTCCCCGCCTCCGACGGCAAAGATCCCATTGGCGTTGAGAAGAGGTCCCGAATCACCCAACCTTCTCCGGGTTTGTTGAGAAGAGCTCCCAAACCAGATCTGCCGTCTTGGTTCGTTGAGAAGAGCTCCCAAACCAGATCTGCCATCCATTGAGAAGAGCTCCCAAAGCAGATCTGCCATCCATTGAGAAGAGCTCCCTCCCAACCTGGTATGTTTAGCTGTCTTATCTTCTTTTTTTTCTTCTTCTTCTCTCATTGTTTGATTTTGGTTTCGTTAAAAGGGTTTTTTTTTTGTTTTTTTTTTCTTTTTCTTTGAATCATATACGTTTGATGTTTTTTTTTCGAGGGTTTGTTCCTGAATGATGTTATTTTTTCTACTTGAACTTCTTCTTCTTCTCACCCTTCTTTCTTCGAGGGTTTGTTCCTGAATAAGTTTGTCTCTGAATGAACTACATGAACTTCTTCTTTCCCTTCTTTCTTCAAGGGTTTGGTCTTGAACAAATTTATTTCTCTGAATGAATGTTAAGATTAATTTTTTTTTGTTCGGTATCCGTTCTTGAACAAATTTATTTTTCTGGTTTGGGTTTGGTTTATAAAAGAAAAAATTTCATCTACACCCCATCAAAGATCGTTAACATCATCTACATCCAAACAAGAATGCCGAAACATCACCTAGGTCCATTAACTTTGGCTGTGGTAATCAAAGAAGTCCACAAGAATGCCGAAACATCACCTAGGTCCACTGTCCAGTTGGAAATAATCGAACATGAAAAAGCAACTCGAACCGTTTACTAATGTAATTGCATTTTGTTTAGAAGGAATATGGATCCTAAATGTGAAAATCGTGGTGCTATACTTGTCATCCGTAGAACAAGTAAGGGTATTAATATTGGGAGAATGTATTATAATTGCCAAATTTGTCAAAAGTTTGTAATGTGGGTAGAGCATTTGAAACAATGTTCATGTGGAGGTGGGCATTGCAAGGTGAGAACGGCGAAAACGGCAGCAAACAATGGACAACAATTTTGGTGTTGTCTACATTCCACAGGGGTGAGTGTTAATATAGTTTCCATTCTTTCCCTTTTTAAGTAGTAAGCGGGGGTCTAATCATTGTCATATGGATGTAAGTCCTTCTAATATGAGGTTTTGTATAATTGTCTTGTAGGTGGGTAATCCTGGATGTGGGATGTTCCAATGGATAGAGAGAATGGAATGCTTTGAAGGAATGGGAACCGATACTCCAATTGGTCAAGGTACAAAGACCGATCGAGGGAATGCTCACGAGAGAGAGGTGAAAGCTCACATACCCGCAGACGCTGGTAGAAGTACTTCCTCGAATTATTTGAGAGGGTACTTAAGAGGAGCAATTAGAGCTCATGGGCAAAGTTCTAAGACGTTTGAAGACCTCCTCGATGCTGTGGAGAAGCTAGATCTGAAGAATCCTGATGAGAGAGTCACTTAGTGATAGGTTGATTGTATGTTGTATTTCAGTTGGGTTTCTTTTAAAGTTAATGATTTTTATGACTCGAGATTTGGGAGGGTGGTAAGGTGTATGTGATGATGTATTCATCTGGTTGTATGAATAAATGCTTAAAAGGTTGAGTGCCACTCAAAAGCTTACCGCATAAGCATACTCCACCAATATATTTGCGAGAGTACGGTTGTAGAAAGGTAAAGGGTCCTTGTGCGTGGCTCAGCTCTATAATGAGAATATAATCGGGAAACATTAAAAATATGAAACCGTAAAGTCGTGGTCCTATACACCTTTCCAATCCTTAACTTGTCGATCGAGGACTGCTCGATTGGTTTTTGATAGAATGCATAACAGGACTCTTGTTTCATGGAATTCAATGATTGATGGCTATGCCCAAAGTGGACCTGCATGCCTATGCTGATTTGGGGGATCTTGAACGGGGAAGTTTCATCCTTAAATTACTTAATGAAATTGGACTTGGGTCTGATCTTTCGGTCATGAACTCTCTGATTGCCATGTATTCTAAGTGTAAGAGAGTAGATATGTGAGACCCGTGTCAATTTAACCCGGTCTTACCATCTTGAACCAGGTTTACCCATCATGGTCGAGTCAAATGGACCAAGGGCATGAAGGAGATCGAGATCCCAGGTATAAAATCGACCCAAAAACACTTAATTTTAGGGAAGGGTCGCACACCCAGCCTACAGGTGGTCGGACCTCCCAAAACAGAAAGTCGACCCCTCGCTTTTGAAGGGAGGGTCGGACAGCTTAAGACCCTAGGGTCGACGGGATCATAGACCCTCCCATCGACCCTTTCTCGACGAAAAACTGAAATTAGGAAATTTCCTAATTTTCGGTTGGGATTCTTTCCAAATCTCAATGGGATTATTATAGGACATTTCTAGTCTATTTAAAGGACGTTCCTAAGCCACATTCACTCCTTTCACAACCCTAATTGAATTGAGAAAAAGAGAGAAGAAGGAAAAGAGGAAGAATGGAGGCTAGGAAGAAGGCTTAGCAAAGAGGAGAAGAAATTGCAGATAAAAGTAATCTTCTCGTGTATGGATACTAATTCCATGAGTTTCTCAGGACCTTAGGTTAGTAATTGAAGAGAAAGTGATCTCGGAGGAATCCAAACCATCCATCCATGGTTAGGTTTTCATGGAAAATCATAGGAGGATGCACGAAAGCTATCTAGATGGATTATACATGGTTCTAGACCATGGAATGACTGTTGAAGGAATGTAGGAAGCAAGCCATAGGACCCCAAACACGAAGAATGGGTTAAAAGTGGAAATTGGACCAGAGTGCACCAAGGGTCGCACCGAGGGTCGATAGACCATCCGACCCTAGGTGTTTCGACCATCGACCCTCAAAGATTCGGGAAGTTCGGGATGGAGGGAGGGTCGATAGACCCATCGACCCTAGCATCGACCCTCGCCTGACAGAATGGTTTTTAAATTCTGAATTAATTCTAATTAAATTCTATCGACTTTGTTAGGTTTGCTAGCAATATAATAACATTATAAAGGTGATTTTTAAAGCTTGGAAAAGTATCTATTAGCAAGCTAAGGTGAGGAACCTTAACCCCAAACTAAATTGGTTAATAATAAACTGTTTTCTATTTCTTGAGTCCTATGCCATATTTGATTCTATGCGAATATGTTTGTAATGTGCATACAGCATGCCATCCAATATTTCTATTACTTGTTCATGCATATTTACTTTATTGTTTATAACATGATGATGATGATGATGATAGGAATAGGCATGTGATTGTATGTGTGTGGTTGATGTGCTTGATGCGAGCGAGTATCAGGGGAGGTGTGATGAGAACGTCAATAAACGTTAACCTTTGGCGGGTCTCAGCATTTTAGCTCTATCTCTAACTCAAGTCTTGTGCATTGACATCGTCGTATCGCCATTACCTTAGCAGAACTATTATGTCGTAGAGTATCAAGGGAGGTGGTCTCGGTCCTTGTAGTCTCCGACTCTACCGGGGCCTTAGCTCTATCTTTATGGATGTTCCGAGGGATGTCGGGAGGCCTTGGATACACCGTTTGACATTAGGATTGGTTAGTAGCGAGCCCGGCTTTGTAAGCCCTCGCTAACGGGGCTTACGTGTTGGTATAGCATTATATAGCAATAAACGTTAACCTTTGTTGTATAATGTTATGGTAGGGTGGATGGGGACGACGATAAACGTTAACCTTCGGGCGGGCTTCCACACCCTGTGTATAGAGGCGGTGTCAATAAACGTTAACCTTTGACCACCCAACCTTTCTATTGCACATTGCAAACTATAAACCAAGACCAAAGATATGAATTGCATGCATATGTAATGTTGTATTGTTTTGGCTACTCACTGAGCCGTGTTGTGTGCTCACCCCTCGACGTCGAATATTTTTAGTTGATGATGCAGGTTATACAGTTGAAGATTATATGAACGCGTCGGCATACGACAATGTAGCAGCTATGGAAGTTGGAGCTGAAGACGATACACACGACTCCTTTTGCGAGTGCAACTCGTGTGTATTCGATTAGATATTTTTGTAGGTTTCTTTATTGGATTTATAAGACATGTATTTGGTATTTAAATATTTATGTCTTAGTTAAACACAGAATAATTTGTTATTATTTATGGGTATCATTTTAGTTCTCAGTTCATATTATTTATAAATTTTCCGCTATTGTGTATTACTCTGATTATGATTGTGGATGCGTGTAAAGTTTGGATAACGCGGGGATAGCCTATTTGAGATCCTGGTTGAGCCGTTGTTTATTTGGCAGTTCATCACACCATTCTGAACAGTGCGGAATTGGGGTGTGACAAGATATGGCAGCTGAAATATTTGAAAACCTGCCGGAGAAGACTCTAGTTTCGTGGAATGCCATGATATCGTTTTGGCAAATGGAATTGGTCCAAGTCCAGGGTCCAAGTCCAGGTCAAGCTCTTATAACAAACTGATCATTTTTGTTCTCTTATAACAAAATGATCAGTTCTCAGCTTCAACCACATACAAAAACTCCAATAGGTTTCCCCGAAAACCTGAACTCCAACATCATCCCCGAAACAAAAACTCCAACGAACAAAATATGAACAAAAGAGAAATAAAAACTCCAATAGGTTTCCCTGAAACCTAAACAGTTACATGTACTCCAATAGGTTTCCCTGAAATATGAACAAAAGAGAAATAAAAACTCCAACAGTTATATGTACTGAATACAACAGTTGTAAACCCAGAACATAAGTAAAATATTAACTGAAGTAGCATTAACTGAAGAAGCATGAACAGAAGTGAAAAACCAGAAATGTACTAAACAGCTGTAAACCCAGAACATGTAAACCCAACTGAAAACCCAGTTCTAAACCCAACATGTAAACCCAGCTGTAAACCAAGTTCTAAACAACTGAAGTAGCATGAACTGAAGACAACAGTTGTAAACCCAGAACAGACCCAGAACTATGAAGATTTCTTATGTGCTTCTCCCCAAGCTTTCCTGAAGTTTACAGCCCTCTCAGACATTCTTCTCTTTGTTGTTGCTTGTCTACTTGGTAGTATAGATGTCCTAGACGACTGTGATCTTGTTTGCATTTGTGATCTAGCAGGTCCATCTTGTATTTTGTTCTATATAATCACAAATAAGGATTATTGGTAGGAAAAAAAAAAAAAAACAGCACTGGGATTTTTATGTAAGTAGAGATGATACCTGTGTAGTGGATCCTCTTCCTTGACTAGCAGCTTCTTCTTAAGGAGTATCATCTTGTCTTGTTCTTCTGCTTCTCTACATAATCATATTGATGAAGTATATTAGTAGCAAAAAAACAGTAGCAAAAAAACAGCACTGGGATTTTTATGTAAGTAGAGATGATACCTGTGTAGTGGATCCTCTTCCTTGACTAGCAGCTTCTTCTTAAGGAGTATCATCTTGTCTTGTTCTTCTGCTTCTCTACATAATCATATTGATAAAGTATATTAGTAGCAAAAAAACAGTAGCAAAAAAACAGCACTGGGATTTTTATGTAAGTAGAGATGATACCTGTGTAGTGGATCATCTTCCTTACTAGCAGCTTCTTCTTGAGGAGTATCATCTTGTCTTGTTCTTCTGCTTCTCTACATAATCATATTGATGAAGTATATTAGTAGCAAAAAAAACAGTAGCAATAAAATTCCTTGATAACAGCCAGCATAGGAATAGAGGTTACCTGTGTTTCCTGTTGAGAACCTTGTTGTAGAGAAGCATCATGTTCAGAAGCACCTTGTTAAGAAGCATCGTTCTTTTTCTTCTTGCAGGACCTAGTGTTGTGACCAATTCGTTGGCAATAGGAACAATGGACAGTAGCATTTCTCTTTCTAAATTGAGAAGCTGGGTCCTCTTCAGCTGCTCTCCTCCTCTTTATACTTGGCTTACCAGCTCTCCTTCTATGTTTGGGTGGCTGTACTATAGGCTCATGTTCATTGATCATAATAGTGTCCAACCCAGACATAGCATGAATGAACTCAGAATAGGAAAGCATAAATTTTTGAATGGAAAAAAATGAAGAAACATGATCCTCTACATTACCCCTCATGAAAAGAACTACAGCAATAACATGCTTACAGGGTACCCCGGTAACTTCTCATACAGCACACTCACATGTTTTCTTCTTTATATCCACTACATGCCTACTGTTGCCCGTCATTGATCTCAAACTCTTCTGGTCCACAAGACATCACATGACAACTCCTACATGCTTCCTGAGTAGACACTAATTTCTTTAATACAGTAGGTGTTATCCTCCCATTGAAATCACAACCCTTTTTGTACCTATCTTGCATCCTCTTTATAAGTTTTATTCTGAGTTCATCAATCAAAGTCAAAAGAGGTTTACCTCTAAAGGGTTGTATCCAATTATTAAAACACTCTGACATGTTGTTAGTGACATGGTCACTAACAATCATGTGGTAAAATGCGTGTCTAGCCCAAGTTGACACAGGATTTCTCATCATCCATTCATATGCTTCTCTTTTAGTTGTTCTTATCTCTTGCATTGCTTTGTTGAACTCAGAGACATTATATGCCTTGCATGTTGTCCAGAACAATCTTCTCAAAAGCAGCCCAGAAATTTTTTTCTGAAAATTGCTGTATAGATGTCTATAGCATAATCTTTGCTTTGCAAATGGAAATATTTCTATAATAGCCTCAGATAAGCCCTATAACAATGCAAACAAAAAAAATGCATGACAAGAAAAAAATGCATTGGAACTTCAACTTAACTATGCAAAAAGCAAAGAATGTTTACAAGAAAAAAATCACATTATCTTTGTTTGTCTGACATGAAAGTCAGATGATGTCCAACAAGGTCATATGATATTGCCTCTGAAAGAGCTCTTAGAAACCATGTCCAAGAGTCTTTGTTTTCATTTTTCACTACACTAAAGGCAATTGGAAAGAGGCCATTATTGGCATCCATACTTGTAGCTGCTAGTAGAATTCCTTGATAACTGCCTTTCAAATGACAGCCATCAATGCCAATAAATGGCCTGCATCCTTTCAGAAACCCTTGCTTGCAGGCATCAAAACAGACAAACAGCCTTTTGAAAATTGGTTTTAGAGTTGTTGCTGAGGTCTCCTCATACTGTAACTTGAACATACTACCTGGATTCCTCTCTAACAACATCTGACTATATCCGGGCAGCTTTGCATATGATTGTCTCTGAGTAGTCAAATTCTCTTGCTTGGAAACTAACCTTGCCCTATACAACTGTTGATTTGAAGGCTTTATACCATACTTTGCCACAAAAGCAGCCTTCATGCTTTCATTATTCATGTCAGGGTCTGCTCTCAACCTGTTGGCTAGCTTTTTGGCAATCCAAATTGAGTTGGCATTTTTGTTGTTTAACTCCCTTCCACAAGTGTGGTCTGTTTCACATTTTCTGACCACAAAAGTGTCCCCATCTATTCCCACAGTTGCATGGATTGTCCAAGGACATCCATCTTTGGCACAGATCACTGTTACCCTCTTCTTATCATTTTTCAGTCTAATTATCTCTATGCCCTGTTGAATGACAAAATCTGTTAGAACTTTCCTGAAAGAGGCGACATTTTCATAGACATTCCCTCGTTTAATTTCTACCCTTCTAACATCATCTATGTCTACCTCATCATCCCTAACAGTACTTTCTTCTGGAAAATCAGCTTCAACATCAGAAAAGTTCATCTCCTCAATATCATCTTTCTCATACTACATCTCTATCTCCTTCAAACTGACTACTATCTTCCATGTTGAGGTCCCAGTTGTCATCTAACGGGTCATCCTCACTATCACTCTCAATAGCTGGTTCTTTTCCCTTCCTTCTACAACCACTACTGCCAGCAATTTCAGTAGTGGGAGGTACACTTGTACTAGTGTTAGTGGGTGGTGCACTTGTACTAGTGTTAGTGGGAGGTGCACTTGTACTAGTGTCCCCTTCTCTTCCCATCACATGCATAGTGCCAGGAGTAATTGTTGTTGTGGACACTATTTCCTCCACAGGCAAAATGGGGGATGATGCAATTGGAAGCCTCCTTGCAACTGTCTTTCTTGATTGCCTACGGGATGGCAGGGGTCTACCAATCATCGATGAATCATATCCATTGATGGTATACCTATCTAACGTGGCATCACCCACATTTACTCCGTAAACTTCCAACAACATAGCTCTACCCTGTTCTTTAAATATCTTCACCACTTCTAAGACATCAGCATCAGATTTCACTTCACAGTACCCACCATTGGGCATCTCTGCTCTCACTGAGAAGCTGACAGATCTGCCATCTGGAATATCTTTTAGAACTGTGCAATATGCTGTGTAGACTATGTCAATCCAGCTGATACAGTCTTCATCAACCATTTTGATTTCCAACTCATCTTTGTATTGATAATATATACTGAATTTTTCTTCCATGTTTAAAAATCTGTATACAAGATAAAAAAATATATGGTTATCAATCACACCATAAGAACAGGAAAGATATGAACAGATCCATTGGAAAAACAGATCCTTTGAAAAAACAGATTATAATGAACCATAATTCAAGCAATTCAAGCAATTCAAGCAAATCCCAGAAGGAACAAGACAAATCCAACTGACCAATCCAACTGATCCAATATGAACTATGACTCCAATGACCAATTTCAAGCAAATCCCAGAATGAACAAGACAAAATGGGGCATATTATAAAGTGAGAATTGCCAAGTCAATCTACAGTCTCACTGTTCTAAATCCAAAAAGGAGGGCCTACGTACCTGATCTTGTAATAATATAAGTCAAATAATCTATAGCAAATCCCAGAAGGAACAAGACAAAATGGGGCAGATTATAAAGTGAGAATCCAAAGTCGGTCTACAGTCTCAGAGCAAAAAAATCCAAAAACGAGGGCCTACGTACCTCTCTCTCTCTATTATGACCCACTATCAAGATTTTTGTTCTAGGTATTGGAACCAACTTGAGTGGAAAATATGCACTTTTACAAAGATGCAATTAATAAATTGCTCACCAGCAGACAAAAAGTGGTAGAACCAACCTGCAGACAATAAACAAAAAAATAAATGAACAAAGAAAATAGTAGAAAAAGGGCTTTGCAAAAAACGACACAAAGGATAACCGGATTCACATACCCAGAGGTCGACAACGAAAGGCTGTAGGGCTCACCTGTCGGTGGTGTAGGACCACTATTACACTGTGGATGTAAAATTGTAAATAAAAAAATCAAGATCATCCATTCAATGTTTCTTCAATAGAGTATATATAGACAAGGATATCGAACTAAAACTATTCCTCAATTTTTCCACAATTTTTTGCATTCCAGATTCAACTATCAGGTTAGGGTTTCGTTTCATACCCCATGGAATATTGGGGAAAAACTATCCCCCTGGTAGTCGCAGAAGGAGAATTTGTGGGGAAGAGGGGATTGAACGAAATGAGTGGTTTCATACCTAATGAAGAAAAAATTGTGGGGAATAGTCTTTTCATGTCGATCTTCATCATCTTCGTGAAGTAGAGGTAGGGTTGCAGAGGATTGCCCGATTTACCTACCTTTGTTGCAGTAATAACCGTGGTCGGGGAAGATGAAGGCACCATTGACAGCAAAGAAGAAAACTCTGAACTTCGTAGTCCTCGTCCTCGTCGAGTAGAGGTAGGGTTTCGTCCTTGTCGTCCTTGTCGTCCTCGTCGAGAAGGAAAATGTGAAGTCTCAACTTCTACTGTTTCACTTACTGTTTCGAAGTGAAACAGTTTCGAAGTGAAACAGTTCGAAATAGAGGACGTTTCGAAACAATTATCAGAAGGGTATATTGGTATTTTCACCCTACAAAAAGGGTATTCTTGTCCGTGAAAAATTTCAATCCACCTGACGTCAGCATCTAACGGAAATCAACTGAATGAGTGGACTTCTATGATTACCACAGCCAAAGTTAGTGGACCTAGGTGATGTTTCGGTATTCTTGTGGGTGTAGATGATGTTAAGGATCTTTGATGGGGTGTAGATGAAATTTTATTATAATTGCCACTCCTTCAAGGAAAAGATATAATTATGCATGACAGTGTCGATTTTGAGGGATGGTCTTTTAATCCACTGGTGTATTGAAGAAGTTGAGAGATCTTTTTTGTTTACTCATCATTTAAATGGGATAGTGCATCCACACTATGATGGCATTTCAACTAGAACATTCACATTTTTTTTTTTTTTTTGGTAAAGACTAGAACATTTACTTTGAGAACCTAAATAGAAACCATTATTATAATTGCCACTCTTTCAGGGAAAAGATATAATTATGCATGATAGTGTCGATTTTGAGGGATGGTCTTTTAATCCACTGACGTATTGAAGAAGTTGAGTGATAAACAAACTTAAGGACCTTGATGCAGATGTTGTTGACTAGTTGTATCTGTTCAACCCAACCTACAAACTCAGGCTGCGAAGAACCAAGACCAAAACCATCTGAGTTTTGGTGCAACAAGGGTACTGTTGAAGATGTATCGTCGATAGCCACACAGAAGTTCTCCTATCTTCCGTGTCATTGCTGTTATCTACACTTCGTCAGTTCTATCTACAGTTTACAGATCAGTAGTTACATTAGTTTATTATTTTAGTTGTTCTCTAATTCTATTATTTAGGCTTATGTTTGTTTCTTTTCTATTCTTAAGAGTTAGATTGGTTTTATGTTTCCTAGTGTAACTAGAAGAACATTATTATCTTTCTTTTTCTATTTAATGAGATCAGCAGTAGGAGAGACATTCACATGTTTTCTCTATCATGTTCTTCTTCTTCTCCACTCTTTCGTCCCTTTCGTCTCTTTCTTCACTTTGTTACATGGTATCAGAGCAATCACCTGATTTGCCATTTTGAGAATCGTTTAAGGCAAGGATCGAGGTGCCAGTTTTGAGGCCGGTTTCGGCCAGCCTCAAACCGAGACATCTCATGGTTTCGATAGAAACTAGGCTGAAACCTGGTATTTTTTTCCAGGTATATTGACTATGGTTTCGAGTCCCAAATTTGGTTTTTTTTATCTTATTTTTTTTGTGTACCCTATTTAAACCATTTTACAATTATTTTTAATGTTAGTTTGATAAAAAGACATAGAAAATAGTTACATGTGGTGTGAACCCAAGTTTGATAGTGTACGCTGAAATAAATCAATAATCTACATTGTACTAAGCCACTAATTAACAACATTCATTCAAAATTAATTACATTGAACTTTGAATTTAGAAGTCTCACTAATTAGTTCCATGTTGAGCTTCGTGGTACATCTAAACCACGTGCAACGTACCATGGATAGTGGCAATAACGCTCCTTTGATTTCAGCACGTATGTGTCCCATGACATTGTATCAATCCAATTCTTTTGACAGTCTCCAACAGTTCACCAGTAGATACTATCATCAACATAATATAAGTACCCTTGTCCCTTGTCAAGGGTAAGGCTGATCAAGTGAGGTTGTGGGTGGAGCAGGAATAGGCATGAACGTCAGAGGAGGAACATATCCAAAGATGGAGCCAACGAACGATGACCCAACAGTGCCACTGCCAATACCAGAGTCATCTCTAAAATGACTGTTGGGGTAGGAATTAGAAGAACCTCCAAACCCACCACCACCAATCCCACCAGCCCCAGTAGTAAACCATCCAAATCCACCATGTGCCATCAAACCAATACACTCACCGCCACTTTCTTCAGGAATTGTTGGGCTCGGGGTCTGTGTGATCATGAAATCTGGTGCACACTAATGCCTAGTACCTCTAGTATGAGAAATCTCCCCTAAATGCATGCCCTCCATGCTGCCAGAAATGCTTGATATATCCATGGGATCTGTCTCATCCACCCCCTCCTGTAGCATGAACCATTGGCGTGATCCTCGAGTGTACCTTCTACTACTACCACTTGGCCAGGCACCGTGGTCAGTATTTTGCATAGCATGATCATACTGAGTCTCCCCTGTGAATCTCAAGGGATCCGTCAATGGCTCTGGCTATAGTGGCTGGTCATACTGATCGGGCCCATCGCGTAAGGTAGCATATCTATCATCACCACCATTACCACCATCATCATCATCACCATCATGACCCTCAGTATCACTACCACCCTGGGTAGTGGAAGGTGTATCTTTAGAAGAAGCCGGCCAATCGCTCTCAGTCTCACTATCATCAATTTGAAATAGACGTCTTGCCTGTGCATGGACTCTACCCTCAGTAACCATAAAGTCATCCACATTAGCCTCCAAAGCTCCAACAACAATAGCACTTGGCCTACCACCAGCAACATCTAATTGAGGCTCACCACAATTTGTAACCCACTCACATAAAGGATCAACATCCTCTCCCTCTAACTAAGTGATCTCACTCAGCTCAATAAGGGTGGTAGTATTTGTCCCTGCTTAACCGTATGTGCTCCTCTTTTAGTCTCATATTGTAGTGCACATACACCAAGTCCTCAAACCTTTGCACCCAAACAGTTTCGTCGCTTTGTATATATAAGTGAAAATGTGCTCCATTTTCGTTCACATCCAGTGGTAGGGCATGTTTGTGATAGCACCTTCACTGCTATTATACAAAGGTTGGGTGATTCCGACCCATATAGGACCCACCATTAAGCTGCAAAATAGCATAAGAAATAAATATTATATGATTAAATAACTCCCAATGGCATTCCTAAATTAAGTATACGTACCAGGGGCTGTTGATATTTGACAAGATACTGCCACTCCCTGCCAAAACTCCCAATGCCATTTTTAAAGCTTTTGAGCTAAACCAATTTTAATGGGTAATAGTCCTAGTAAAAATATCATTATTATAAATTATGTTGACAACAAAGTAAAGTAAAAGTTTTACTTCTTGGTTAGCAATAGACTGTGCTCTTGAGTCTAGTTCAAGCTTGGCAACTACTTCTTGTATTGCACATCTTACAAATCTTGACGCATTCCCAAGTTATCTTTGTATTGATACTTGGGATTTAGATAATATGCTGAAAATTGACAAATATCATGAATACTTCAATGCAAGCTCATATAATTTTAATTACTTGAGAAACCCAACGATCTTTGATGATAGAAATATATTTGGAGTTCCCACGTCTGTAAGATTCCTCCACTTGCATTTTCATCATATCTATGGCAGCCCACAAGTGTAGTAAGGTGGTCTTCCTCTGTCCATCAACCATTCTTGACATTATCCCAGAATTTATCGTTGGATATGGTTCCCTATACTGTCTTACTAGCACAAGAACTAGACTGAGACCACTCAAACCACTCCTTTGAAGCAAACATTGATCTCAAGCCAGACTTCTTCAGTTCAAAACTCTTCAAGGCTATGTAATTTGTTGCAAAACGTGTTAACCTTGGCCTCACCAAGTCTCCACCACATTTGGTTCTCATCATCTGCAAGGCATATCCATGGTTATATACAAAAGTGGTTACTTGCATAGCATTTTCTACATTCTCTTTCACAAGTTTGATCTACCCTGTCCTTTAGAATCAAATCAATTCAATGGGTTGCACATGGTGTCCAAAAAAACTAGTATTTTTTATTATTCATTAACATTCAAACAGTTTTTTTTTAAGTTGCTACCATTGTCAGTAACCACTTGTATCACATGTTTTATTCCCACTTCTTTCACCACTTTTTTCAGGAGACCATAAATGTACTTAGCATCTTTAATATGCTTGGATGCATCAACAGACTTCAAAAATACTGTTCTTTCATCACAATTCACCAAGAAGTTGATAAGGGATTGCCCGATGGGTCCAGTCCACCCATCACATATCATAGTGACCCCATATCTTTCCCACTGTGTCTTCAGACTATCCATATATTCTCTCATATCTTTCTTATGTTTGGGTATATAGGTGTTGTACAACTCCCAAGCTATAGGCCTTACCTCATCCAACATACTCTGATAGTAAGGTCCTATGATAGCATTTGCTGCTATGCCATGGTACAACATCTAGCTGGAGATATGATCTCCCACTCTAGTCTTGACATCAATCCAAAAGTGCTTTAATTTTTTTGTAACATGTCCTGTCTAGGAGATATAGTAAGATCCGCTCTTAAGACCTCCAGATCTAGGTCATAAAGAGGTGGTGGTGCATGTGCACCAGCTGAAGCCCTCACACTCTGAGTCGTCTAAAGGGTATCTCAGGCTCACCCCCATGTCTCAGCCTCGTCCTCCTCCCCTCATCCTCTGCTGGTGCCTCTTTGGATGACCTAACTCCTTGGGTCCTCTCAAACTTCCTTTGTCGATCTACCTCTCGTTGCCTTAAACTTGCTATCTTGGCCCTCTTCAACCGTCTCACCTCTTCCTCTGTCATTTCTGGGTCTACCTCATCACAGTCAAGATCAATGTCATAATCATCCTCCCTGACATTGGCCTCCAGATAAGCATCTTCAAATTCCTCCCTAACTACCTTCTTCTTATTTCTTCTATCAATATCACTCTTCATTAAACTTGTCATGACCTTCTTCACTTCACTTGGTACATTGGTGCAACCTATAACATCTTTGCTACCACTAGCAACATGCCACTTCAATCTAGTGGCACCACCTACTTTTATCTTCTTGCCACAATAATTACATTGTGATTGCTTCTCATGGGCAATCATTGGTATCTCATGCCTCCATGCAATGTCACCACTTGGAGTTGGCTCATCAGCCATTTTAAACACTTACAATGTTGGAACAAAAAGACAACAACTACTACAATTGAAACAAACTATATTTCACCTTTAAGTATAAATAATAATAATAATAATAATAATAATAATAATAATAATAATAATAATAATAAAACAACATATTTTAAGTAAATAATACACCCTTAAGTAAAAAACAACCTATTTTCATTTCTAATAACACTTTATTACATAAATAATATCTTATAATAATACACCTTAAAGTAAAAAACAGCAATCTATTATTAATGCTACTTTATAATAAAACAGCAACATCTTATCATTTATAACACATTTATATTTTTTCCATAAGTAAAAATTTTTTTATTAATTTTCAATAATTAATATGCCCTTAAATCAACAAAAATAATTAATTAACAAGACTTTTATTAGATAAAACAGCAACCCACTACACTAAGTGGTTACATTTATATTTTTCAAGATTTTCAAAGTGAAAACAGAAACATTTTATGATTTATTTATATTTATTTTCAATTTAATTAATTATTTTATCAATATCCAAAAATTAAAATAAATAAATAAATACAGAAAACTAATTCAACTACATACAAAATGTAGATCACCCTATTTTGTTTAACATATATTTAATTCAACTCCATACAACATATATAACATATACTTTTTTTAAAAAAATAGATGTAAAAAAATCATTTTTTTTCAAACAGAAAATCTAATAGATAAATTATTTGTCAAAAAAAAAAAACCAATACCCTAGATTCATAGATTAGGTGATTGTAATAAACATATAAAAATTTGAAAGCCATGCACGATATTTGCATACACTTTCAATGAAAAATACACATATTAGAGCTAATGGCTTACCTTGAAGAAAGATAAAAGAGTTGAGAGTTGATAGATCTTGGAGAACCTTGAGAAATCTTGAAGAAATCAAGTCTTTGGGAGTAAAAGAGAGAGAAGAAAAGAAGTTCAGTCGAACTCGACACTTAAATATAGGGTCTGGTTCATTTTATGGGTTGAGAAAGGGGTTTCGTACGAAACCTGGTCGAACCCAACCGAGATATTGTATTAATCAATTTCGAGCCTGGGTTTCGTCTTGGCCAGGCTCGACACCGACTTATTTTTGCGACCGAAACCTCGAACCATGCCTCTACCACTGCCTCACAGCAAGGGCAAGTGTCCCATAACCCCAACCTTGTCATTGTCTTCTGTGTTCCAAGTCCCTAAACTGCCTCTTAATCTCAAGTCTATTAGCCAACTTACCAAATCACTTAACTATTCAGCTATATTTTTCCCTTCTTATTGTACTTTTTAGGATCTTAGGATCAAAGTGACGATTGGTGGTGAATGTGAGCATGCAGGCCTGTACTACCTGGAGCAAACTGAACCATTCACTACCGCTACTACTACATCCACTACCACCCTTAATGCAGGCCGGGATCCGTTGGATAGGAATCTTTTTTAGGGTTTAAGCTTCATTTGAGAAATCTTTGTAATCCTTTTTATTTTGGCAAGTTTAATTAGATTTGTTAGGATTATAATATTTATTTATTGAGTTTTAGTTATAATAGGAAATGTCTACGTTTAAAGGTAGTATCCTTTTCTTTTCTTTTTTTATTTGTTTGGGTTATCTTGTGGGGTCCAATTATTAGGGTTGTAAGCCTATTTATAGGTAAATTTCATTATCAATTAATTAAATATGATGAATAGAATGAAGAATTGAAAAAATTGTTTGGGTACGGCCAGAGCAGAATTTGCTCTCTCTCTCTCTCTCTCTCTCTCTCTCTCTCTCTCTCTCTCTCTCTCTCTCTCTCTCTTTGGCCGTCTCTCTTTCACGGTTGGTTCCCCTTCCCCACTGCTATGGAAGACATTCCCTCCCCTGCCAGTCTGTCAGTAGGCTTTCTCTTCCCTCCCCCTCTGGTTTCTCTCCTTCTCTCAGACCCTCCTTCCTTCCTCCTTTCATACTGATCCTCTTTCTTATTTCTTAACCTTATTACTCTGGTCTATTTCTGCAACCATTTTGAGACTTAATAAACTTGATAAATTTTCTCTTATAATAATCTATTAAGTCTGAAATTCAGGGTATTAGTTCATGTCCCTTGGGCGATTCAAGCTTTGGATTCTCAGCCCCAACCGATTACCATTTCTATGAGTTACAAACTGACTTCAGGTCTGCACATAAGCTTTACCGCCCAGGGGTTGATTTTAGAGTTTATTGTTCTACGAATCTTCCTTGTTCTCAGGTCTAATCTGTTGCGTTTCAAAGGAATAAGGGTCACGATTCTCTATCCAAAATTTTAGGTTGATTGGGTTTGAATTGAGTGAGTTCTCCTCCATAGATCGAACCTGGTTTTTTTTTTTCTCCCTCCTACACAGTTGTGAGGAAGAAGACAACTTCTTCCCCAACGTAATACTCATTTTCCTTCCTATTTTATTACACTTTTTGCTTTTAGTTGACTTTCCCGTTACCCCTAGACTTATATATAATTCAATTTTATCTCATCCTTTATATTTGCTTCCAAGTCTACCATTGTTGTTTAATTCCAATTCCTATCATACTTTTTGGGCTTGTTTGTTTCGTCAAAGACTATTATAAATTCTAGTTATTTACAAATTTGTCATTGCTTTTATCTTTGAGCGAATATATTATTTAGAGTGGCCTATTAGTGAACCCAATAGGGTTTTTTTGACCCGGGTCCCCATCATTTGGTATCAGAGCAAAACCTGACAGTTTATATGATGGGTCTCAATATTTTGTTTGATATTCGTCGAAAAATACAAAGCCTCAGAGAGAGGTTGGAATACTGGACAATCATTAGCGCACAAACGGTAACACATTCCATCTTGACGAAGTTGCCAAAGAAAGACATTCCTCCCGGACATCAAGAAGTTACAAATTCGATGACGGATTTTTTTAAGCGGACGAGAACTGATGCAGGCCAAGATCCGTTGGATAGTAATCTTTTTTAAGGTTTAAGTTTAATTTAAGAAATCTTTGTAGTCATTTTTATTTCGATAAGTTTAATTAGATTTGTTAGGATTTTAATATTTATTCATTGAGTTTTAGTTATAATAGGAAGTGTCTACGTTTTTAGGTAGTTTTCTCTTCTTTTTTTCCTTTCTTTTTTTAGTACTAAAGATCTTATATTTTTTTTCTTCCTCATACATTACTTTAATCCTAACAAAAAGATTTTATACAACACTCTATCCAAGGAGGATTTCTTGGGGCATTTCATTACCCTAACCATATTCATTTTCAGTTATAGCAATTAATTTGTTCCTCTCACTAGTTAGTATATATCCATAAATGGTTTACCACCAAAATATTTGTCCCCTTCCTTATCATACAGATTAGCATGTATCCTTGCAGTTAAGTCTTCTATAGTAAATCAGATCCTGTTGTGTAAGGATATTGATAGCTCAAACAAGACACATTACCATAAGTAGATAATCGATCATTATAATCCCTTTGACACTGAACTACAAATTTATCATTATTTGACAAAGACCAGATCTTATAATTATGCAGCAAAATACCACGCTACACCCTTGGACATGCACGAAAACTTATGTTACGGAATCTCACCCATTGGCTTCAACCCTGAAAATAATGACCAAGTCCAAGATTATTCGAAAGCTCACTCACTCTTAAGATGGCACCCACAGAAAGGAATGAACAAACTGCCTCCCTTGGTAGTGGCAATTGATCCTAATGAGAAAAAAGTAGACTTACTGTTTCAAAATCTTGCTCTGAGTCGAAAGTTAATGTTTGAACATCAATTCCATCCCACACAAAGAAAATCCATTCATTCTAAGAAATTCAAAAACAAGCAGAATCTTGTATACCAAATCACGAAATTCACTTTCCTTTGTATCTTTCAAAGTAATCAAATACTCAGTTCCTCCTCCATCAGGTTCGAAGTGTAACGACTATGCTATTGCACGATGCACTTATAAATCATCTTAATTCTTTAGGCAAAATATTAAAGAATTATGATAAGGATTTAAATCCATAATAGATTTTCCTTCAAAAAGAGCAAAAAAGAATATTTTTTGCTGAAAACCACACTTGCAATCCCCTCGTGTGGTCTCATCATAATATTGTACAAAAGAATGATATCTCCATAGTGCTTGACTTGAGATAAATCCTCAAATCTCTCAGTAAAAATAGATACTAAGATTTCATCGTTGTGATGTCATTGGTCTACTATTCTCATTATTTGAATATAACACGTTCCCTTGCTATTTCCTAGAATACCAAGTTCAATAATAATGTCTATCACATCCATTTTCTTTTCAACCACGTCACTTGTCTCTAACAAAATGTAAAAATAGAATGAACGGCAATTCAGATTGTCAAAAAACAGCAACACCCCATATATATTGGAAACTTTAATATTTTCACCATGCTGCTTACACCATAAAAATGGACTTTTATAAACTATGAAACAATGTGAGCTTTTATAGAAGTTTCTAGATTGAGACTTCTTGCTTCTTCTGTAGATCACCCTACTCATCAATGGAGGAATTTCTTCCAATAAGTAACCCTTTTTCATCTCAACTTTACTGCAGCGCCAAGGCTTAATAGATAGAAATCTAGTGTTCATAAGAAGCTGAACAATGAGATAGGAAATAACTGGGGTAGAATAGAAAGTATCTCTATCGAAAGACCATTAACATGGTGAGCAGACAAACATACATAGACAAAAGCGAAGAGTGGGGGTGGGGGGTAGATTGTACCCCTAAGAGTGAGGACTTGAGAAACTGAAGTGATGATCCTCACGTTAACTCATTTTGCTTGAGAAGTCAATATACTGCTAACCTGCTATTTAAGGACTTTGAGGTTCTCATGTACACTACATACAACAGGAGGATATATATATACAGATTCAGCGCCATGTGGGTGCTGCCACACAGCCTAACAGAAGTTTCTTTGTGCTTGCATGTTGTTGGATAAACAGGGTCATACTCTGTGGAGATTAAGTCTATGGCACTTTCTAGATACATTTGGTTTGCCCACAATAGGTGAGCTTTGAGAATTCTGCTGTAATTATCCCTTCATAACTGCTAACAAAGCATCAAGGTGAAAGAGCTCATACAAACAGGGTTCCTCTGTCTCACACACACACACACACACACACAAGAGTTTCTTATTTCAGCTGATACTTAATCTTGATACAATTTGCCAATTAATAAATACTGTTCAAAAAATAATTTTGTACCCTTCTTCCTAATAATTTTGCTTTGCTTCTATATCCAAAATTAACAGAGAGGGGGGAGGAAGAAAACTAAGTAGGTAGATAGAAAGCAAGTAGGTAGATAGAAAGCCTTGCAACCTGTTTGGTGCTTCTCTTTTCCTATTTATTTATTTATTTATTTATTTTACCTTGTAACAAATACCCATATACGAAATAGATAAGAGTCATAATTCCTTGCTAAGCATCACACATTTGAGAGATATTATATATGAAGGCATATGAGCCATATAAAATTCCTCATTCTAAATAAAAGAGAGAAAATAACCATTATACTCAAAACTTGATGTTTATTCCAACAAATCAACATCCAGCAGAAAATATACCAGCAGGAAATGTTAGCATACCTCAGTTCATATGGAAAATCTTTCAAAAGGAACATCTCAAGCATTACCAAATAACAAAAAGTGTTAAGACAGAAGCAGAACAGAAATAATCGCATTACTTCCATAAATAGAAATTCAGTAGACATAAGCTTGCTGTAAACTCTCAGCTTGTCAATATCATTAATAACATATATGTAATTGTAACAATGCAAGATCAAGGTACATCAGATCACACACAACTTGTAATGGTGGAAGAACAAGCAGAAAAGTAATGGAGAGATCTGTAGAAGTGATATCTCCCTCTCACTCTTATCTTATATATAAGGAGCTTACAGAAGTGGTGTTGGCTAGACTATAGGTGACCTTACAAAGTGAAAGACTGACTTAAAATATTAAGTGTTTAAGACTACTATTCTAAACATCACCAACTAACATAAATTACTAATACAGCTGAACAGTAATAAATAAATGCAGAACCAAGATATGATTCATTGTAGCAATTTACCTCCCATCCAATCCATGAATTAAAATTGTTTGCTTTTTAGCAAGGATATAATCAATCCACCAAAGAAGTCCCCTCACTCAACTCAATCAATACACCAAGAGAGTAGTCCCCTCACTTAACTCACAAAATGGCCAATATTTTCTGACTAAGATGAAATCAAAAGACAAAAAATGCTTCTAGAGTATTTTTGTCACCCTTTTAGTTTGACTACAAACAGACCTGGTCATGCACTTGAATGATGACCACATTGAAGTTGGCCTCCAGCTAAAACCACATAGAAGGAAACTTTTCTGGCAAAATAATTATAGAAGGATAAAAATTTACTCAAAAAAAATTTTCCTTATACATTGGTTATAAGGAAATTTCAAATCAGTTGATTGAACATGGAAAAAAAATGCAGATTAAACCTTCCTTGCAAAAATTACCCGGCTTGACCGGAAACCCAGAAACCTTGAAACCATTTTGATTTTTTCATAAAATTTTCAAAGAAATTTAATGCAAAATGGCTCAAGAACTCCCAAATGGTTACTAATCTACTTGTTAAATTATTTAAAACAAATAAACCCCAATTTTACTATGGAATGGCAAAAGCAGAAATTTTGCTTCTAATGGGTTTGACTATTTTCAGTCAAAACTAACCAGTGGAATTAACATTATTTTAGATTTTTTGGAATCTAACAAAAGAAAAGATTTTCTGTGGATTTCACATTATTCTTAGAGTTTTTGGAATCCAATTTTTCAAAAAAAAATTCTTTTAAAAATTGGATACACAATTACACAATTTCTCAAGATCCAAACCCGATTAGTTGGTTGACCATAGGATATTACATTTGATTCAAGATTAATATATCTGCAGCCTTGGGTTTTGAGGATGAGAAGTGCATTTCTGCCCATTCAAATGAATTTTTTCAAATTCTTTGAGGATATTTAACTACTAGTACATTTACCAATTCTAGGAATGATTTCATTTTGGTAACATAATTGTTGGGGAATCCAATCAAGAGGGCCTTGTCAAGACTACACGTGGAAAGAATCCTATAAAGCAAGAGAATAAGTTGAATATTCTCTAGCAAAGAGGCCGACCCCTTTGGCTATAAATTAAGGCACAAGGAATAGAGATGTTAACAGATCCAATTTGAATCATATACACCACTATTCAAATTCAAATCCATTTACCAAGTCCCTATCCGAATCTGATCCGAAATCTGCCGGATGTATAGAAAACAAATTCGAATTCATTTTTAACAGGATATCCGGTTAAAATCTGATTTGAATCCGGAAAGTATACACCATACCCCACCCCCTCCAGCTGTACCCCTCTTACAGCCCCTTCTAGCAGCACAAAGCTTTTGACATCGAAGGTGGCAGAAGCTACAGATGAGACTTGCATAACAGAATTCATGCATAAGCGTAACCTTCCTTGGTTCTCGTCGGCTGCTTCTTCTCCTTGGCATTAATGGGGATGGAACCAGCAGTAACCTGGATGTCAGGTGAGAGAACTCAGTCGATACAGCACCAACTGATTCGAAAATTCAGGATTAGGTTGCTAACCCACAATCCTCTGAATCCTAAACAACAATATCTCAAACCAGCAGTCTAAGAATTAATTAAAAATCTTAAAGGAGGGCTTGGGAGACAAGAATCTAGCGTTTGGGTTGCCTAAAGATGATGCAGTCCAAGGACCAGCCAGCAGTAGACCAGCCCAAGACCCACCCGGCATTGGTACAGTAGACCAAATCAAAGACCAGCAGCAAAAAGCCAAGATGCAGTAGTGTTCATGTGAACAATGCTCACGTGAACAGTGCCAACCGACAGCTATAGATAATTGTCCCTAGTGGACCACCTCTTCTCATAGTTTTAGATGTTTATTTAGTTTCCTAAATAATAGGTTCAGTTATCTTGTTAAGATTAGATTTAGTTTCCTATTTATTTGGGTCAGTTATTTTTGGAAGCTTTCCTAATCTTATAAAGGGAAATTTCTTTTTGTGTTTTCGTAAGTTTGGAGAGTCGTAGGAGAGTCCTAGAAGAGTCAAACTTTCTTAATTGTAATTTTTATAAATATATAAATATAGAGAAGAGGGAATCTGGCAGTAGAGTTGGCTAGAGTTTTAGTTAAAAAATTCTGGTCGAGTCTCCCACGGTTGTGAGACTCAACCGAAAATTTATTCTTGAGTTCTATTGTGTTTTTCTTGTTTCTATCAATTCTTCCTTCCTTCCAATCAATTGCGACTCTGTGGAACCCTATTCCTGTGCAAGCTAACATCTTTATTTGGAACCAAGAGCCTGAGTTAACTACTGTTAGATTTCTGGGCGATAGAGGTAGCAGTTTCAGATTTCGGTTCTCTTGTGGACTTTGTTCTTCAGTTCAGATCTTCATCAATTTTGGGTATGTATTTTATAATAATCTAAGGATCCCTCTCCAAGTTTCATAACCTTCCTCCAGTTGAATTTTGAGTTATGTACAATTTTGGATTGTGGTAAAATTCTGGTTCTGTTAAAATACCTATTTGAGACCTACGGGTAAGATTGGATTCAATCCCAATTGTTGGACCAAGCTCATCTTCTGAAATATTGTTCCTCATATCCTAAGGATCAATGATCTCAAATTTTGAAGTATTCTTACAAACGAATTTGAAGTTGGATAATTATTTGTCTAAATCAATAATTCTCGTTAGTTGTTAAAGGTTAAATTTGGGTTGTACTGTGAAAAGATCTTGTAGCAAAGAGGGATAATTGATTTGAAAGTTTTAAAAACCCTCTTTGCCATCAAATTGGTATCAGAGCATGGTTGAAGAGAATTCTAACTCTCATAACCATCCCAAGAAACCTGATGACCCTCTTACTTTAGTGCTCCAGCAATTGACTAGAATGAATGCAAAAATTGATAAAATGGAAGACAGGATGAATGCCAAAATTACTAATATGAAAGAGAAAATTAACACTAGGTCGGTTAGAAGAGAAGCCCCTATTGCCAACCTAGTGCCAAGACTTACTGCTAGGGCTCCTCAAGGAGTCCCTAGCACTGTTCGAGGTTTCGGTCGAAACCACTCGAAACCTTACTGGCAGTCATCAGACAGTACTTATTTATGACTAATATCATTTACTTAAGATACTATTCATAAATAAGCAAACACCCCCCATTTGAATCCAATAAAAATAGTCAAAAATTCAAATTCCATAAGAATAAAAAGTCAACTCTCCAGTTCAAGAACAAAAATCGTATTTTTGGGTACAGGGGCGATTTTCAACTTTCAAATGCTAGGTCTTTTTCCAAATATAAAAATTTCATAAATCTTATTATAGTAAAGCATCACTAAAAACCAAGAGTGTGCCAAAATAATCTCTTGTTTTGATGCCCAAAAAATTTTTTACATTGGACAACTTTAAACAGTATTTACGTACTCCGAACAAGGTTTGACCGGAGTGTAACTCATTCATTAAACTCGAATTCAAGCAATCTCAATTTTATTGGAAAGCTGATTATGCTAGCTTTGCAACAACTTTGAGATTGCTTGAATCCAAGCTATATTAAAGGAGTTATAGTTCGGTCAAATCATGTTAAAAGTACGTGAATGTTAGTCAAAACAATTGGAGTGATAACATGTCCTGGGATATATACGTGTTGCAATTTGAGGAGCCTTATCGCCACCATTAGTGGTATGTTGCATGTGGTTTAAATGTACCACGAAGCTCAACATGAAACTAATTGGTGGGATTTCTAATTTCTAAATTCAATCATCAATGTGTTAATTTTTAATGAATGTTGTTAGTTAGTGGCTTAGTAGTTGGTAACTTATTACATTGTGACATTTGTGTATTATTTCAGCATACGCTACCAAAATTGGTCCACACCACATGTAGCTATTTTCTATGTCTTTTTTTGCAAACTAAGATTAGAAATAGGTGTAAAATGGTTTAAATAGGGTACACCAAAAAAATCAGACAAAAAAAAACATATTTAAGCCTCGAAACCATGAGTCAATAAAGCTGGGAGAAAATACCAGGTTTCGGCCTGATTTCGGTGGTTTCAACAAGTTGTGCCAGTTTCGAGCCTAACCGAAACAGGCCTCGAAACCGGCACCTTGATCCTTGGTCCCTAGAGATGATTAATATGACCCTTACTGTGAAGATTATGAAGAACGAACACCACACCGTGACCAATCCCATAAGGTACGGATGGAACTGAAAGAGTTCCATGGAAAACAAAACCCTCAAGCCTTTCATGACTGGTTATGTGCTTTAGATGACTACTTTGATTGGTTCGATCTTCCTGAACCACGTAAATTAAAATTAGCACGTTCCAAACTCTTGGGGGCTGCTCGTAAGTGGTGGCGTAACTATGAATCAAGCCTCATTAGGAAAGGATTGGAGCCCACTACGTGGGAAGAAATGAAAGAAGAACTCAAGGAGAAGTACTTGCCTAGATCCTTTCAATGAAAGCTCCAAAATCAATTAAATAATCTTAGGCAAGATACTTTAAATGTTGAGGAATGTGTATTAGTTTGACAACTTGTGTGCACAAACTGGATCACGTGACAACGATGATCAGATTATATCTCGATTTCGTCTTGTATTACGACCCGATATTAGAGACAAATTAGGAGTTGATGACATTATCAGCATCCATGACTGTGTCAACAAAGCATTGCAAGCTGAAGAATTATTGAGGCCAACACAGAAATTCGTCCCAAACAATAGTGAAGAGAAGCATGTCGTGCCGACCAGTAAAACCATAGGGTCCGCACCTCATACTACTCCAATTACAAATAAATGTAAAACTCCCATGACCATAGCTACAGATGTGTAATGCTATCACTGCAATGCATATGGACACTTTACCAGAGATTGCCCACAAAAGCTAAAGGTAAATTCTATAGTTATTACTGCAGTCAAGGCTAATGTTGATGCACAGGTATGTGAGCCACAAAGTGATGACATCTCTGTTGATAATGCGGATGTCCCAGATGATGGTGCGGATTCATATGGAATTCATATCATCAGCAATACGGTTGTGCATGGTTCAAAATCTTGACGAGATCTTGCCGAGATCTCGAAATTCTCTAACTTCTCAAACAGGTCGAGACGAGATCTCACATGAGACGAGATTTCGAGATTCTCGGCTAGTTCTCATTATTTTCGACCAGTTTTCAACCATTTCTCAATATTTTCAACCAGTTCTCGACTAGTCTCGACATAAAGTATGAATTATGATTATATGGTCTACTTGACTACTTCGGGTTTGTTGTGTGAGGCCCACACCTATTGACACGTGTGGTTTCACGTGTAATTGTAGGTCTTCCAATGTCTTCCGCACCAAAGTCGGAAGGACCCGAATCAAATGTGAGCATGAGTGCATAGATGAGTTTGCCTACTAATTTGACTTCTTCGTGTGAGTATCGAGCCATAGCAGTAACCAGGGCCATAGGAATTAAATCGACCGAATGGGAGGGGTGAAACTAAACTCAGGGAACTAAATAAGTCCTATTAGAAGTATTACTTTCAGAATCACTTCTTCTGGTGTGCCATGACTCTTGAGGATATTGGCCGAGTGAAGCCTATTTAAACACCTATCAAAGGGTGGGTGGAGCTCTTAAATCCCCCCCCCCTAGCTCAAAACCCCCTGTTGGGTTGATGGACATTGAAGGTCTTGAAGCTCCTCCACCAAGGAATCCCCTTTTGCTCCCACATTTCTTTTTCAAACCCTAACCACCATTGGGAAGGGGTGATTGTGCATTGAAGAGGATTATAAAGCTTCCACCCAATACAAGTATCCACCCAATGAAAACCTTAGAGTATAGCATGTTATCATGGAAGCACGTCATAGAGTCGGGGACACCACCATCGATTGCCCGCGTCGAGCTTGTTTTGTTACTTGTGACCATAACACTAAGGTTGTAGAATGAGAGCTTGGGTTCCTCAACTCCCACCTTCAAGGGGGATATGACCAATGGAATGGCCTTGGAACTCTTAAGGCTGAACTCCCACCTCAGTTTCACACCAGGGAAGAAAGAATGAAAAGCCCCAAGAAGAATGGGGAAAAACCCCCCTCAGACACCTCATAGAAACCCCATCGGAAGTAGGGCCGGAAGTTTCTACTTCCGGAAGTATTTCCGATCACCCTAGTGAGTTCACAAAGAATCTTCTGGGATAATCCGGAAGAAATGTCCGGAAGTATTAAATCCAACATCACTGCCGGACATGCTGGACACATAACAGTAAGGCTTCTGGGAAGTTCTGAAAGAAGCATAAATCCAACATTTCTTCCGGTCATACTGGGCATATATCCTTGAAGTTTCTGTGAAGTTCAGAAAGGAGTTTGCCTGAAGCATTACTTCCAGTTACTTTTTCTGGTATTGCTCCTTACACCTTTTTGGGTATTGAAGGCATCCCTAGCTCGGGGTACTACCCTTAACCCTTATTGGGGCGTGCGTGATTGGGTCCCCACATGGTCATGACCTAAGAACCATTATTTCCTTGTCAATCACTAATCAGTTGTAAACTAATAGGTAACACTTTGTGGAAATCAAGGGAGGGTTTGTCGATGTGTTCCTATACTATTTGCGAGGCACTATTCAGGTGAGGGATTCGGAGCCTAACTTATTTTTCCTGTTTCCATCATATCATGCATTAGTATCTACTTAGGACTGTTGCATTTCACATGTCATGATATTAACTATATGATATGAGCATGCATTATTGCATATATATGAATGACGATTGAATTGTTGAACCATGAATGTGATTATGAGTTGAGCGGAGTGCGGGGACCGAGATGCGGGTACCATGACTGCCGTTCTGGTCATTGGACATATATCCTGGCGAAACTACGATGCCCAAGGGATGGGGTCGTGAGTATTAGCTGGGGTACTGTCCGGTTGATATTCTAGTGAAGGATACGATGCCCATGAGACGGGGCCGGGAGTCCCAACTAGAGTACAACGCATATACATGTAATATACTTGCCATATAGGTTACCATGGTTAGTAGCATATGTAGACCCCAATGACTGCGACCCTTGCTAGTAGGGGAGACATACTGGCATAGGCTCATTCCCCTAGGTTCCTAACGTGCTGGGAGGAGGGAAGGGGTAGTGGGTACCGGGACCCAACCACCAAGAGGGAACCTACTGAATGGGATGCATGCATACTTGATAGCGGGGCTATCTTGTGTGTGTGGCCTGTAGGGTACAAGCTCCCACAGCACCCGGGCTATGGCGGTGATGCCCTATGCTCTGCCTAGGGTCCGAGGCGGTACGACACCCGAAGTAGTGCAGTGAGTCCCAGGATGACCTCCAGTAGATCATAGCCAGACCTAAATAATAAACCAAACATAGATTTGGGTGATTGCATGTCTGTTTCCTTCACTAAGCTATATTGCTTACCCCATTCTATGTTGTTGTTTTAGACTTTTCTGTAGGTGAGGTTCCTTTATCCGAGTATCTAGATGAGACCGCCGCCATGGTGGCCAGTGTAGTCAGCTCTGATGGAGCTATTAATGGGGCCCACGGGGACCTATGTCAGTGCTAGTCTCGTGCCTACGGCGGGCCCTAACCTGTTGTTCTAAGGCCATACCTTTTGATTTCCTAATTACATAAGGTATACTTGTACATTTTGGCTGTAAAGAAAATGTATTGTGTTTTGGGAAAAAGAAATTTACACTTCGTAACAGACAGTTAATGTATAGACTATCATATAGTTGACACCACCTGGAAAATTCTATTACTTCTATTCCGCTGTATAACTTCTCTGTTACTGGTGATTTTGCTGTTTTGCTTGCTGTGATTGGTGTGGTGGAATTGAGTTGGCACAGCCTCCCAGGGATCTTGGGAGGTCGGGATCGTCGAGGCGATTCCCTCACACATCCGGACCTATCCGAAAATGGTGTGTGACATTTTAACTATGAGAATTAACTAATTAAATGCTATTATGTTATTCTTCTCGTAAAATATAATTTTACTAGCTCATTTGGTCTTCTTTGATCTTCTACTAGTAGCCAATATTACCCTAGGTTTACATCTGAACTTCAAACTGACACTGCCAAACATGGGTGTAAATGTGTGATTATTTTTACAATTTAATGGTTTAAATGTATTTATATATGCTAAAATAGAACTTTCATGTAGTATCAGGCTTTAAAATGGCCATTTTAAGACGGAAACATACTTTTTAAGGCTTTGCTGCTTTTTTACAGTGTCTCGTCGAGATCTCGACCGAGATCTCATCTCGGTTTCTCAGAGGGTTGAGACACCCTTGAGACTCAAGATTTTGAACCTTGTGGTTGTGTTTGGCTCCAAAGAAGACATGGATGACCTTGATCATCCTTTTATAATTTCATGGGTTGATAATGGTAATCTCAAAGCTGATGAGGATAAAGTTATTATGGAGATGATTGTGGAAGGAGAGGCGTTAAATATGGTACTCCCTATGCATACTACTTTCACACCTGACTCCCTTCGAGAAGTGGAGCATATTGATTTTGTAATTCCTTCATTGTATTTTGAAGAAAGCAAACCTAAAATGGTGGATTTTCTACAAGCCTCTCCAACAAATTTCAAGATCAGAGGAAAATGCATACCAACCCCACTGAAGTCATTCTACATCATTACCGAACTCGTGGATGAGTTCATTTTAAGTAGGGGGGAGTTGATGCAGTCCAAGGACCAGCCCAAGACCCAGCCGGCATTGGTACAATGGACCAAATCAAAGACCAGCAGCAAAAAGCCAAGATTCAGTAGTATTCATATGAACAATGCTCATGTGAACAGTGCCAACCGACAGCTATAGATAGTTGTCCATAGTGGACCACCTCTTCTCATAGTTTTAGATGTTTATTTAGTTCCCTAAATAATAGGTTCAGTTATCTTGTTAAAAATTAGATTTAGTTTCCTATTTATTTGGGTTAGTTATTTTTGGAAGCTTTCCTAATCTATAAAGGGAAGTTTCCTCTTGTGTTTTCGTAAGTTTGGAGAGTCCAAGGAGAGTTAGACTTTCTTAATTGTAATTTTCATAAATTTATAAATATAAAGAAGAAGGAATCTGGCGGTAGAGTTGGCCAGAGTTTTAGTTAAAAAATTTTGGTTGAGTCTCCCACGGTTATGTGACTCAAGTCACTCAACCGAAAATTTATTCTTGAGTTCTATTGTGTTTTTCTTGTTTCTATCAATTCTTCCTTCCTTCCAATCAATTGCGACTCTATGGAACCCTATTCCTATGCAAGGTAACATCGTTATTTGGATCCAAGAGCCTGAGTTAACTACTGTTAGAATTCTGGGCGATAGAGGCAGCAGTTTCAGATTTCGGTTCTCTTGTGGACTTTGTTCTTCAGTTCAGATCTTCATCAATTTTGGGTATGTATTTTACAATAATCTAAGGATATCCCTCTCCAAGTTTCATAACCTTCCTACAATTGGATTTGAGTTATATACGATTTTGGACTTTGATAAAATTCTAGCTCTGTTAAAATACTTGTTTGAGACCTATGGGCAAGATTGGTTTCGATCCCACCAATTAGACCAAGCTCATCTTCTGGAATATTGTTCTTCATATCCTAAAGATCAATGATCTCAAATTTTGAAGCACTCTTATAAATGGATTTGAAGTTGGGTAATTATTTGTCTAAATCAATAATTATTGTTTGTTGTTAAAGGTTAAATTTGGGTTGTACTATGAAAAGATCCTGTAGCAAAGAGGGATAATTGATTTAAATGTTTTAAAAACCCTCTTGGCCATCAAAAGAAGGGCAACCTTCGCCCAAATCTCTGGCCTAACTGTTTGAGCATTATGGAGTTCTACCCAATTCTTCATACTTGGAGTCTTACGAGTCGCAGGAAAAAAGGAAAAAGAAATTAAAAGCAGAAAATAATAATAAAGAGTAAACACTAAGCAACAGTAGAGAGAAACTTGGAATGCTCCTTAGACAAGAAAAAATCAGGTGCTGAAGTAAGGGGGAGAAAATCAGAGAAGAAAACAGACTTGGGAAGGAAATGATGAAAAGAGAAGATGAACTGAAAGGAGGAATGCAAGCCAATTGATCCAACCCTTGGCACAGCTGTAGGCATATGAACTCAGTTTCAGCAGTTGGCAGCTGCACTCAGCGGTCGATAGTTGGCAATCGGAGATCGATGATCACTTCCAACCCCCCAATTTCCCCTTTGTCCAAGAGAGTAAGATTGTAAGCATAGTTGTCAAGGCAACTCAAGGGGTTAGAGGGGTGTCTGGGCGCTTAGGCATACCCGCGGCATTCCCAAGGTGTTGTATGGGTACCTCCATTAGAGAATTTATACAAAAAGGAAGGGGTTAGAGCATCAATTTTTATTGTTTTTAATACACATGCATGATTCCATGCATTATGGTGTATATATGTATTTTATACGTCCAATAAAAAATGCTACAAATGACACGAATTACAAAAATAATAAAACAAGGTGTGATATAATAAGACGACCAACCGCCCAAGGGTTGAAAGACCGCTTGGACGCTTAAGCGTTGCCTAGGTGACACCACGACAACCATGACTGTAAGAAATGAAAAGTTGAAAACCGTAAGAAAATAAGAAAACAGTAAGACCTTACAGTCTGTAAGAGATGAAACCATAAATTCTACATTGTTCTTGGATACCTAAACGGAGCGGGTTATAGGTATATTTTTAAGTGATATCCAATTTCACATCCAAATTTGATCTCAAATATCCAAATTCGCATCCGAATCCGATTGTCAGGATTCAGATTCCCTTACACGGATGTGAATGCAAATCGGATCTGGATTTTCGGCTATCTATTTACATCTCTAATAAGGATAATAAGCTCTAGGCATTCCAAAACTAGATATCTACAAGTTGCTCTAAAATTAAGGTGCTACATGCATGCTCTTCCAAAACCCTGTGTGACAAATAAGGGAGAAAGAAAAAAAGGATGGAGAGAACCGAGAGACAGAGAGAGAGAGAGAGAGAGAGAGAGAAGAATTGATTGTGTATTCTTCTCCCCCTATTGTCATCTATTTATTAATAATGAAAACAAGTAATTACAACCTAGTAGAACTCTAGAAAATAATCACAATGAAACTCTACTAACTCAAATCAAAGTAACTCTAAATCATAAAAGAAACATAATAAAGATAAGAACAAACTCACTAGGACACCTCATGATAAAACTAGACACAATAGGACAAGATTAATTGACACCACCCAGTGGATATTGACCCTACTATCTCAATATCCCCCTCCCCCTTCTTCTACCATACATTGTTATTGATTTTTTTTTTTTTTTTTTTGTGTTTTTTTATCTCTACAACTGAGATCTTGTTGTGGGATAGACAAGGTTGCCACAATAAAATCTTCCATTCCCAACACAGGTTAAGTGTTTTGATTATTCACTGCTTTCTCTTTATGATCTATATCAATGTTCAATATATCGACCAGATCCCAGAAATCTTGGAAATCTTGAGATCTCCGAAAATTCAAAAAATTTCCATTTTATGTGTTTATAAAAAGAAGTGTCTCAGTGAGATATTTTTGAGATTGAGATCTCGAAAATCTGGATCTCACCGAAAGATGGGGTCGAAACACAAGTCTTGGAACCTTGGACCAACCCCAGCTTCACACTAGGAACAACATCTCACTATCGCGCTGCTTCTCACAATAGTATAAACAATTTCATTTTAAATTCTTCTTCCAAATGCTTATAGGCCCTTCTTTATATAGAGGTTGAGAGGATTCTAGTACTTTATTGGGACTTCCCCCTTCGTTTGTTGTGGATGTGCTTCACTGTAGGCACTGAATGAACGAGTGGAGATCTTTCTTCCCCCTTGTTAATCATCAAGAACCTTGTTGCCACTAGTGGGCATTGTTATCACGGTGACATGGCGACCCAAGGTGTTGGAGAGCTGTGCATGAGCGCTTAGGAGACAAAAGTTCCAATTCTTTTGAATTTCTTTTTAGAGTTGTCACTGTATCTGTTTAACTATCATCAAGCATCTATATGGACAAAACATGCCCCCAGATCTGTTCAATGGGTCCCTAGTATCATTCAGTCTAGACAACGTGATGCACAAGTGAGTTTTTTTTTTTTTGGTATGCCAAGCTTCTTATATTTAGTTTCCCATTTTAGTAGAAATGTTCATATTACATGTTTTCAGCTTCTCTTCAATTTGAACTTTTCAATAGTTTTACCTGCCACTGGCTCATTTCGTAACATATTTTTTAATAAAGAACCATGCTCCTAGTTATTGTAACGTAGGTGTCTTCCTCGGTTGATGGATGGGATGAATGCCTATATCGCTTTGTAATGTTATTGTCATGTTGATGCTATATTAAAGAATAGTTTATAAATAAAAGTTGCTTGGTCATCCAAGTATGATTGCTTTCATTGACTATTATACCAGGGACAGATATATTTTAAAATAATTTTTTTCTTTTCTTTCAGCTTTATAGTATTATTTATTTTAATTAAATAATATTCTTTTGTTTTCTTTGAGCCCGTATTGCTGTTCTAGGTGCATCTCTAGAGATCAAAATTCCGGCGGGAAATCAATATTATAACAACTAATGCTTCCATCCATTATGGAATTGCATTTTTGCCTTATCCGATAATAGACATGAGAAGTAGAATGTCAGCAATAGAGGCCAAATTGACCGTTGTTGACTAGAAGAAGCACAATGGCAGTCCCATTGATGCAGATAAAACACAGAAGTGGGATTATTTAGTGGAAATACGCCTCGTGATGAGGTATATATCTGTTAGGCCTTTGGTCCAATGGCTTTTCTTTGTAATAGGCCACCTTAAAATATGGTTAGGAGGTAGGGATTTGGAATTACTTTATTAGTTTAGTTTGAGTCTTTTAGTTCTTATTTTATATATCATTAAAGTGTTTCAGTTAGGCTAAATTAGGCATCTATGAGTCCAGCCTTGTTTAGGCTGTTTTCTTTTATTTTAGGCTGACTTTTAGCAGTAGTAGTAGCTACCTCCAAGGTAGGCTATTGGCTGGAGAGTTTTAGGCCTAGTTTGACTTGTGTTTTGAGTTATTTATTTAAGCATAAATAAGGTATATGCCTTATGTACGAATTTATTATTTAAGATGAAGCTTTGGCTTAGAGATCAACGGATTTTAGACTTTCTTCTGCCGATTCAGGAGGAACATTTGTAGATTCAGGTGTGACTGCTGTGGATTCAGCAGGGGAGCTGGTGGATTCCAAACCCACTGGTCCAGGTGGGTTGCTGATATATCTTTCCCTATCTTGTTCTTTCTTCCTTCTATTAATCAAGTACGTTTCTGAAAATTCTTTTCTTCCCTGTACATAATTTTCTTTATTTATCAGTTTCATATCCGATTTTTACTCCTATGCATAATTCTCTTTCCATTCTGGTTTGTCAGTTGAATCTGGATCTGTTTTTGGTTGGTTTCTATTCTGTTAAGCTTCCTCTTGAAATCTGTCTAACATTCCAGTTGAATTTCAGTTCTGGAAAAACCTTTTCGAGTTCAATTTCAAGTTTCCAACCTGAAATCAAACTCTTCTAACTTCAATTTCTGTCTAACATTCCAGTTGAATTTGTCTAACAGAATTTGTCTATTCTGTTAAGCTTCCTCTTGAATCTGTCTAACATTCCAGTTGAATTTCAGTTCTGGAATAACCTTTTTGAGTTCGATTTCAAGTTTCCTACCTGAAGTCAAACTCTTCTAACTTCAATTTCTGGTTTTATTTTTACAATCAGGTTTCTGAATATTGTTTGGTGGTTAGTTTGTGATATTATCTCAGTTTTAAAATCCAAACTTTCTGCTTACTTTTCTGGTTATTGAATTCTGGTTTCTAATGGGTTTATGAATTCCTAATCCTTAGGTGATTAAGGATCCACATTACCATAACACGAAAGAATATTATTCTTTTGGAAGTTAGTAGTTGGACAAGAATAGCATGGCATTTGAAGAGACTATTAAAAACTTCATAAACTACACCTCCATAGGTTGCCAAATCCACCTCCAATCGGATTTACATTGAAAGTTGTCAGGGCACTACACCCTAAGAAGAAAGGGTAAACTGTTGCAAAAGACTTAGAAAAACACTACTAACTAATTTATTAATCAGGAATCACAGGGGAGAAAAAAAAATAGTAATTGGTGTAAGCTGATTTCATAGAGGTGAAGACAAATTGATGAAGTTAGTACCATAAGGATGCTCGTCCCCCCCTCATCTGAGCAGAATCTGTAACATAAAAAACTCATACACGTGGAAAGGAATCAAACAAAATCAAACAAATAAAAACCCACAAGCATCAACCTCTTTCTCGTGCCTATTGACGCTTGAATGTGTATAATCATCACATACGATGCCTTTTGCATTTAGAACTCAAACTACAGATGGCATATCATGTTCCCCATAAATGGATAAATGCACTACAAAAGGGAAATAACTATAACAGAAGATAGAATTGTTTTGAGGAAGGATCATTCCTTGATCAGACTACCATGAAGATGCATGCAAAATTGGGTGGCTCAAAAATAATATCGACAGAGTTCCAAATTCATCATATAAGACATCAGGACTAAAGCTGCATTTTAGTACAGTTTGGTAGATTGGGGAAGCATTCTGTTTGTAAATCATTGGTTCAGTCAATTATTCATTAGTAACATCAATGAACCAAAAAGAAAACCGAATTATTCTGGCAAGGAAAAAAAATCATACAACATACCCAATGAGATTACAAGAATCCCCATTATCTTCCCCAACAGGAATCCTAGATATCTCTTCTGCTTCCACCGTTGTCCATGAAAATGACTGCTACTATTGCAGACAGCACCTGCTTCTATTGCTCAATTTAACACCAAGCAAAAAAATAAACTTTTTTTTCTCCCTCCACTCTTTTTCAAGGTGCCCTAGGGTCATTACCGTGCTGCCAAACATAAACAAACTCATCCCACCCAGTACTCGCAAAAAGCCCTTCAACAAGCACACTCATATCAATCCCAACCGCAAACTCAGTGTGATGATCATATCTACCAACAAGGGCATCCTCCACCCGATAATCCCACAAACAAACTGTCATATCATATGAGCAAGATGCAATCAAACTATCTCTGTGAGGCGAGAACTTCACCTTTCTCACGGCATAACTATGCCCATTAAGCACAGTAATGGGAATGCGGAAATTCCTCACATCCCAAACCTTAATCGACTTATCAACCGAAGCAGTTGCAATAATGCAATCATCATACTTGTTCCAATCGCAGGATAAAATCTCGAAGTCATGAGCAGGTATAATCATGGTGGAAGTCGGTTCGCGAACATCCCAGATACGAACAGTGGAGTCACCGGAAGCAGAGGCGAAGACGTCACCATGGCGAGGGTTCCAAACAGAGGAGTAGACACAGTAGGCGTGCTCTTTAAAGGTACGGACGCTGGCAGGTCGATCTACTGTCCAGAGCTTGATGGTGTCGTCCCAAGAAGAGGTCAAGAAAGAGTCTCTGCGAACTGGGTTCCAATCGACGGACTGGACCTCGCGTGAGTGCTCGTGGAGGGAGCGAATAGGATTTGAGGTTGGGGATAGGGCGAGGTCCCAAAGCTTGACGGAGCCATCGGCGATGGCGGTGACGAGGAGGTTGTCGTTGTCTTCGGACCAAGTGCAATCGTAGACAGCATCGGCAGTATCGAAGGCGTAGAGCTCGGTGATGGGTGCGTTTGGAGTAGGGGTGAGGTCGAGGACATGTACGCGGCCGTTTCCGAGGATGCCGAAGTTCTGAGCAGTAGCGACTGCAAGGCGGTTCTCGTAGAACGGACTAAACTTTACGGCGTAGCCGTTGAATGGGGTCTTGAATACCGGCATGTTCAGAGCGTTTTTCTTCTCTCTTTGCTTGATTTGCTGGCTGATGAGTCAATTTTAGTTGGCGTTTACGGCTACCTTCTTCAGCCGACTTCGGTGCGGCCGCAGTTTTATTACAGCCAATAAAATTGGTCCACGTAAATGTGTGGTGGTGGACAAAGGTTTAATAATCCGGACTCGGTAGCTTTCAATTTCGATCCGATTTCATTTTAAATAGATTGGAATATTTGGTTTTAAGAATCCGGATCAAATGAATCATGTAAATTTTATTTTACAGGAATTTAAGTTTATTCATAAACAAACAACCAAAAGAAGTGCGTGGATGACTGGATAGGATTGTCTTCTATTGTCAAGTTGGTCCGGCTATCCATCAGATGGGATGGGTTGGTCAGCACACATACCAATGTAATCCAGCTCGTCCGATGGACAATAAGAATGCGCTCCGTCCGGATGACCCACATTACAAAAGTCAGAATATGACAAAGATTACACTATTACCGGAAGCAAAACCAGCCAAACAAACAGCCACCGAGTTCTCTTGAATACACATTACCGACAACAAGGCCCCGTTTGATAACATCCTGCTCTTGATCCCTTGTTTTTGCTCCGGGGTTACTTTTTTTAGAGCAGGATGTTTGATAACATTGCTCTAGATCTGATTCTAGAGTTTATTGAGAGTAGAATCTCGTTTAATAAAAATGAATCTGGAATCGAATCCAAATCTGATGGTGGGTGGTGGTGGCGGTGGTGGCAGTGGTGGTGGTGGGTGGTTGTAGTGGTGGTCGTGGTAGAGGTGTGGTGGTGATCGTGGTGGTGGTGGCAGTGGCTATGGCGGTGGCAGTGGCGGTAGAGGTGGCAGTGGAGGAGTCGGTAGCAGTGGCGGTGATGGTGGCGGTGGCGGCGGCAGTAGCCTTCATTTTGGTAGGACTCCTTTTTTAGCTCTATTTCATTTGCTCTGGAGCAATGAGAGTTAGTTTTTTTAGCTCCCAATTTTGGGATCTCAGAGTCAAATGGAGTCCGGTTCATTCCCTGTGAGCTTGGAATCGGATCGAAATTACCAAATAATATTCAGCTCTCAAATTGCTCATAGGGAGATTGAATCAATAGAATCCAAGAGGGGGGGGGGGGGGAGTGCTATCAAACAGGGCCCAAAAGAGTCAAAATAAGTAACAAGGTGCAAGCAATATAATATAACATGTGCAATTCCCCAAGGAGACTCATGGATCTGTCAATTGAGAAGATTGTCAATCAGCATGTCTTTTGGGAAGCGATTGGAACTACCTGTCAAGTCCTTAACCCAAGCTTGATAGTTCGCTCTCCGTTGGGAGTAAAAGTGTTACACCCCAATTCCGACTGAACCAGAAGTGTGAGTGAACTGTCACTGAACCAATGGTTCACACCAGGATCTCAATAAGACCGAGTCCACTCATACAAACCGTTGCACATAACCACAATCAGAATATAATAAATACAGCGAAAGTTTTAAATTAAATGAACTGAGTAATCTATTGATAAATTTAACTAAAATATTCAATTATTCAAATACCCAAAACTTAAGTAAATATCTTTACATCAAATGTATTCCAATATAAAATAACTAAAACAATTTAAATCAAATCCTAGAGGTACACGTAGAAAGGGCACTCGCATGAAGCGTCATGCTCGTCCTCTCCTGCTTGCACGTCCAAAGCAGCCACGCCTCCGTACGCTGGAGCATTCATGTAATCATCCACTGTGTAACCTACATCAACATCTAAAAATAGTGTATACACAAGGGTGAGCTCACAACTTAGCTCAGTAAGACAATCAGACAATGCAACAAACATATGCATGAGTAACATTCACATCATGGTTTGTTTTAAGTTTACAATGTGCTATAGAAATGATTGGTGGCCACCGCACCTCTATACATGATTGTGTGAAGCCACCTAATGGATCAAACACCACTGTCGTCCCACATGCACCCTACCATGGAATAGAGATAGAGCTAAGGTGTCCGGATCAAACACTGCCAACACCTCCCCTGATACTCTACCCATACCAACACGTAAGTCCCTATTGGCGAGGGCTTGCAAACTGGGCTCGCAACTAACCAATCCTATATGTCATCACAGTAGGCCCTGTCCCAGCGTAGCTCCCTACGACATAGAGATAGAGCTAGAGTCTAGTGGCCAGGGCGGAGACCATAGTGTCACTTCCTCCCCATGATACTCTACTCGCACCAAGCATGCTAAGACAGAACGATACGAAAGGTGCTAGTGTGAGGAATGATCCCAGACCTCCAATCCTCATCATTCCACACACCAACGAAAACAATCACATGTCTAACAGTCACATCTTAGCATAGCGAGTATGCATGAACAATAATAATAACTGAAAATAAAGGATGACATGCGAGTATGCACAAACATCATACCATAGAATCATGATTATTAACAATGATTTACTGTTTATTAAATTATTAGGGTTTAGGTCTGATTCCCTTACCTGACGCTTGCTTGATATCTCGCTCCGCTTCACGAGGTCCAAACGTGCTATCACAAGGTCCTACACAATGTTAGGTTTAATTAGAATAGTTTTTCCTTAGGTTTACGTTGGTCGGAAAACCAACAAGAACAAAAATACTCCTTACAGAACATACCGGTCGCAGTATCGATCGCGGCATTATGGGGAAAGGTGCGACCGGTATGGTCGACCGATCCCCACAGACCAGTCTCCGGGAGGTACCGGTCGCATATGGTGCGACCGGTATGGTCGATCGGTATGTCTCCGGAAGACCATACACTTGGTTCTCGACTTCCGTCGGTCACCCCCTATTGATCCTAGGGTTTCTCCTATACATTCTAGGTCTGAATACTGAGTGTTATGTGGGAAAAATCCTATCCATTTAAAATCTTACACATGTCAAGCTTCACCTTCGGAGCCGACCGCTAGGAGTATCTTGCGCTCGGCTTATGAGGCATTCGGTATCTTACGCCCGGCCTCTCATGCACCCGACATGTCGCACTCGTCCTATGCCGTCTAGTTATCATCATCTACGATAGCGCTCGGAGTCATAGTCCTACTCGGCTACGTTTCTCAGTTGGTAGTCAGAGTCCTAATGTGATTATGCTACGTCCGAGGAGTCCTTCTCCCAGTCTGATACGACGCCGACTATCCCGGTCCGTGATTACTCATACGTTGACATGTGTCAATACCAGAGCTGACCGACCTAGCTTCCTTGGCTAAGGTCTCCTACTCCTACTCGGAGTCTACCACCCAAGTGTCCCATAGAGCGACACGTGGCAATCCTATTGGCAGTCTACACCCTTGAGTCCTGGTACCTCCATGCTTCTTCCCAATCTATAAGTAGAGGGCAATCCCTCAAGGTAAGTTCAGTTACTAGTTCACAATCTCTCTCTCTCTCTCTCTCTCTCTCTCTCATTCATCATTCTCGCACGCTCAAACTCTCTCATCGTCCCACACTCTTTAAACTGGAGATAGCTTTCTGCTATCTCTTGACTATTTACATTGGAATCTGACTTAGCAATCGGAGTGTACCCGGGGCTTAGGCGCTCAACTCCTTTGTCCCATCTTTGTGGTTGCAGGTAATTCAGAGCGCGGATCGGCGGGCGATTTCCAACCGTAACAGTTTGTCACCCACCGTGGGGCCTCTTTTGACTAGGTTTGAAGATTAATGAGCAAGCACTCTGATTTCAATGGCTCACAGGCGAACTCGAGCACAGGCATCTCATGCACCTTCGGAGCCGTCTGTGCAGGTTCAAGTAGGCAGCAGTGGAAGTACGATGAGGACGAACCGCGCCCACGCCTGTACCAGCACCAATACCACCACCGGTACCAACATCGGTTCCAACTCATACGCCAACGGCGACGGCGCCACCACCACCCCCTCAGTATGTTACTCGTCAGCAGTTTGATGAGCTGAGACAACAAATCGAACAGTTGGCTAAAGTCTTGAGGGGCGCTCGATCAAGCGGTTCGGCAGCAGGAGGAGAAAATCCCCATCCAGTACCGAATGCACCCCCTGAAGCCCCGCCAGCGGTCCATCCGCAGCCGGCGCCGACGGCTTTTACCAGAACCTTGCCGAACAATCCCCCCATGGGAGATCAAGCACCCGCACGGAGTGTGGCGGGGTCAGTCGCTAGGCATCCCCCGGTAAATCAGCACCAGGCCCCGACAACGCCACCTCCGGTGAGAGACGCGAGGTCCTTCCTCGATGCCCTCCGCCAGGAGAGGGTTAATGTAGAGACACCGGCAACGGTTGCGCCACCTCCGGATACGCCTCAGTCCGAGGTCGAGCGGCGTTTACTGGAGCTAACCACTCGGCTTCAGCAGGTGGAGCAGAACCGGGTAGCTCCGCCGAGGATATCCTATACTGCATTACGACACTCTCGGACGAGATCATGAGGGCATCCCCTCCTGACAACTTCAAGATGCCGGTCTTGGACTCGTACAATGGGAATACCGACCCCGAGCAGCATCTGGATGCGTTCGTCTCTAGGATGTTATTCTATCCTCTGAGCGACGGCCTTATCTGCATAGCGTTTCCTTCAACGCTCCGAGGCGCCGCTCGTACATGGTTTAATAATCTGCCTCCGAGGAGTATTACTTCGTTCGAGCAATTATCGAACAAATTCCAGATGCACTTCCAGGTCAGCCGAGTGCGCAAGAAGACATCTTATCACCTGTCTACGGTGAAACAGCAAAAAGACGAGTCCTTGAGGGACTTTATCAAGCGCTTCAATGCTGAAGTGCTGGAAATCAAGGATGTCGAGCTCGCAATACACATGTCCAGTTTGCAGGCCGGGGTCACCGACGGGCAGCTTTGTTGGTTCCTTGCCAAAAAGTCGCCCAAGAATCTGGATGACCTACTGGCCAGGTGTGAGAAGTACGCCACAACCGACAAGACGACAAAGGCTCAAAAGAGTAATGCGGTCAACAACCTAAATGCCGATCCTAAGCCTGTCGACAAGAAGAGATTTGAGTCGGCCGATCAGGCGCCGAACTCAATCGACCCCAAGAAGCAGAAGTCCGATAAGGATCAAACTTACCGGCATCCATATAAGACATTCGATTATTATACTCCACTCAACACTTCGATGACGGAGATTCTCGAAGTGATCAAGAACGATCGGAACCTCCGACCTCTGCCAAAACCCCTCGGCGATGGGAGGAATAAAGATTGCTCCCGATACTGTCGCTTCCATCGCGACTACGGCCACGAAACGAAGGAGTGCAAGTACCTCAAAGGAGAAACTGAGGACCTCATCCGACGAGGATACTACGGCAATTTTGTTCGGAACGCTGACCGAGGATCGGCTCCCGCTTGGAGTGACCGGGGATTACCACCTCCACCTCCGAGGAACCCTCAACCCAACAACTGCCTAGCGGACGCTGGCGATAATCAAAACGCCACTCGGAGGGACGATAGAGACCCTGATGGAGGACCGGCTGCCCCCAAACAGTGGGTCGGCGCCATTCAGTTTGGGTCGATAAAAAGCTCATCTGGAGCTGGAAAAGAAAGGGTGTCAGTTAAAGAAAGGCTTGGAGGCCGACAACACATCCAGTCTGGGTCCATCCCGTCCTGGTCAGAACCAGAAAACCGAAGAAGAAGAAGAAAGAAGTCTCATCCGGCTTCAAAGAGAAGAAAAGCCGAACAGAGGTTCGTGGGCAGTCCGCAGCCCAAGGACCGACCGCATACGGCAATGGGCTTGTGCATCCCTGGTGACAATGGTGTCTATACCATCACTAAGGGACCCCTAGGCGAGGGCAAGTCGGTCCTCACCATCATAGGAGGTCTAGCGGCCGGAAACACCTCCAATAGGTCGGCCAAGGCCTACTCGCGTCTGGTAGCCATGACAAAGTGGCAATAAAAAAGAGCTCAAACCGGAGAGGTCATCACCTTTAGCGATAAAGATCTCGTCAACGTCGCGGTCCCCCATGAGGATGCATCGTCTTCACGGTCGGGATCGGACACTGCGACGTCGCAAAGTGTTTGGTAGACACCGGGAGCTCGGTAGACATCATATTCTATCATGCCTACCAAAGGATGCAGTTGACGGACGACCAGCTCCAACCCGTCACTTTCGACCTCATTAGCTTCTCCGGAGACCCAGTCACGGTGAAGAGGGACATCCAATTACCTGTCATCCTCGGCCAAAAGCCCAAACAGCGGAGGGTGATGGTCGAATTCATGGTGGTCGATCGACCATCCGCTCATAACGTCATCCTCGGCCATCGTTCGCTGAATAAGTTGAAGGCATGCATGTCCACCTACTACCTGGTGATGAAATTCCTGACAAAGGACCGAGTCGGAGAGTGTCGAACAGATCAGGGCGCATCGCGAAGATGGTGCGCCACCGAGCTGAAGAATAGTCAGCGAGCTTTGAAAACTGCACAGGTGAACATGGTAGATGTTCGAAAAAATGCCTCTCCGAGTAAAGGAGAGCCCGCGGAGGAACTCCTACAAATTCCGATCGCAGACGATCAGCCCGAGAAGACATTCCAGGTCGATTCCCTGCTGCCCGAGGAAGAAAGGGAAGAATTGATCGAATTTTTGAGGCAGAACCTCGACGTTTTTGCATGGTCGGCCTCAGAGATGCCAGGGATTCCCCGAGACGTGATCGAACATCACCTCGCGGTCGACCCTCAACATCGACCTGTGCGGCAAAAGAAGAGAAGCTTTGCACCTGCCCGGCAGTCTGTCATAGATGAGGAAGTACATAAACTACTGACAGTCGGCTTCATACGGGAGGTCGATTACCTGGAATGGCTAGCCAATGTTGTGATGGTGCCCAAGTCTAACGGCAAGTGGTAGATTTGCATAAACTTCACCGACCTCAACAAGGCCTGTCCAAAAGACAGCTATCCACTGTCGCGCATCGACCAGCTAATAGATGCTACAACCGGGCACGAGTTACTCAGCTTCCTCGACGCATACTCCGGCTACAATCAAATCAAGATGCGAAGGGCCGACGAGGAATGCACCTCCTTCGTCACCAATCAGGGGCTCTTCTGCTACACGGTCATGTCTTTTAGCCTAAAAAACGCAGGATCCACCTACCAGAGATTAGTAAACAAAGTCTTCAAACATCAGATTGGCAGAAACATGGAAGTGAATGTCGATGACTTCCTTGTTAAGAGCCAGCGAGCCGACCATCACATGGCCGACCTCGCCGAAGCATTCCAGGTCCTCTGAAGACACATCATGAAGCTCAACCCGACAAAGTGTGCCTTCGGCGTTGGATCAGGAAAATTCTTAGGATTCATGGTCTCACAGAGGGGCATTGAAGCCAACCCTTCAAAGATCATGGCCATCATGGACATGGCTGCGCCGACGAGAGGCAAACAAGTACAGGAGCTGAATGGCCGAATAGCCGCACTCGGCCGATTCATGTCTAAGTCGGCCGAGCGTTGCCTCCCGTTCTTCAAAACACTGAAGGGAACCGGGAAGTTCGAGTGGACTGGAGAGTGCCAGAGGGCTTTCGAAGACCTCAAGGCATACTTGTCATCACCACCTCTACTGGTGAAGCCAAACCGGGGGATGAGTTACAGCTATACCTCGGAGTCTTCGACTGGGCAGTCAGCGCTGTACTGCTGAAGGACGACGACAAGGTCCAACGGCCAATCTATTATGTCAGCAAAGTATTGCTCGACGCCGAGACCAGGTACAAGCCGATTGAAAAACTGGCGCTTGCCTTGGTCACGGCCACGCGGAAGCTCCGACCATATTTCCAAGCATACCCAATCTCGGTGTTGACCAACACGCCATTGAAGAAGGTGTTGTCGAAGCCCGATGTATCTGGTCGACTCATCAATTGGTCGGTAGAGCTCGGCGAGTTTGACATAAAGTATACCCCCAGGACGGCCATCAAAGCACAAGCCTTGGCGAACTTTATAGTCGAAAGCACCTTACCAGATGAAGACTTTGCCGAACCTCAAGCTGTACAGGCTCCAGAATCAGCCGAGGCTACATAGACCCTTCACGTGGACGACTCCTCCATGGACGGCACGCAGGGGTAGGAGTAATTCTGACAAGTCCGGAAGGGTTTAAAGTTCGGTCAGCCATAAGGTTCGGGTTCCGCACAACGAACAACGAGGCCGAGCACAAAGCCCTACTGGTCGGACTCAGACTGGCCAAATGCCTAGCCGTCCATCGGCTACTGATACAAGGCGACTCATAGTTGGTCATCCGTCAAGTACAGGGCGACTACGAGGCCAGACAGCCCGAGATGCAGAAGTACCTCGAAAGGGTAAACTCGGCCATCACGACCTTCAAAAACGTGGAACTGCAATACGTCGGTCGCAAAGAGAACACCGAAGCAGACGAGCTATCTAGACTATCCCTGGAAGACATCCATGCAATGGACTCTGCCGTATACGTGGAATTCTTGGACCACGCCAGCAACTCTGTTGAAGTCGTTGCCCCCGTCGGAGTTATATCCAGTTGGTATGATGACATATACCAATACCTCCGGACGGGCGCACTTTCGACTGACAGAAAAGATGCTCGCCGCATCCAAGCCAAGTCACGACAATACACCATACACAACGATGTACTATACAGGAGATCCTATACATTACCACTGCTTAGGTGTCTACGATCAGACGAGGCTGAGCATGTTATGAAAGAAGTACATGAAGGCATCTGCGGTCGACACCAGGGTTGACGATCGTTTTTCCAAAAGATCCTCCGCCAGGGCTACCATTGGCCGAGAATGCATGACAACTGCATCGAGCTAGTCCGAAGGTGTGACAAGTGCCAGTTCTACGCACCCGTGCCACATGCTCCGACCGCTCCTTTGCAGCCGATCACAAGTCCTCTCCCCTTTGCCATATGGGGTATGGTTATCATGGGGCCCTTCTCCCAAGCCACATATCAACGGAAGTACGTCATTGTGGCCATCAACTACTTCACTAAATGGATTGAGGTTGAAGCCGTGGCCAAGATTGATACGTCCAAGGTGGAGCAGTTCTTCAGACACTCAGTTGTGTACAGGTTCGGCGTACCGAGGGTTCTTGTGACAGACAACGACACTCAGTTCACTAGCGCATCCTTCGCAGGCTTTTGTAAAGAGTTTCGAATCGACCATAGGTTTGGGTTAGTCAGACATCCGCAGACAAGCGGACAGACCGAGGCCACCAATAAAATGATATTGTACGGTTTGAAGAAGATGGTAGCCGATCAGAAAGAAAAGTGGGTGGATATACTACCAAGTATCGTCTGGTCGTATAGGATGACCAGTCGAACACCCACTGGGGAGACGCCCTTCATGCTTGCCTTCGGCACGGAGGCGATCGTCCCCGTCGAAGTATTCCAACCCACGTTCCGGATGCCGAACTTCAACGAGCACACCAACTCTGAAGATCTCCGGACGAACTTAGACAATCTCGAAGATGTACGGGAGTCAGCAGCATTCTGAATGGCTAGTTACCAACAGACGACGGCACGACACTACGACAAGACAGTTCGACCAAAACAATTTAAGGTCGGAGATCTTGTCCTTAGAAAAACAACGGTCTCCGACCCCACCAATCAAGGGAAGATGGCCAAAAACTGGGAAGGGTCCTACCGTGTGCTCTGGACCGGACAAACGGGCTCGTACAAGCTGACCACCCTGGGCGGTGAAGAAATTCTGAGGACTTGGCATGCCACCAACCTCCAAAAATATTATCAGTAAAAGGCAGCGTTCATCTTTATTGTCGGCCACTCAATCTCGGCCGAAGTATGAATTTTTAAAATTTTTAGTAGTCTCAGTTGTATATTGGACCCCATGAGGGCATCCGCTTAGTTTCTTTTAATACAAAGCAACACAGATATAGTTCAGTCAACAACTCACAACAATTGTCTTTCATAGTCGTTCCTTTCGGCCCAGCCGATCTCAACCAGGCGTAGGTCGAATATCGCCCTTGGTGAATCTACCTATCGCGGTCCATAAGTAGACCCCGGTAGCATGCAGACCATACTCGTATCTACCTACCACGGTATACAAGCAGACCATGGTAACATGCAGACCATACTCGAATCTGTCTATCGTGTCCACAAGCAGACCATGGTAGCATGTAGACCATACACGTATCTGCCTACCACGGTCCACAAGCAGACCATGGTAGCACGCAGACCATACCCGAATCTGCCTACCGCGGTCCACAAGCAGACCCCGATAGCATGTAGACCATAATTGTATCTGCCTACCACGGTCCACAAGTAGACCATGGTAGCACGCAGACCATACTCGAATCTGCCTACCACGGTCCACAAGCAGACCATGGTAGCACGCATACCATACTCAAATCTGCCTACCGCGGTCCACAAGCAGACCTCAGTAGCACGCAGATCATACTCGTATCTGTCTACCACGGTCCACGAGCAGACCTCAGTAGCACGTAGACCATACTCGAATCTGCCTACCGCGGTCCACAAGCAGACCTTGGTAGCACACAGACCATACTCGTATCTGTGTATTGCGGTCCACAAGCAGACCCCGGTAGCATGCAGAGCCTACATGACTATGCCTACAACAGTACACAAGCAGACCTCGGTATTCCGACCGCGACATACCAAACACTTGACAATTTCTAACATCCATCTGCTCGGAGATACATCCGACCATCCTAATAACAGTTATTTTGAGGAAGAATCAAGTGTTCTCGGCCTATCAGAGCGTCGAGCCGACAACACTTCTGGGGTAGGGCAGTCAATAATGCCTTAGCCATTTTTATTACTTAAGTGTTCTCGGCTTACCAGAGGGCCGAGCCGACAATACTTCTGGGGTAATCGCAGGATGGAAACCAACTTCTGAGAAGAAAGAAAGAAAACAGATGAAAAGAATGCAAGTCTGAAAAATACAAGTATGTTTTATTAATAAAAGCCCAAGAAGGGCAGTCGTATAATTACACATGAAAAGAAAGAAAAAATACAAGTACATATTTACAAGGCACGACTTGGAAGTCCTCAAGACCGGTTCTCCTCGACGGTCGGGTCTATGGGACCCTTGGAAGGCAACGGAAGGTCTGGGAGCTCCATGATCGGCGTCTGGGGCACCTCGTACGGAGGAAGGTCATCCTCCTGCATACGGTCAGCCTCCGTAGGGGCCGTCGGCTCCACCCGATCATCCTCGGCCGCGATCGGGGTCTCCACAGGCACCGATGGCTCCACCCCAAGTACCTCAGCCATGATCGGGATCTCCGACCAGTTGAAGTCGGTGCCCCTTTCCACGAGCTGTTCCTTCAAGTATTTGACACCCCTCATGAAAAACCCGCATGCGACCTCCTCCACATCCTCCTCATACTGAGGAGAGGATCGGTACTCGGCCATATCCAGATCCAAGGCCTCCCAGTGTGCCTCTTCGGCCTTGGCCAGAGCCTCCTTGGCGGATTTGGCCTCGTCCTCGGACTTCTGGAGCTTCTCCTCCAAGACCAGCTTTGCCTTCTCCGCAGCTTGCAGGGCTTCCTTGGTTTTTCGTCGCTTGTCCTCGGCCGACCGAAGTTTTTCCTCCGCCTAGTGCACTCTATTGTGCTCCTCGTCGAGAGCGGCCTCGGCTTTGTCCTGCGAAGCCCGGAGGGTGACCTTCTCTGCAGCAAGACCCTCGACCTCCGAGGATTTATTGTTGAGGTTATCCTCGGTTGCCTTGAGAGCCTCACGCAGGGAGATCTCCAGGACCTCCTTCTCGTCCAAGTCAAATAGGGCACGGGCATCTCGTTGGCTGACCTCGGCCAGAATATTGCTCGTCTGCACAAAAGGAGACGACAGTGTCAATACGACAAACATAGCAACACAAAAGAAAAGAGAGAAAAGAAGAAGTTGGGAATTTCAAACTTTACCTGAGAGCACGTGAGGAACGCTCGCTTGAAGACCTCGTTGTTCTCCAAGCTGGACGTGAAGGCCACGTCGTCTGGGAGGCGTCCCTCTGTGACGATGATTCTCACCACCTTCGCGCTCTTGAATATCGAGTCCGTCGAATTCAGTCCGAGCATAGGAGAGAAGGCCGTTGTAGCCACCTTCAGCTTGTCGCTCCTCTGTTGGGAAGCGGGCTCGGCCTCCCCCTTAGAGGCACCGGTGGCCTCGGTCAGATCGACCACCTTCGGACCTTGAGGGGTCTTCTTCACCAAGGGCGCCGCCACGACTTGGCGGGCCAGAACTGGTTTTGTCGCGGCCGCCTCGCGGGGCTGGGCGTTTTTTGTCATAGCCCCTTAGCGAGGCTAGACTTCCTTCATCGCAGCCTCCGTCCTTGTTTTGTCTTGTCGGCCCAGCCTAGGCGCCGGCCTCATCTTGTAGATATCGGCCGGGAGTTCCGCAGCCGACTTGATTTTCTTCTTGGGCGGATCCTCTTGCATGGGCCCTTGCCCTTTGCCTCGGCCGTCGCCCTCTATTCCTTGCGAGGAGGCGCACTCGCTGGCTTGCCCGCCGGCTGGACCCCCTTTGCAGCATCGGCAGTCCGCTTGCGCAGGATCCGAGCAATGATATGATCGTCGCCAAAGTTCACTGTAATGAGACAAGAGACGACGGTTAGTAACAAAATTAGAATAACAGCAGTATACAGTCAGTCCTACAATTAATAAACTCACCAAGGAGGCCGTGCTCGGCCAACTGCATGGGATCCGTGAGGTCGGCATAGCGCACCGTCTTCTCGGTCATCATTTTGCACTGAGCCCGTCTCTCCTCCGTCGTCAGAAAGGGGACTTTGTTGAACCCCGTGGCGTCAACCACTAGTCAAACGTTCAACAGAGGGAGAGCGGGGCCGCCCGTGAGAGGGCCCACGAAGAAAAATTTATCCTTCCATCCGTGGATGAAAGAAGGCTTTTGGGAGATGGCCGGGAGCTTCTTTGCGCTCCTCTGACTAAAAAAGTACCACCCGATCATAGAGCGGGACTCGATCAGACTGGCCAACTGGAAGAGTGACCGAACCAAGTTCACAATCGGAGTCTCTCCCAATCGGTAGACAAATAAGATGAAGGCATATATGCATTGCCACCTATTCGGAGCTAGTTGGGAGGGGGTGATGTAGTAGACTTGGAGAATTTCTACTGCTAGAGGGTGAAGGGGAAACCGGAGCCCGGACTTTAAGGCATGCTCGTACACGCAGATCTCCGACTTATTCACGGTGCAAGCCCGTTCGTCGGACGAAGGGAGCCGAACCCAGACGTTCGTCATCGGCTCTACGAGCTGGTATGCCCGATAGATCAATGACAAAGCTGTTTCAGTCCTAATCTTGCTAGGCACCCTCCATGCAGGGAGTGCATCGAGAGAAGGGACAGATGGTCGGCCGCCTCTCTGGCGAGAAGCCCGTCGAGCTGAGGTGCCAGCAGGGCAACCATGCTCGTCGGCTTCAGAGGAACTCTCCTCGGGTTCCTCCTCTAGAGCCGGACGCCTTCCGGAGATTTTTGGACGATGACCTCTGCTCCGTTACCTGCCGACTCTGAGGTTTCAGACTCGAACTCCCAGCTAACGGAATCTCGAATCCGTCCCAAAGGTTCAGGAGCAGCGGAGAATCCCTCCATTGACAAAGATGACCTTTCGGAGGAAGAGGTCCGGGATTGGGCCATTCTCTCACTCACTTTCACTCTACCGGAGGGTGTAAAACTATTGGACGAATGAGAACTACTAAGCATGAAATGGCAGTAAAAAGGAAGGAGAAGAAGAAGAGGACTTACTGTTGGAAGAAATGGGACTCCGAATGCACGAAGGAAGTTTGAAGACTCGATGAACCAGGAAGATCCTACTGCTCTGAGGAAACTCCGATCGCGACTCATCCAAATGGTCGAATTAATGAATCGAAGGAGTATTTATAGGTGTTGCGATGGTGAACCGTCTCTTCGGGTTCCGACCACGTGGCTCAACACCATTGGTCGTCGTCTGCCGCACCGGACGCGACGTGACAATCTGACATCACGCAATGATGGCACTCCTTCTCGAGACGATTGGATCGATTATAGCCATCCGATGCATTCGACCGTTCGAAGACGAGCGGCTATTGATATCGCTCCTCGAGGTGCACCGCCTCCTGGTGGCCGTCGGATCAAGGTGTCGATCCACGTCACTTTGAAGATCGACGGTCGAGCACAGTTGTGGAACTCAAGTTTAACGCCTCGAGCCCCGTGCCTCCATCAATCGTGCAGACGGTTGGTGACAACCGTCTCCCACTCAGACATGAAGTCCGATCTTAAGAGGAGGCACTCGGAAGCAGCTAGTACGGCCAACGATTTTGCAATCGGACTCATACGGCGCACGTTCTCGACACTTTGTTTAATCTTGTTGTACTATCGAATTCGTTGTATCCGACAGCGCAAGGGGCATCTGTTATGTGGGAAAAATTCCATCCATTTAAAATCTTACACGTGTCAAGCTTCACCTTTGGAGCCGACCGCTCGGAGTATCTTGCGCTCGGCTTATGAGGCATTCGGTATCTTACACCCGGCCTCTCATGCACCCGGCATGTCACACTCGTCCTATGCCGTCTAGTTATCATCATCCACGGTAGCGCTCGGAGTCATAGTCCTACTCGACTACGTTTCCCAGTCGGTAGTCAAAGTCCTAATGTGATTATGCTACGTCCGAGGAGTCCTTCTCCCAGTCTGATACGACGCCGACTATCCCGGTCCGTGATTACTCATACGTTCACATGTGTCAGTACCAGAGCTGACCGACCTAGCTTCCTTGGCTAAGGTCTCCTACTCCTACTCGGAGTCTACCACCCGGGTGTCCCATAGAGTGACACGTGGTAATCCTATTGGCAGTCTACTCCCCTGAGTCCTGGTACCTCCATGCTTTTTCCCAATCTATAACTAGAGGGCAATCCCTTAAGGTAAGTTCAGTTACTAGTTCACAATATCTCTCTCTCTTTCTCATTCATCATTTTCGCATGCTCAAACTCTCTCATCGTCCCACACTCTTTAAACTGGAGATAGTTTGCTATCTCTTGACTGTTTACATTGGGAATCTGACTTAGGCATCGGAGTGTACCTGGGGCTTAGGCGCCCAACTCCTTTGTCCCATCTCTGTGGTTGCAGGTAATTCAGAGTGCGGATCGGCAGGCGATTTCCAACCGTAACACTGAGTTAGAGTTGTTCCCAACTCCATTCAAGTCCTAGTTTCGATGATCTCAACCTAGAACTTGAATCTAGGGTTTATCGACTAAATTAGGGTTTGTCGGTAAAACAGGGTTTAGATCAATACCTGCTTTGCATGGTATTGATCTAATCATAACTAACCATCCTAGAATACTTAATGTAGAGGAAGGTTTAAGCACTTACCGTTGACTTGCGGTAATGTGTTCTTCGTCGAACGGCAATGGCGGCTCTTCCCTCTCCTTCCTAGCTTTTTCTCCTTCTTCAATCTCTTTCTCCTCTCTAGGGTTTTTGAGGATCAATAAAAGGGATTTTAGGAGGTTTAGAGGTCCTTATATAGGCTAGGACTAGGTTTAGGAAGCCTCATAACATAGGAAAGTCCTTCGGTTTGAAATTTAGAAAGTGGGACCCGCAGAGATCCTTTCCCGGATCCAGACTGCGCAGGCCATACCGGTCGACCATCGACCGGTACCATAGACCGGTACCATCGACCGGTATCCAACTTTTCATACCTGAATTGGTTCGATTGATCCGATTTCATACCTAGTTGTCATTCGCTCATCCCGTCTGGTTCAGTGATGATTGGAAGACCTGTTACGACATGAAACAAGGTTTAGATCGGGTTCATGGAGTGCGGGTCTTACAACTCCCCCACCCTTAAAAGAAATTTCGTCCCCGAAATTTGTATGTAGGTTTCACAACTCCCCCACCCTTATTATAAATTTCGGCCTCGAAATTTAAACGTACCTTGGTCTTCAAAAAGGTTAGGGTATTCCTTCCGCATCGCGTTCTCTTCCTCCCAAGTAATTTCTTCTACATCTTGGCTTTTCCAATGCACTTTCACATAATGGATATCCTTGCTTCGAAGATGTTGTACCTTTCGACTTGTGAGCATCACAGGTTCCACTTCAAATGTCAAGTCCTCTGTCAAGTCTGGTGGGTCTGCTATCGAGATGTACGATGGATCCCTGACATACTTCTTCAATAAAGAAACATGGAACACATCATGAACGCTTGACATGGATGGTGGTAAAGCCAGTGATATGCCACATTACCACGTCTGGTCAAAATCTCGTATGGTCCCATATACCTGGGGCATAGCTTCCCCTTCTTACCAAACCGTTTCAAACCTCGCACCGGTGATATCTTAAAGAACACTTTATCACCCACTGCAAACTCCAGATCTCGACGTCGATTATCTGCATGGTGCTTTTGTCGAACTTGAGCTGTCTTCACTCTTTCCTTAATTTGATCAATCACTCGACAAGTTTCTTCGATGAACTCTGGTCCTACAATCCTTCTCTCTCTCACCTCATTCCATAACAGAGGTGTACGACATTTCTTCCCATAAAGTGCCTCATATGAAGCCATTTGGATCGTAGCCTGGTAACTATTGTTATAAGCAAACTCGATGAGCGATAGCTTCTCGTCCCAAGCTCCTTTGAAATCTAGAGCACACGCTCGGAGCATATCTTTTAAAATTTGAATAGTTCTTTCTAAATGCCCGTCTGTCTGAGGGTGAAAAGCTGTACTAAACTTCAACTTGGTTCCCATAGCTTTCTATAATCCTTTCCAGAACTTTGATGTAAAACGAGGGTCACTATCAGATACTATACTTTCTGGGACGCCATGAAGTCTGACTATATGATCCACTTATAGCTTGGCTAGCTTCTCCATGGTATACTGAGGTCTGATAGCGATGAATCGAGCTGTCTTAGTAAGTCGATCGACTATAACCCATACTGCATCCACTGACCTTGGTGTCAAGGGTAGACCAGTGACGAAATCCATTGTGATACAATCCCACTTCCATGCTGGCTTCGATAGTGGTTGTAGCAAACCTGCGGGTCTCTGCCTTTCTGCTTTAACTTGCTGGCAATTCAGACATTGGAATATGAATCTTGCTACATCCGCTTTCATACCCCTCCACCAATATAGTCTTCTTAAATCATGGTACATCTTGGTGCTTCTTGGATGTACCGAATATGGGGTGTAATGAGTTCTGTCATAACTCGATCTCTGATATTTGAGTTCTCATTCTCAGGTATACATAATCGTCCACGATACCTGAGTACCTTGTCTGAATCCAAGGTAAAGTCAAGATTGCTTTTACCCTTCTCTAGAACTTCTTGCACAGTCTTGAGGTATGGATCCTGTAGGATTGCTACTTTGACCTCATCTATTAGATCCGATGAGATTTTCAAGGCTACAGACATTAATGTAAACTTATGAATTAAGCCCTGTTCCACTGGATCTCCTGCAGTTTCTAATATATATTCTTCATCATTCTCTATTGAGCTTGAGGCTGCAGCACACAATGCAACATTTGTACTAGGTCCTACCTCAGGCTTCAATGCCCACTTTCTGCTTAAGGCATCAGCCACAACGTTTGCCTTACCCGGATGGTATTGGATATCACAATCATAATCTTTTAATAGTTCCAGCCATCTCCTCTGTCTCATATTCAGGTCATTCTGAGTGAAAAGGTAAGTTAAGCTCTTGTGGTCCGACTTAATCTGAAACTTTTCACCGTAAAGGTAGTGTCTCCAAGTCTTGATTGCGTGAATAACTGCTGCTAATTCCAGATCATGCGTAGGATAGTTCTTCTCATGCTCTTTTAACTGTCTTGATGCGTAGGCAATCACCTGTTCTCCTTGCATCAATACACATCCAAGACCTAACCCTGAGGCATCCATATATAAGGTGAACGGCAAGCCTGGTGCTGGGATGGTCAAGATAGGTGCAAAGACTAGTCTTGACTTCAAAGTCTGAAATCACTTTTCACACTCATCCGTCCATATGAACTTTTCCCCTTTCTTGGTTAGTCTGGTAAGTGGAACGACAATCCTTGAGTAGTCTTCCACGAATCTTCTATAGTAACCAACCAATTCAAGGAAACTACGAATCTCCACAACTAATTTCGGTGGATCCCATCCTACTATAGCTGCGATCTTGCTTAGATCTACCTTGATACCGTCTGCAGATACTACGTGACCCAAGAAGGCCACTTCTTTCGACTGAACCAGAAGTGTGAAGGAACCGTCACTGAACCAATGGTTCACACCAGGATCTCAATAAGATCGTGTCCACTCATATAAACCATTACACATAACCATAATCAGAATATAATAAATACAGCAGAAGTCTTAAATTAAATGAACTGAGTAATCTGTTGATAAATTTAAATAAAATATTCAATTATTCAAATACCCAAGACTTAAGTAAATATCTTTACATCAAATGTATTCCAACAGAAAATAACTAAAACAATTTAAATCAAATCCTAGAGGTACACGCAGAAAGGCACTCGCATGAAGCGTCATGCTCATCCTCTCCTGCTTGCACGTCCAAAGCAGCCACGCCTCCGTATGCTGGAGCATTCATGTAATCATCCACTGTATAACTTGCATCAACATCTAAAAATAGTGTATATACAAGGGTGAGCTCACAACTTAGCTCAGTAAGATAATCAGACAATGCAACAAACATATGCATGAGTAACATTCACATCATGGTCTGGTTTTAAGTTTGCAATGTGCTATAGAAAGGAATGGCAGCCACCGCACCTCTATACATGAGTGTGTGAAGCCGCCCAATGGATCAAGCACCACTGTCGTCCCACATGCACCCTACCATGGAATAGAGATAGAGCTAAGACGTCTGGATCAAACACCGCCAACACCTCCCCTGATACTCTACCCATACCAACATGTAAGCCCCTATTGGCGAAGACTTGCAAACTCGGCTCGTAACTAACCAATCCTATATGTCATCACAGTAGCCCTGTCCCAGCGCAGCTCCCTACGGCATAGAGATAGAGCTAGAGTTTAGTGATCAGGCCGGAGACCACAGTGCCACTTCCTCCCCCTGATACCCTACCCGCACCAAGCATGCTAAGACAGAACGATACGAAAGGTGCTAGTGTGAGGAATGATCCCAGACCTCCAGTCCTCCCCATTCCACACACCAACGAAAAAAATAACATGTCTCACAGTCACATCCTAGCATAGCGAGTATGCATGAACAATATTAATAACTGAAAATAAAGGATGACATGCGAGTATGCACAAACATTATACCATAGAATCATGGTTATTAACAACGATTTACTGTTTATAAATTATTAGGATTTAGGTCGGATTCCCTTACCTGACGCTTGTTTGATATCTTGCTCTGCATCACGAGGTCCAAACGTGCTATCTCAAGGTCCTACACAATGTTAGGTTTAATTAGAATAGTTTTTCCTTAGGTTTACGTTTGTCAGAAAACCAACAAGATCAAAAATACTCCTCACAGAACATACCAGTCGCAGTACCAGTCGCGGCACTGTGGGGAAAGGTGCTACTGGTATGGTCGATCGGTCCCCACAGACCAGTCTCCGGGAGGTACCGGTCGCAGTACCGGTCTGGTCGACCGGTATGTCTCTGGAAGACCATACTCTTGGTTCTCGCCTTCCGTTGGTCACCCCCTATTGATCCTAGGGTTTCTCCTACACATTCTAGGTCTGAATACTGAGTTAGAGTTGTTTCCAACTCCATTCAAGTCCTAGTTTCGATGATCTCAACCTAGAACTTGAATCTAGGATTTATTGACTAAATTAGGGTTTGTCGGCAAAACAGGGTTTAGATCAATACCTGCTTTGCATGGTATTGATCCAATCATAACTAACCATCCTAAAATACTTAATGTAGAGGAAGGTTTAAGCACTTACCGTTGACTTGCGGTGATGTGTTCTTCGTCGAACGGCAATGGCGGTTCTTCCCTCTCCTTCCTAGTTTCTTCTCCTTCTTCAATCTCTTTCTCCTCTCTAGGATTTGTGAGGATCAATGAAAGGGATTTTAGGAGGTTTAGAGGTTTTTATATAGGCTAGGACTAAGTTTAGGAAGCCTCCTAACATTAGGAAAGTCCTTCAGTTTGAAATTTAGAAAGTGGGACCCGCAAAGATCCTTTTCCCTATCCAGGCTGCACATGCCATATCGGTCGACCATCGACCGGTACCATAGACCGGTACCATCGAGTGGTATCCAACTTTTCATACCTGAATTGGTCCGATTGATCCGATTTCATACCTGGTTGTCATTCGCTCGTCCCGTCTGGTCCAGTGATGATTGGAAGACATGTTATGACATGAAACAAGGTTTAGATCGAGTTCATGGAGTGCGGGTCTTACAAGAAGTGGCATTGAATGAATGCTATGGGCCATGTTCAGTTAGTATTGAGGGGCGAAACCTAGAAGCAAATCTGGTTCAACTCGAGATGGCAGACTTTGATGTCATCTTGGAAATAGATTGGCTAGGCCATCATTCAGCTTATTATGTGGCGAAAGAAAATTTGTCACACCCCAATTCTGATCCAACCAGAACGGTGTGAGTGAACTGTAATTGAACCAACGGTTCACACCAGGATCTCGAATAGGCCGTGTCCATTCATACAAACCATTACACATAACCAACAATAAGAATATAAATATTACAGCGGAAGACTTTAAATAGAATGAACTTAGTATCTATTGATAATTTAAATAAAATATCCAATTATTCAAATCCAAACATAAACTATAATATCTTTTACATCTCTTAATACCAAACAAAAATAACGGAAACAACTAAATGAAAATCCATCACAAGTACACACAAAAAGGGCACTCGCATGAAGCATCATGCTCGTCCTCCCCTGCTTGTACATCCAGAGCAGCCTCACCACCATACGCCGGAGCGTTCACGTAGTCGTCCACGGTGTATCCTACATCAACATCTAAAAGCAATGTATATACAAAGGGTGAGCTCACAACACAGCTCAGTAAGACAATCAGACAGTTTCACAATATTATGCATGAGTAACAATCAATTTTATGCTGTGGTCTGGTTTTAAGTTTGCAATGTGCTATAGAAAGGTTTGGTGGCCCCCGCACCTCTATACACGAGTGTGTGGCACCTCATGGATCACACCCCCATTGGCCCATATGCACCCACCATGGAATAGAGATAGAGCTAAGATACCCACGTATCTCCCCTGATACTCTACCCATACCAGTACCTAAGACCCTACTGGCTAGGGCTCGCAAACTGGGCTCGCAACTAACCAATCCTATATGTCATCAATGTATGCTCTATCCCAGCACAGCCATCTATGGCATAGAGATAGAGCTAAGGCATTCCCACACCTCCCCTGATGCCCTATCCGTAACTAACCCACTAGGATAGAAACAATACGCAGGTAGACCCTATCCCAACATAACTCCCTACGGCATAGAGATAGAGCTAAAGCATCGTGGACAAGCCAGCGTCGACTCGGAATCCACAGTATCACATAACAATGGCCGAGACAACATCAATATCGGAGACCATCGTACCACGACCTTCCCCTGATGCCCCACCCGTACCGAGCATGTTAAGACAAAATACTACAAAAGGTGCTAATGTGAAGAGCGATCCCAGGCCCATGCCCCACTCCACACACTAACGAAAACAATCGCATGCCTAACAATCACATCCTATAAATGCATGAACAGTAATAATAACCGAAAGTAAAGGATGGCATGTGAATATGCACAAACAACACATCTCATATAATCAGGTGATTAACAACAATTTACTGTCCATTAATTATTAGGTTTGGGTCAGATTCCCTTACCTGACGCTCGTTCGATCACTTGCTCCACGTCGCAAGATCTGAACGACAAGTCACAAGGTCCTACAAGATTATTTGGGTTTCATTAGAATATTTTGTTTAGGGTTTCATGTTGGTCGGAAACCAACATAGTTACAAAATACCCTCACAGAGCTGACCGGTGGCATGTACCGGTCGCAGCTCTGTGGGAAAGACTGGCGACCGGTATGGTTAGCCGGTCCCCACAGACAACCTCCCGAGAGATAGCGGTCGCACATACCGGTCGCACTATGTGCACCCGGTATAGTCGACCGGTATGTCTCCGGAAGACCATACATGGGTTTTTCGACTGCCGACGATCATCCTCCAGGGATTTTCAGGGTTTCTTCTATCCATTCTAAGTCTAGGCTTTGAGTTAGAGTTATCCCCAACTCATTCAAGTCTCGTTTCGATGAATATCATCTCGAAACTCGAATCTAGGGTTTGACGGCAACTTAGGGTTTATTGGCCAATTTAGGGTTTTAGATCAATACCTACTTTGCATGGTATTGATCCACCCACACAACTAACATAGGGTAAGAAGATGGATTCAAACACTTACCGTTGACTGGCGTAATGAGAGCGTCGTCAAATGGTAGTGGCGGCACCTCCTTCTTCTTCCTAGCTCCTTCTCATTTCCAAGCTCTTTCTCTTCTCTAGGGTTTGAGAGAGACAATGGAAAGGATTTGGGAAGGCTTAAGGGTGTATTTATAAGCTAGAAATAGGGTTTAGTAACCCTACTAGGATTAGAAAACTTCTAGGATTCGAAATCAGGAAAGCGGGACCTGCAGAGACCAATTTCCAGATTCCCGCACATAGCTGTGCAGGCCATACCGGTCGACCGGTACCAAGACCGGTACCATCGACCGGTATACCTAAAATCAGGTATAATTGGTCGACTTCGGTCTGATTTTGTACCTTTTTGTTATCCGCTTGCCCCGTCTGGCCCGGTGATGATCGGAAGACCTGTCATGACACAAAACCAAGGTTTAGACCGGGTTTTCAGAGTGCGGGTCTTACAACTCCACCACCCTTAAAAGAAATTTCGTCTCAAAATTTGCATGTAGGTTCTACAACTTTATACAACTCCCCCACCCTTAAAAGAAATTTCGGCCTCGAAATTTGAACATACCTTGATCGTCAAAAAGGTTAGGGTACTCCTTCCTCATCGTGCTCTCTTCTTCCCAAGTAATTTCCTCCACATTTTGGCTTCTCTAATGCACCTTCACATAGTGGATATCCTTGGTTCGAAGTTGCTGAACTTTTCGGCTTGAGAGCATTACAGGCACCACTTCGAAAGTTAAGTCTTCAGTCAAGTCTGGAGGATCAGCGATCAAGATATGCGATGGATCTCTGACATACTTCTTCAGTAATGATACATGGAACACATTATGAACGCTAGACATAGATGGTGGTAGAGCCAATTGATATGCTACATTACCACGTCGGGTCAATATCTCATACGGTCCCACATACCTGGGGCATAGCTTCCCCTTTTTACAAAACCGTTTCAAACCTCGCACCGGTGATACCTTCAAGAACACTTTGTCACCCACTGCAAACTCTAGATCTCGACGTCGGTTATCCGCATAGTGCTTCTGTCGGACTTAAGCCGTCTTTACTCTCTCTTTGATTTGATCAATCACTCGGCAAGTTTCTTCAACAAACTCTGGTCCTACAATTCTTCTTTGTCCCACCTCGTTCCATAACAGAGGTGTACGACACTTCTTCCCATACAGTGCTTCATATGGGGCCATCTGAATTGTAGCCTGATAACTGTTGTTGTAAGAGAACTCGATAAGTGATAGCTTCTCATCCCAAGCTCCCTTGAAATCTATTGCACAAGCTCGGAGCATATCTTCCAAAATTTGAATAGTTCGCTCTGGCTGTCCGTCCGTCTGAGGGTGAAAATCTGTGCTGAACTTCAACTTGGTTCCCATAGCTTTCTGCAACCCTTCCCAGAACTTTGATGTAAAATGAGGATCTCTGTCAGATACTATACTCTCTGGAACGCCATGAAGTCTGACTATATTATCCACATATAACTTGGCCAGTTTCTCCATGGAATACTAAGGTCTGACCGCAATAAATCGAGCTGTCTTGGTGAGTCGATCCATTATAACCCAGACTGCATCCACTGACCTTGGTGTCAAAGGTAAGCCAGTGACGAAATCCATAGTAATACAATCCCACTTCCACGCAGGTTCTGGTAATGGCTGTAGTAAACCTGCGGGTCTCTGTCTTTCTGCTTTAACTTGTTGACAATTCAGACACTGGAACACAAAACGAGCTATATCTGCTTTCATACCCCTCCACCAATATAGTCTTCTTAGATCATGGTACATTTTAGTACTTCCTGGATGTACCGAATATGGAGTGTAATGAGCTTCAGTCATAACTCGGTCTCTGATATCGCAGTCTTCGCTCTTAGGTATACATAATCGTCCACGATACTTGAGTACCTTGTCTGAATCCAAGGTAAAGTCAGGATTGCACGTACCCTTCTCCAAGTCTTCTTGCACTGTCTTGAGATGAGGATCCTGTAGGATTGCTACTTTGACTTCATCAACTAGATCCGGTGAGATCTTCAAAGCTGCGAACATCATAGTGAACTTACGAATCAAGCCTTGCTCAACTGGATCTTCTGCAGTCTCTATAATATACTCTTCATCACCTTCGATTGAACTTGAAGCTGCGGCACATAATGCAGCATTTGTACTTGGCCCAGCCTCAGGTTTCGATGCCCACTTTCTGCTTAAGGCGTCAGCCACCACATTTGCTTTACCCGGATGGTACTAGATGTCGCAATCATAATCTTTCAACAATTCCAGCCATCTCCTCTGTCTCATATTCAGATCCTTCTGAGTGAAAAGATAAGTTAAGCTCTTGTGATCTGACTTAATCTGAAACTTCTCACCGTACAAGTAGTGTCTCCAAGTCTTGATTGCATGTATAACCGGTGCTAACTCCAAATCATGCGTAGGATAGTTCTTCTCATGCTCCTTTAACTGTCTTGATGCGTAAGCAATCACCTGTTCTCCTTGCATCAATACACACCCGATACCCAACCCCGAAGCATCCGTATATAAAGTAAACAGTACGCTTGGTTCTAGGATGGTCAAGATAGGTGCAGAGACAAGTCTTGACTTCAAAGTCTGAAAACACTTCTCGCACTCATTTGTCCATATGAATTTCTCTCCCTTCTTGGTCAATCTGGTGAGTGGAACCGCGATCCTGGAGTAATCTTCCACGAATCTTCTATAATAACCAGCCAACCCAAGGAAACTATGAATCTCCGCAATAGATTTTGGTGCTTCCCATCCTATTATAGCAGCTATCTTGCTTGGATCAACCTTGATACCGTCTTCAGATACAACATGGCCCAAGAAGGCCACTTCCTTCAGCCAAAACTCGCACTTCTTGAATTTTGCATAAAGCTTCACCTGTCTCAGCCGTTGTAGGGCTGCCCTCAAATGCGCTGTATGAGTCTCCATGTCCTTAAAGTAGATCAATATGTCATCGATGAATACGATGACCGAAGTGTCCAACATATCATGAAACACTCGGTTCATCAGTTCCATAAACGACGCTGGAGCATTGGTCAACCCGAAAGACATAACTAGAAACTCATAATGCCCATACCTCGTTCTGAAAGCAGTCTTCGGAATATCTCCGGCCTTGATCTTCAATGGGTGATACCCTGATCGGAGATCGATCTTTGAGAAAACCTTTGCACCCTGTAACTGGTCAAACAAGTCATCGATCCTAGGCAAATGATACCGATTCTTGATCGTCAACTTGTTCAGTTCACGGTAGTCAATACACAGCCTTACACTTCCATCCTTCTTCTTGACGAATAATACAGGTGCTCCCCAAGGCGATATACTAGGTCAAAACTTGTTTTTAAGGATGATAAGGGAAAGGAGTTTAGCTTCACTGGAAGCTGAAGCTGATCCTCTCTGCCCTAAAAGGTAAGAGATGCTTAGAGAAGGGGGGAGTGGGGTACTTAGTGTCTGTGGTCGACATCGCTGCAGAGGTGCCAAAGATGGAAGATTTAGTTGTGGTACGAGAGTTTCCAGATGTATTTCTAGAGGATCTACTAGGTCTACCTCCAGACAGGGCTACAGAGTTTGTGATAAACCTTATGCCAGGGTCGGTGCCAGTGTCTAAGGCACCTTATAGGATGGCCCCTATAGAATTAAAAGAGTTGAGGACTCAGTTACAAGAACTACTAAATAAGGGTTTCATATGACCAAGCATATCGTCGTGGGGAGCACCTGTATTGTTCGTAAAGAAAAAGGACGATAGCGTACGACTATGTATCGATTACCGAGAGTTGAACAAGTTAACCATTAAGAACCGATACCCTTTGCCTAGGATCGATGATCTGTTCGATCATTTGCAAGGTGCAAAGGTTTTCTTGAAGATTGATCTTAGATCAGGGTATTACCAATTGAAGATCAAGGCAGGAGATATTCCGAAGACTGCCTTCAGGACAAGGTATGGGCATTATGAGTTCTTTGTAATGTCATTCGGGTTGACTAACGCTCCAGCGTCGTTCATGGAACTGATGAATCGAGTGTTTCATGACATGTTGGACACTTCGATCATCGTATTCATTGATGACATCTTGGTCTACTCAAAGGACAAGGAGACTCATGCGTCACATTTGAAAGCAGCCCTATAATGGCTGAAAAGGAAGAAGCTTTACGCCAAGTTCAAGAAGTGTGAATTTTGGCTGAAGGAAGTGGCCTTCTTGGGTCACGTAGTATCTGCAAATGGTATCAAGGTAGATCCAAGCAAGATCGCAGCTATAGTAGGATGGGATGTACCGAAATCAGTTGCAGAGATTCGTAGTTTCCTTGGATTGGTTGGTTACTATAGAAGATTCGTAGAAGACTACTCAAGAATCTCTGTTCCACTCACCAGATTAACCAAGAAAGGAGAAAAGTTCATATGGATAGATGAGTGTGAGAAGTGCTTTCAGACTCTGAAGTCAAGACTAGTCTCTGCACCTATCTTGACCATCCCAGCACCAGGCTTGCCGTTCACCCTATATACGGATGCCTCAGGGTTGGATCTTGGATGTGTGTTGATGCAAGGAGAACAGGTGATTGCCTACGCATCAAGATAGTTGAAAGAGAATGAGAAGAACTATCCTATGCATGATCTGGAGTTAGCAGTGGTCATTCACCCAATCAAGACTTGGAGGCACTACCTTTATGGTGAAAAGTTTCAGATTAAGTCGGATCATAAGAGTTTGACTTACCTTTTTACTCAGAAGGACCTGAATATGAGACAGAAGAGATGGCTGGAGCTATTAAAAGATTATGATTGTGATATCCAATACAATCCAGGTAAGGCAAACTTCATGGCTGATGCCTTAAGCAGAAAGTGGGCATTGAAACTCGAGGCAGGACCTAGTACAAATGTTGCACTGTATGCTGCAGCCTCAGGCTCAATAGAGAATGATGAAGAACATATATTAGAGACTGTAGAAGATCCAATGGAACGGGCTTAATTTAAAAGTTCACATTGATGTTCGCAGCTTTAAAGATCTCATCGGATCTAATAGATGAGTTAAAAGTAGCAAGCCTACAAGATCTACATCTCAAGACTATTCAAGAAGATCTAGAGATGGGTAAAAGCAACCCTGACTTTACCTTGGCTTCAGACAAAGTACTCAGGTATCGTGGACGATTATGTATACCTGAGAGTGAGAACTCAAATCAGAGATAGAATTATGACAGAAGCTCATTACACCCCATATTTGGTACATCCAGGAAGCACCAAAATGTACCATGATTTAAGAAGACTATATTGGTAGAGGGGTATGAAAGCGGAGGTAGCTCGATTCATATTCCAATGTCTGAATTGCCAGCAAGTTAAAGCAGAAAGGCAGAGACCCGCAGGTTTGCTACAACCACTACCAGAGCCAGCATGGAAGTGGGATTGTATCACAATGGATTTCGTCACTGGCCTACCCTTGACACTAAGGTCAGTGGATGCAGTATGGGTTATAGTCGATCGACTTGCCAAGACAGCTCGCTTCATCACTGTCAGACCTCAGTATACCATGGACAAGCTAGCCAAACTATATGTGGATAATATAGTCAGACTTCATGCGTCCCAAAGAGTATAATATCTGACAGAGATCCCCATTTTACATTAAAGTTCTGGGAAGGATTACAAAAAACCATAGGAACCAAGTTGAAGTTTAGCACAGCTTTTCATCCTCAGACAGACGGGCAGTCAGAAAGAACTATTCAAAACTTAGAAGATATGCTCCAAACGTGTGCGCTAAATTTCAAAGGAGCTTGGGACAAAAAGCTATCGCTTATTGAGTTTGCTTATAACAATAGTTACCAGGCTATAATCCAGATAGCTCCATATGAGGCACTTTATGGTAAGAAATGTCGTACACCTCTGTTATGGAATGAGGTGGGAGAGAGAAGGATTGTAGGACTAGAGTTTGTAGAAGAAACTTGTCGAGCGATTGATCAAATTAAGGAAAGAGTGAAGACAGCTCAAGTTTGACAAAAGCACTACACAGATAACTAACGTCAAGATCTAGAGTTTGCAGTGGGTGACAAGGTATTCTTGAAGATATCACCTGTTCGAGGTCTGAAACGGTTCGGTAGGAAGGAAAAACTATGCCCCAGGTATGTGAGACCATACGAAATTTTGACCAGACATGGTAATGTGGCATATCAACTGGCTCTACCACCATCCATGTCAAGGGTTCATGATGTGTTCCATGTTTCTTTATTGAAGAAGTATGTCAGAGATCCATTACACATCTTGACAGTAGACCCACCAGACTTGACAGAGGACTTCACATTTAAAGTACTACCTGTGATGCTCACAAGCCGAAAGGTACAACATCTCCGAAGCAAGGATATCCATTACGTCAAAGTGCATTGGAAAAGCCAAGATGTAGAAGAAATCACTTGGGAGGAAGAGAATACGATGCAAAAAAAATACCCTAACCTTTTTGATGAACAAGCTACGTATAAATTTTGAGGCCAAAATTTCTTTTAAGGGTGGGAGAGTTGTGAAACCTACATGCAAATTTCGGAGATGAAATTTCTTTTAAGGGTGGGGGAGTTATAAGACCCGCACTCTATGAACCCGATCTAAACCTTTAATTCATGTCGTAACAGGTCTTCCAATCATCACCGGGCCAGACAGGATGAGCGGATGACAACCAGGTACAAAAACGGACCTAAAAGTATGATATTTTTCATACCGGTTTATGGTATCGGTCAATGTACTGGTTGATCGGTATGTCTGCGCGGGCAGACTGGTTAGATCCGGAAGCGGATCTCCATGGGCCTCACTTTTCAAATCTCGAGCCTAGGGACTTTACTAACGTAAGGAAACTTTCTAAATTCTATCCTAGTCTATTTAAGGACCCTTAAACCTCCTTAGAACTCTTTGATTGCTTCTCACAAACCTTAGAGAGGAGAAAGAGATCGAAGAAGGAGAAGGGGCTAGGAAAGGTGAGAGAGGAGCCACCGTTGGACGAAGAACACCATAGTTGCAAACCAACGGTAAGTGCTTGAACTTCTCTCTAAGTTAAGCATTATAGATGATTAATCATGAATTGATCAATACCATGCAAGGCGAGGTATTGATCTAAAACCCTTAAATTTACCGTCAAACCCTAATACAGTCGATGAACCCTAGATTCGCATTCTAGGTTGAGGATCATAGAAACTAGAACTTGAATGGGACATGAAACAATACTAACTCGTTGCTCAGGCCTAGAATGCATAGGAGAAACCCTAGAACCAATAATGGGTGACCGACGGAAGGCAAACACCAAGATTGGTGGTCTTCCGGAGGCATACCGGTCGACCATACCGGTCGCATCATATGCGACTTGTACAGCGACAGGTACCTCTCGGGGACTGGTCTGTAGGGGATCGGTCGACCATATCGGTCTCGCCTTGCCCCACAGTGTTGCGACCGGTACCTGCGATCGATATGCACTGTGAGGGTGTTTTCAATACTAGTTGATTTTTGACCAATGTGAACCCTAAGAAAATTATTCTAATTCAACCCTAACATCATGTAGGACCCTGTGTTAGCAAGTTTGGATTCGGTGACGCGGAGCAAGCTAGCAATCAAGCGTTAGGTAAGGGAATCAGACCTAAACCCTAATAACTTAATAACAGTAAAATGTTGTTAGTAATTATGATTCTGTGGAATGGTGTTTGTGCATACTCGCATGTCATCTTTACTTTCAGTTATTATATTGTTCATGCATACTCGCTATGCTAGTATGTGATTATTAGGCATGTGATTATTTTTGTTGGTGTGTGGAATGGGAAGGGCCTGGGGTCTGGGATCATTCCTCACATTAGCATCGTTTTGTATCACTTCTGTCTTAGCATGCTTGGTGCGGGTAAGGTATCAGGGGGAGGAAGTGGCATTGTGGTCTCCGACCTGGCCATTAAACTCGAGCCTTATCTCTATGCCATAGGGAGGTGTGCTGGGATAGGGCCTACTGTGATGACATATAGGATTGGTTAGTTGTGAGCCCAGTTTGCAAGCCCTCGCCAATAGGGGCTTACATATTGGTATGGGTAGGGCATCAGGGGAAAGTGTTGGCGGTGTTTGATCCGGACACTTTAGCTCTATCTCTATTCCATGGTGGATGCATGTGGGACGATAGTGGTGTTTGATCCATTGGACGGATTCACATACTTGTGTATAGAGGTGCGGTGGCCGCCAATCCTTTCTATAGCACATTGCAAACTTAAAACCAGACCATAATGTGAATGTTACTTATGCATGATATGTGTTGCATTGTCTGATTGTCTTACTGAGCTAAGTTGTGAGCTCACCCTTGTATATATATATGTTTTTAGATTTTGATGCAGGTTACACTATCGAGGACTACATGGATGCTCCAGCATATGGAGGTGTTGCTGCTTTAGAAGTGCAAGCAGGGGAGGATGAGCATGACACTTCATGCGAGTGCCATTTCTACGTGCACCTCTAGGATATTTGATTTGTTTATTTTATTTATTTTTAGTTGGATTTATAAATGATGTAAGGACAATTATTTATGTTTTGGGTTTTGAATAATTGGATAATTTATTTGAATTATCAATAGAGTATTCAGTTCATTTAATTTAAGGCTTCCGTTGTATTTAATCGTATTCTGATTATGGTTATGTGCAATGGTTTTTTTGAGTGGACACGGTCTTATTGAGATCCTGGTGTGAATCGTTGGTTCAGTGACGGTTCACTCACACTTCTGATTCAGTCATAATTGGGGTGTGACAGTAACTGTCTCTTAGAGACTTCAGTCGGTTACAATCTTTGATTGTTGGATTATGATCTCACGGCCAGGAGTTAACATATCTGTCGATAGGTGGACAACGAGTGTCACTGATGGTGGGGGTGGTGGCCCAAGTCACATCTCTGGACTCCCTTCCTTTCCCTATGTGGAATATAGGAATTGAATGTTTATCAATAAAATCCTTGCAGTTTTACGCTATGTACTTGAGGGCTTGACACATGGCAAGGCGCACATGTTTTGTTACACCCCAATTATGAACTGACTAGAATGGTGTGATGAACCGTCCATAGACCAACGGTTCAACCAGGATCTCATATAGGCCGTGCCCATTCGATTAAACCAGATACATTCCATAAGCAAAATCAAAGTAAATAAACTATAGCGGAAGTCTTTATTACTAATGAACTGAGTATCTGACAGTGATAGCATAATTAAGTATCCAATTATCTCTAATATACCTCAAGACATAAAATAAAATAAAATAATCAATTACATGTTCCCATAACTAAACAACTAAGCTAATAAAAAACACATGAGTTGCACTCGCACGACGAATCATGCGCATCTTCTTCAACTTCTATGTCCATCGCAGCAATGTGTCCATACGTTGATGCATTCACATATTCTTCAACAGTAGGACCTGCATCAAGAACTAAAAATATTCAGCGTCGAAAGGGTGAGCATACATCATGGCTCAGTGAGCAAACAAAATAATGCAACAAATATATACATGCATTCAGTTCATATCTTTGGTCTGATTTTTACGTTTGCAATGTGCTATAGAAAGGTTTGGTGGCCGCCGCACCTCTATACATGAGTGTGTTAATCCGTCCAATGGATCAAATATCATTTCTGTCCCACATGCACCCACCATGGATAGAGATAGAGTTAAAGTGTCCGGATCAAACACCGCCAATACTTCCCCTGATGCCCTACCCATACCAATACGTAAGTCCCTATTGGCGAGGGCTTACAAACTGGGCTCGCAATTAACCAATCATAATGCCAGTGTATCCAAGGCCTCACCCCTGCATCCCTCAATACGTCCATAGAGATAGAGCTAAGGCCCCCGACAGAGTCAGAGACCACACGGTCCGAGACCACCTCCCCTGATGCCCTATGATGTAATAATTCTGTTTAGGTAATGGCGATACGATGATGCTAGTGGGCAAGACTTGAGTAGAGATAGAGTTAAAGTCTGGTGACGAGGTCAATGACCACCATGCCATGTCCTCCCCCTGATGCTCCACTCGCATCCAACACACCAATCACAGACATACATCCACTTGCCTATTCCTAGCATCATCATCATCATTATCATGTTATAAATAAACATAATTAAATATGTATAAACAGTAATAGCAAGAATATTGGATGACATGTGAGATGCACATTACAAGCATACATGCATAGAATCAATCATGGCATCAGACTCAATAAAGTAAATGGTTTATTATTATCCATTTAGTTTAGGTCTTGTTCCCTCACCTTTGATCGTTGGTTGTTCCTCTTCCAAGCTTTGTAATTCACTTTTAGACCACTTAGAAACCTAATAAATTTATGGATTCTAAGTTAGAGTTCATATTTAGTAATTACAGTGTTTAAATGTCCCATCTGGAATCAATCAAACCTCCAGAAGCTGAGTGGTCGTAGGTGTGCCTGCACCTGTGGTCTCAATTTCTGCGACCACAGGGTGTGTGGTCGATACGTATGGTTGCATATCATGCGACCGCACACATGCGACTACACCCTCCCTGGAAACTTCCCGAGGGTGTGTGGTTGATACATGTGTCTCGTGTGGTCGACCATAGCTGCGACCACACGAGCGTTTGGTCGCCTTTCATTCTTAGTCTAATCCCTTTATGATTTGATTTCTTGAACTATCATTAGGGTCCTTTCGGTGATTGATCTATGGCCTTAGTTTCATATTTTTCATAATCATCTACTCCAACCTACTCTTCATGGGTTTCTTTTGAGTTTCTGTCTATGGGTCTCATGGTTGAGATCCTACTTTGAATCAATACTTCCTTCATGATCTATTTTAAGTATTCAACTAATGTAGGAGATGTTTTCATACCTTAAACTTGCTGAAGAATCAGTGCTCTCTCTGAAATTCCTCCTCTTAGTCTTCCTCTTTAATTCTCCTTCTCTTCCTCCTCTCTATCTCTCTCTTTCAGTTTGAGTTCTAAAAGAATGAAAGAGGCTAAGGGACATCTTATATATAGAGGAAACCCTCCATATAGAGTCTTATTTTGATTAGGAAAGAACCCCTTCAGATTATGAAGGTTTCCTAATTTCGGAGTCAATTATACCATAGTGTGGTCGCATGTGGGGTCATAGGATCTATCGACCACAAGTCCTAGACTCCTATGGTCTCATTATTTTGAGGTGTGGTCGACTACACCTGTTTAGGTATGCGACCACACGTCTCAATTAGATGATTTATGATTCAAATTATATACCTAGCCTTGTGGTTTCTTTACGCACTTGGTTCGCTTGGTCCGACCATGATAGGAAGACCTGATACAAGGTGGTAAGACTGGGTTAGTACGATACGGGTATTATATGTTTCCTTTGAGGTATGGATTCGCTTTTTGAGTGACAGGTTTCGGAACATGTGTTACCTCTTCAGTGGAGGATATGGTATGCTATCAATAGTTGCTCCTTGCTTCTTTGGACTCACCAAGTGCCGAGTGCGAAGGAGCAACTTGACACTATTTCATAGCTTTAGCAGTTCACTTTCCAAATGAGCTGAGTTGCCGAAATGGAAGAGGTTCGATCACTGCATTTGTTACAAGTCGAACCTTGGACATGTGTAAGGGAATGATTATCAGCTGCCCTGACTTCATGGGGCCTTACAAACTGTTGCTGTGCCGACTTGTGATTACCGAAGTGGCATAGCTGTGACTCATGCTACAAATTGGTATCTAGATGTCGATTACCCTAGCCATCGACCTTAACTTTTAGTGACTTTCACAGGTTGGAACATGGCCATGCAGTGGACAAGATGAGAGGTCAAAACTTTGAGTCAGCAGTGTTGAAGTCCTGCTACTTATTTTGACTTTAGACGTTGATCTGTATAGGCCGAGTTGCAATGCCAATGTTATCTGTATTGGTTTGAAGTCGCCACTTCTTCATATGAGACCTTTTGTATGTTTTCTCCTCAAGGGTCGTGACAATGACCATCTTTTTGAGAAATGCAAAGGATTCATTGAATCCCTGCTTTCCTAGACACATCATGGCTGAATTTAATGCTGATTTAAGGCGGTGGCTTTTGGGGTGCACCACGTGGAAAAGAGAACTACTATTTCCTTATACGATGTGGGATTATGTACCATTTTTGGTGGATGTTAATCAAATGCCTAGGGATTCCAATCATCGTTCTGTGTTTAGTCTATCCTCATTGACGGCCTGTCAATCGCGTCGATCCAGGTTGATTGATAACCATGCTCATTATTGCTTTTCAGATTTCAAATATTTAAAATCCAAAAGCTTGCGCCCTTTGGAGACTTACAAAACCCTTGGTAACTTAGGTTTTTTGTTTTCACTTTTGACATTCTTGCTTTCAAACTTGTTGTGAGCTTTCTTCATCTTTCCAACTACGGCTTCCTTCTCACTCAGTAAGTTTTCTTTCTTGTCATTTCATTTTCCGCCTGTATGTCTTCCTCATATGAATATGGAGTTGCCTCGGATGCTTCTTCCGAAGAGGCAGTGTCTATCCCAGTCCCCATTCATGTAATGGGCAGGGAAGGGCTTGCTTGACCTGGACCTTCCTCTAAAGAGGAAGGCTTGCTTTGCCCAGGCCTGCTTTGCCCAGGCTGAATTAGTGACTGAGATCCCCTCTGGCTACCTGGAACCCATATTGCTTGCTGACTTGTCCATTTATGAACTGGTCGCTGCTGGAGTGGCCAGTCAATTAGATAAACACCACATAGACAAGTTTATTAAGGAGTTCAATATTCCTGATAGACATGTTTGTAGGCTTCTCGAAAAGCGTAAGTACGCCTGTACCTCGAACATAAGGGAGATTTGTATATATGAGAAGTATTTTAGAATGGGGTTCCAGTTGCCCCTTCCAATAGAGGCTGTTAGGATTCTTAAGTATTATGGGCTTGCACTTGCACAACTTCTACCCAACTCTTGAGTATGTATATATGCTTTGGTGGCCTTTCTCCATCACCTTAACCGAGTTGCTTCTCTTGACATCTTTAGGATCCTTACCCTATTGAACTATGACAAAGAACCATGTAGTCAACACCCTACAGGGTGGTATTTCTTTAATATGCAGGCCTTTAGACCGCATGTTTTGGGTTAGAGGTCTTCAACCCATGAGTAGAGAAGAGGTTTCTTCTTTGTGGACAGGAACGACCTGAAGACCATGCCTCTTGCTAACTTCTGGACCTATCATGGGGTTAAGCTTTTGAATAAGAAGCCAAAATTGTCCTAGCATGACTTGGACAACATTAAGCTAATTCCCACAAGAAAGATGATAGACGAAGGCAACCTCCTATCCCCCCCCTTTCTTCTGTGTGCCGAGAGGCCTAGGAACTGGGAATGATGTTTACAACGACGAGTTCCTTGGGTCCATTCCTAGAGCCCCTGCTTCGGGAGTTGAACAAATAGGGCCCAACACATTAACTGGTGTTGGGTCTTTTGATGGGGTTGGCGTTGTTGCGAGGTTAGCAGATGAGTTGAGACTGATGAACCTGTCAACTTTGGTAAGACTTATTCTTTATGTATTTTATTACTTGTAATCTTGGAACCTGCTTGGCTTACTGACAATTTGAACTTGACCTTGCAGTGGGGAGGTCTAGCTTTGACCCTTCCAAGTTCAAGAGGTGGGGAAAAAGTATAATAGTAGACACAGATCCCTCTCTCAAGAGCAAGAAGTGAAAGGTTGCCCCTACCATAGTCTCTAACAAGGGCTTGTTAATTAGGGACAAGTTAGAAGATGAGGGGCTCAAACCCCATGGCCAAACCAAGGCTGGTCAGAAAGCACTAGTCCTTAGGAGAATGCCACCTAGGGATGTTGCTGCCTAACCGACTTCTTCTCTGACCTTGTCTCCTCTGAGTTCTCCCCCACTTCTGACTTCTAATGTTCCTTTGCTAAGTCTCAACACCCTCATCTTGACTTCGCAGGCTTCCAGCCTTTCTTCATTTGCTACCCATGGTTCTCTTGTAATGAATCTTGAGGAACAGATTTCTGCTCGTAAGGATGCCTGACCTAACAACTCTCCATACTGGCCCAAGTAGAACATGAAAAATTCTGATAGTGGGGTGGTGTCGTCCAAGGTGGCCCACGAGCTATTAGAGGGGATACGCCTACTGAAAGACATCAGACTTTTGCGAGCAAAAGTGATGAGGAACTTGCAGAGAAGAACCCCTTATGCTTCATCAATGTAAGTATTATCTTCACCAAGACTTGCATTCCTTAACTTTATCGCGATTGTTTTAACACTCTGAATTTCCCTTTTGTAGCTTATCAACCCTGTCCTTGACTGCATGGGCCGATTCCAGACCTTCAAGAGCAACATCCATTCCGTTCAAATGAAGAGGGATAAAGCTGTGAGGTCATACAAGTCTCAGGTGACAGAGTTCACCTCAATGTCTAAAGAGCTGCAAGCAATGAAGGAACAAGCCGCAGCGAGGAAACAAAAGGCTGAGGATGCCATTCTTGTGCGGGCTTTTCTTGAAGAAGAGAAATCCATATTAGAGAAGTCAAAGGAGGAATCTGATAAGAGGGCCATCGAGGCGGACCAGAGGGCCGCTGAATCGAAAAGGAAGGCTGTGAAAGTCAAGAAGAAAGTTGCTGAAACCTAGAGGAGAGCTACCGACTTTGAAGCCCAACTATGAGTTGTAGAGAAAAAACTCCAAGAAGCTGAGCTGAGTATCCCAGAGAAGACCACCAAGGCCATCGAGGAGTAAAAAGCTTCTAAGAACTAGGAAGACTACGTGTCTGAGTCGGATGCTCTTGATGACTTCAGACACTTGATGACTTCAGACACGAGCTTACCGCACCTACCTTTTGGAAAGACATTCATCTACTTTGCAACTATGTGCGGAAGAATGCGGGGGACGACTTTGATTTCTCCAAGTTTGAGTTTGATGTTGATGCCTCCCCAAATTCCAAAGAAGTAGGGAGTGCCACTGACCAGCAAATAGAGGATACACTTATCGAGCTTGAGGGTAAGGTCACCGCAAATAAAGTTGTAGGTCAAGCCGTCATAGATAAAGCAGTAGGTACAAAAGAGTTGGAAAAAACTAGCAGTCCTCTTTGGTATAAGAAGTCAAGGGAAATCCCCATAACTCCCTTAAAGGACTTCATGGATACTAAGGTAGAACAGCATTGACGATATGTTTTTTTTTTTAGGCCATTTTGTTTATAGGCCGCTTTGTATAGAACTTCGATATGAACGTATGATCATCAATTTTTGAATGAAGAGCTCAACTTTTTTACTTTGTTTTGAATAATTGATCTTTTGTCTCTGATGAACTTAGACAAGTATTGTCCCTACCCCCTAAGTTCATTAAGAATGTAGGTGAGTACATTATAATGAAGTAAGTTATAGCTAAGCCCAAGCTCACGCAACCAACCGTATATTCACAGCTTTAGCTTCATACAAGAAGAGGTCTATCAACCTATAAATGAATTTAAGTTGGGTGCGAGCTCACACATACCTTGCGTCATCAGCCCTAGCTCAGGGAGAAGAGGTTCCCAACCTACAAATGAGCCTTGTATTTACAGCCCTTGCTTTATACAAGAAGAGGTCTATTAGTTTACAAATGGATTTAAGCTGAGTCCGAGTCTGCATGTACCTTGCATCATCAGCCTAGTTTAGCGAGAAGACATTCCCAGCCTACAAATGAGCCTTGTATTCATAGCCCTAACTTCATACAAGAAGAGGTCTATCAGTCTACAAATGGATTTAAGTAGGGTCTGAGCCCACACGTACCTTGCGTTATTAGCCCTAGTTCAGCAAAAAGAGGTCCCCAGCCTACAAATAAATCAAACCCTAGCTCATTTGAACAACAAATCAAATTCAACGGCCTTAGCTGATAACATTCCAAGAAGAGCTAATCTTTTTGCCAGTCGAACTACATTCTGGGCTTGATTTCTAGGTCATCCCTTGAATACTTCAAATCTTCATATTTTGGTGATCCGACCTTTGAATCAAATGATTCAAGCGCCGTTATTCTTCGTTTTTGATCCTCTTCAAAGTAGACATGGAAAATCTGGGACAGAGGTCGCCAAAGAATTTCGTGCAGAGCTGCAAGCTGAAATGGCTCACAAAAAGGTAAAAAGAGAGAGAAACCAACCTTAGCCCAACCTAGCCCAACCCAAGTCAGTCCAACCCAATCAACCTCGTCTAGTTTTACCTGACCCAACCTAGACCGGTCGGGACCATATCATGTTGGCCCGAGTGCATGTACTTCATGTCTTTTACACACACACACACACACACACACACACACACACACACACACACACACACACACACACACACACACACACACACACACACACACACACACACACACACACACACACACACACACACACACACACACACACACACACACACACACACACACACACACACACACACACACACACACACACACACACACACACACACACACACACACACACACACACACACACACACACACACACACACACACACACACACACACACACACACACACACACACACACACACACACACACACACACACACACACACACACACACACACACACACACACACACACACACACACACACACACACACACACACACACACACACACACACACACACACACACACACACACACACACACACACACACACACACACACACACACACACACACACACACACACACACACACACACACATATATATATATATAAATATATATATACACACACACTTATATATTGTATACCATATATATCATTGTTACGGTTGGAAATCGCAAGTCGGTCTACAATCCGAGCAACCTGCAATCACAGAAGTTAAACAAGGGAGTTGGGCAACTAAGCCCCGGGTATACTCCGATGCCTAAGTCAGGTTCCCAATATAAACAGCCAAGAGATAGCAGAAAGTTATCTCCAGTTTAGAGAAAGAGGGAAACGATGAAAGAGTTTGAGCGTATGAGAGAATTGAGGGTGAATAGTGAGATTGTGAGCTTGTGAGAATGTGTTACCTGAAGGGATAAACCTCTACTTATAGAGATTGAGAAGAAGCATGGTAGTACCAGGACTCAGGAATGTTGATTGCTAATAGGACTGTCAGGTGTCGCTCTGAGGGACACCCAAGTCATAGACTTCGATTAGGAGTGGGAGACTGTAGCCAAGGAAGCCAAGTCGGTGAATGACAAGAGTGACACGCGTCACCACACGAGTGGCCATATAACCATGATGATCAACACAATATCGTATTAGGAGAAGGACTCCTCTGACGTAACCTAGTCGCCTTAGGACTCTGACCTCCGACCAAGAAATGTAACCTAGTAGGATTAAGCCTCCGACCAGGCGTCGTGTCCTGATAGGACTATGACTTCGAGCAGACAAGGCCGAGCGCTACTCTATCATACTTGGTCGGCTTCGAGGATATTGGTTGCCACGTGTAAGATTTTAATTGGAAGATGTTTTTCCCCTATAACAGATGCCCTTTGCGTTGTCGGATTCAAGGAATTCGATAGTGCAAATATCTCAAACAAAACATTCTGGGTCCACTCGGATAGACGTTGAATCTGATCAGTCACGATTGTCGGTCGTCCTGTCATCTTCCGATAATTCCCCTTCACGATCTGATCTCCAGGGTGAGTAAATGGCAGTTGTCGCCAGATATTCCCACGACCAGATGGGGCACAGAACATGAGGCGTCAGAGCCGTGAAACGCCAAGCAATTCTGCCGTTGATCTCTACATGATTCGAACCTTCACACTCATCCGACGGCCAGGAACCAATCGATGCGTCTCGATAAGAGGCGCCATAAGTAACCGTTCTGATCACGAACGGTTAGCTTCATCGGATGGTGGACATTCGATCCACTCGTCTCGAGAATCGGCGCCATTAACAGCCCTCAGACCCATTATGACGGCTGGCGTCAGCCTGTTACGTTGCCCCTGGCATGGCAGACACCCCACCACTGCTGTAGTGCCACGTGTTCGGGAGTTGAACAGTTGCATTTCAAACTCCACGCCTATAAGTATGCTCTACCCATTTTCATTCGATCATTTGGATGAATTAAGGTCGGAGTCATTATTGCCTGGTTGGAGCCTTTACAAGTCTTCAAGTCTGTCGTGCATCTTCTCCGCCTTCCTTCAAATCAGTAAGTTTCCCTTCTCCTGTCCTTCCTTCTCTTGTCTCTTCTGTTTTCTTTTCCTTTTCATGCTTGCTAGTTCGTTTTCTTCTAATAGTATCAGACCACTAGGAAGAGAGAGAGAGAAGAGAGAGAGAGAGAGAGAGAGAGAGAGAGAGAGAGAGAGAGAGAGTCGATGGCCCAATACCAGACTTCCTCTTCGGAGAGGTCTTCTGACTTGCTTGATGAACTGTCAGTCGCTCCTAGGCCTCCCAGTAGAAAGAAGAAAACTTGACACTCCGTCAGTCTAGAGTTTGACTCGGAAGCTACCGAGTCGGAGGACTCTGGTAAGGTGGCTAGTGTCCCCAAATCTCTGGAAGTTGTCCCTTATTCTTTTGGGCTTGCCTCTAAGGAGGAACTTGAGCAAGGTTCTTCTGATGCCGCTAAGCGGAGCCGACCAGCCTGCACTTCTGCTCGGAGGGCTCCTTGACAGAGGAGCGGCCGTCCTAAAATTCCGTCGATAGATAAACTCCCTGCATAGAGAGTGTCGAGCAAGGTGGTATCTGATACGAGCTTGACTCAAATCCGTAGGGCCTATCAGCTCGTGGACCCCATGACCGACGTCCTAGTCCAACCTCCTGGGTCAGAGGAGAGGGCCTGTACTCTAAACCTTTCTGAGATCTACGTGTACAAACACACTTTAAAGTCCGATCTCTGATTCTCGCTACACCCCCTTGTTGTCGACATTCTGAAGGTGTATCGCATCGCCCCCTCCCAACTGACTCCGAACGGGAGGAGGTGCATCTATGCCTTCATCATATGCATTCATCGACTAGGCGAGACTCCGATCGTGAACTTGTTTCGATCTTTATTTACGTTCTCCAATCTGACCGAAACCCCTCCATAAGTGGGTGGTACTACTTCAGTCAGAGGGACGCGAAGAAGCTCCCGCTGATCTCTCAGAAGCCTTCTTCTATCCACGGGTGGAAGGACGTTTTCTTTGTAGTCTCCCACTGGATGGTCCTGCATTACCTATGTCCAATGCGTGGCTCATGGTGGACGCCACGAGGTTCAACAAGATGCCCTTCCTGACTTTGGAGGAGGTCTTGCGGAAGGTAAAGGAGGGGCAGATAGTCTGGTACACCGACCTAGCAGATCCCCAGAAGTTAGCCGAGCACGGCCTGCTAGGTGAGTTTTTACGTTTAACTGTTTGACTTCGATTAGATATTTTACCATCAGTACTGACCACTTGTTTGATTCTTTTGTTGTAGTGAACTTCTCCAATGACCAGCTGGTGGCCCGAATTCTGAGCAAGTGGGCCGCGGAGGCAGGGAAGCAGGCCGACAAGAGGGATAACCATGCAAGTAGGGTCGCCACACGATCACGTACAGTGGTAGATGACCCCAAGGGTAAGAAGGGACCAAGAAGAAGATCCGATCAGCCCAGGAGTTACTGGCAGACATATACAAGACAAGGGCGACCATGAAGGTTGGTTCACAGGATGACGACCAAAAGGGGGCTGAGGCGAGGGACGTCTAGCCCCTTCGAGAGGTTAAAGTGGTCGACTTGACCAAGGCCGAAAACGCGAAAACTCCAGGGGAGTCCGTCCATCCTGTGGAGGATGACCCCGAAAAGAAGGTAGAGGTGGCGATGTTCACCCGGGAACTTAACTTGAAGAGCACCGACTCAATGTTCAAGAGTTCGCGGGCGGCGAGGATCATGTTGACCCAGAACAGCCTTTTGAGGACGTGGCCTTCACCTCTTCTTTGGAGATGGAGGATTTGCTGAAGAGGATCTTCTTTGCCAGCTCCCAGGTAAGACAATCAGACTTCTTTACATTACTTCAGCGTGTGTATTGTTTTAGAAGTTTCACTAACAGTTTTCTTTTTTGACTTTCAAGCCAGCAACCTTTTGTCCGAGCTGTGCCAAAAGGCTTCATCCATGACCATGGAGCTGGATGACCGGAAGATGGTGGAAACTTCCCTTCGAGAGGCTCTTAAGACAGCCGATGAGAAGTTATGCGAGAAGACCTCCGAGGCTGATGGCCTTGCCTTGGAGAAGTTTAACCTCTAGACTTCTCTGGACAAGGCTGAGAATGCCCTTTTGGAGGAGCACTAGAGGGTGCACCAAGCCAAGGAGAAGCTCCGAGCGGCTGAAGACGCTAGACGCGTGGCCGAGGACGATATCAAGTCGGTCAAGGAAGCTTTGGCCAAGGTGGAGGAGTTTCAGGCAGGGATCCAGGAGCAGGCCGTGGCTGACTATCGATCGTTTGCTTAGTATGCCGATGACTTAGAGGAGTCCACCAGCAGGTTCTTCCAGAAGGGGGCTATCTACTTGAAGGATCAGCTCGTTGGAAAGGGTGTGGTGGTCTACTACTCAGACATACCCATTTTGGCCGAGCAGGAAGGGATGGAGGGGACAGAGAGGCAGGAAGCCAAGGATATGATGGAGGATGATCTGTCGGCCTACGAGGTTCTCCAAACGCCGGTCGTAGAGCTTCCAGATGTGCAGCTGCCGAGCGACGCCCCTACGGATCCTACTGTCAGGGACTACCCCACCTAAGACTTCTTCGGCCTTGTGCCCCTATTATAATTTTTCTTTGCAAAATTCTGCCCCTCTATGGGGTTTTGTACTGCTTCCCCTTGTGGGCTTTCATGAATGAAACTTGTATTTTGCATTCCTTTTGTGTGTTGTTCAGCTGTAGTGTTTCTTTGTCTTGGTGTTGTACTACCCTTACCCCTGAAGTGTTGTCGACTTGATGGTTGAGCAGGCCGAGGACACTTAAATCTTGACTAATATGGCTAAGGCATGGAAAATTTTGGTACGTACCCCTAAGCGATATGAAACCCTTGGCTCAACGTGTGTCTCTGAGCGGCCGATGTATAGGGGGGCTGCGCGCTAATCATGCCTGCTTGAGGGTATGAAGAGGAGGAGTCGCAGGGCACCTGCATGCTACCCATACATGCTTGTGGGTGTGAGTAGGAGGTGTCATGTGTGGTCTGTGTGCTACCCCTACCTGCTTATGGGTATGGGTTGGAAGAATCACCAAACACCTGCATGCTACTCATACCTGCTTATGGGTGTGAGTAGGCAGTGTCAGGTATGGTCTACGTGCTACCCCTACCTACTTGTGAGTTTGGGTAGGCAGATGTTTGTGAGGTCTGTGTGCTAGTCATACCTGCTTGTGGGTACGAATAGGTAAAGTCATCGAGGGCCGACATGCTATTCGGGCTTGCTTGTGGGCACGAGTAGGTCGGCTGGGCTGAATGGAACGGCTATGTCGAGATTTGTGGGACGATTACTAGGAGTTATGGACGCAATGACAATACTCTTTGTACTAAAAATATACTGAAGTGGGTGCCCCTAGGGGATCCGACTTACAACTGAGACTACTTGACTTGAAAAAAAAGGCTACATTATGGGCTTGGACAGGTCGACCGACTTGACTGGACAAAACATACTTAATGTAAAATCTAACCACGAAATTGTAAATTGAAGCAGTGCTCACTGGTAATACTTGCGAAGATTGGTGGCGTGCCAAGTCCTTGGGATTTCTTCTCCACTGAAGGTGGCCAGCTTGTATGAGCGAGGTTGGCCAATTTTGAGGACGGGATAAGGGCCCTCTCAATTCTTGGCCATCTTCCCTTGGTTGGTCGGCTCGAAGATGGCCACTTTTTTGAGGACGAGGTCTCTTACTCGGAACATTTTGGGTCGAACTGGCTTGTCGTAGTGCTGGGCATTCGTCTACTGGTATGCGGCCACTTTGAAGGCTGACGATTCCCGCATGTCCTCCAAGTTATCCAAGTTGGTCCGGAGATCTTCAGAGTTAGTATCTTCATTGAAGTTCAGTATCCAGAACGTTGGATGAAATACCTCGACTGGGACGATTGCCTCCATGCCAAAGGCAAGCATGAAGGGAGTTTCGCCCGTGGGGGTTCTGCTAGTGGTCCTGTACGACCAGACGATGCTCGATAACTGTTGACCCACTTCTATTTTTCATCTGCCACCATTTTTTTAGTCCAGAAAATATTGTTTTATTTGTGGCCTCTATCTGCTCGCTTGTTGGCGGATGGCCGACCGACCCAAATTGAGTCGATCAGAAACTCGACGCAAAACATTGCGAAGGATGTGCTGGCAAACTGGGTGCCATTGTCTGTCACTAGGATTTTGGGTACACCAAATCTGTATATGACGGAGTGTCTGAAAAACTGCTCCACCTTGGTCGAGTCAATCTTGGCGACGGCCTCAACTTCAATCCACTTTGTGAAGTAGTCAATGGCCACGATGACATACTTTCATTGATATGCCGCTTTGAGGAAGGGCCCTATGATGTCCATGCCCCAGATGGTGAAAGGGAGAGGACTTGTGATCGGCTGTAGGGGTGCGGCCGGAGCATGAGGGACTGGTGCGTAGAACTGACACTTTTTGCACTTGCGCACCAGCTCAATGCAGTTGTCATGCATTCTAGGCCAGTGATAGCCTTGTCGAATAATCTTTTGGAACAGTGATCGGCCCTCTTGGTGCCTACCGCAGATACCTTCATGGACTTCTTTCATAACTTGTCTGGCTTCCTCCAATCGGAGACACCGAAGCAATGGCATGGTGTAGGATTTCTTGTACAACACATCCTTGTGAATGGTGTATTGCCTAGACTTAGCTTGGATACGCCATGCTTCTTTTCTGTCTTCGGGAAGTGCACCTGTTCGGAGGTAGCTGTAGATACTGTCATACCAGCTAGAGGTGGCCTCCATTGGTGCAACTTCTTCGACAGAGCTGCTGGCGTGCTCTAATAACTCCACATACACGGAAGAGTCCATTTTTGAGATGTCTGTCAAGGACAACCTAGACAGTTCGTCTACTTCAGTGTTCTCATCTCGACACACGTACTATAGCTCGACACTCTGGAAGGCTGTGATGGCTGCGTTGACCTTTTCCAGGTATTTTAGCATCCCTGGTTGCCTGGCTTTATAATCCCCCTGTATCTGTCGGATGACCAACTGCAAATCACTACGGACTATGAACCGTCGAACGGTGATGTTTTTTCCTATTCTAAGGCTAGCCAGTATGGGCCTCGTACTTGGCTTCATTTTTTGTTGCTCGAAAGCCAAACCTGATTGTCGATTTGATTTTAAACCCTTCCGGGCTTGTTAGTGTCACCCCTACGCTTGGTCAACCTTCCGTGGAGGACCCATTTACTTATAGTGTCCACGGTGCCTCAGCTGGTTCGGGCACGTTCGCTGCCTGAGGCTCTACAATCTCTTCCTCTGGTAGGGTACTTTTGACGATGAAGTCTGCCAATGCCTGAGCTTTGATGGCTGTTCTGGGTATGTACTTCAGGTCGAACTCATCGAGTTCCACTGCCCAATTTATTAGCTGACCGGATGCATCCGGTTTTGACAGCACCTTCTTCAGAGGTGTTCTACGTCCACCAGCAACTTGCTAGCGTAGTATATTGGCCGTTGTACTCTGTCTTCTTCTTTCAGCAGCACTGCACTCACCGCCTGATCGGAGACTCCGAGGTAGAGCTGCAACTCGTCTCCGGGGTTAGGTTTGACCAGCAAAGGCGGTGAGGGTAAGTAAGCCTTGAGGTCTTCGAAGGCTTTTTGACACTCCTTTATCCATTCAAACTTCCTAGCCCCTTTGAGTGTCTTGAAAAATGAAAGGCATCGTTTTGGCCGATTTGGACATGAAGCGGCCGAGGGCGGCTATGAGACCATTCAGCTCCTGTACTTGCTTGGGTCTGGTCGGTGCGGCCATGTTTAGTACAGCCGTAATCTTTGAAGGGTTTGCTTCTATTTTCCTTTGTGAGACCATGAAACCCAAGAATTTCCTAGATGCGACTCCGAAGGCACAGTTGGTGGGGTTCAGCTTCATGTTGTGCTTGCGAAGGACTTAGAATGCTTCGCCCAGGTCGGCTAGATGATGGTCGACTTGCTTGCAATTTACTAGGAAGTCGTCAAAGTACACCTCCATGTTGTGGCCGATCTGATTTCTGAATATCTTATTCACTAACCTCTGGTAGGTGGCTCCTGTGTTTTTAAGGCCAAAAGGCATGACCGTATAGCAGAAGATCCCTTGGTTGGTGATGAAGGAGGTGCACTCCTCGTCGGACTTCTTCATCTTGATCTGGTTGTACCTTAAGTATGCGTCAAGGAAACTGAGCTGCTCATGCCGAGCCGTGGCATCTATCAACTGGTCTATGCGTGGTAGTGGAAGCTATCTTTTGGACAGGCTTTGTTGAGGTCGATGAAATCTATGCAGAATCTATACTTTTCGCTTGCCTTGGGTACCATGACCACGTTCGCTAGCCAATCAAGATAGACCACCTCGCGTAAGAAGCCGACCCTCAATAACTTCTGTACTTCCTCGTCTATAACTGACTGACGGGTAGGTGCGAAACTTTTCTTCTTCTGCTTGACTGGGCAGTGCTGGGGGTCGACAGCCAAGTGATGTTCGATCGCTTCCCTTGGAATTTCTAGAATTTCAGAGGCCGACCAGGCGAACACATCGAGTTTTTACCTCAAGAACCCTACCAGCTCCTGTCTCTTGTCTTCAAGTAGCAAGGAGCCTACCTAGAATGTCTTCTAGGATTGGTCATCCGCCACTAGGATCTGCTGTAACTCCTCGGCTGGTTTTCCCCTGCTTGGCTGATCAATGTCATTGACATCCACTATGTGGACTGGTGCTGCTTTCAAGGCTCTTTGGCTATTTTTCAACTCTGTTGCATACCATCTTCTTGAGACCACTTAGTCTGCTTGGCATTCTCCGACCCCATTCTCTGTCAGAAACTTCATCATGAGGTAACAGGTGGACATGCATGCCCTGAGCTTGTTTAAGGACGGATGACCGAGTATCACATTGTGGCTAGATGGTCGGTCTATTACCATAAATTTGACCATCACTCTCAGTTACAAGGGATTTTGACAAAGCACCACAGGCAATTGGATGCCCCCTTTCACTGTCACTGGGTCCCCAGAAAAGCTGATGAGGTCGAAGGTGATTGGTTGGAGTTGGTCGTCTCCTATCTGCATCCTCTGGTACGCATGGTAGAATATGATATCCACAGAGCTCCCATTGTCGACCAGGCACTTGGCAACGTCGTAGTGTCCGATCTCAGTAGTGAAGACGAAAGCCTCTTCATGGGGGACTGCTACGTTGACTATGGCTTCATCGTCGAAGGGGATGATTTCTCCAGTTCGTGCCTTTTTGGAGAAGGCCACTCCATTTTTGCTACCAGACGGGAGTAGGCTTTGGCTGATCGATTAGACGTGTTCCTGGCCCCCCTATGATTGTGAGGACTGTCTTTCCCGGAGCTTTGGGCCCCTGGTGATGGTGTAGATGCCGCTATCGCCTGGGATACGTAGCCCCGTAGATGTACGCGGTCAATTCTCTGGGGGGGGGGGGACTGCCGATGAACCGCTAAGTAGATGGTTACCTTTTCGACGTCTAGCGGGTTCTCCTCCTACTTCTGCCCCTACTCTCAGGTTCCGACCAGGATGGGAAGGACCCGAACTGGATGTGCTGCCTGCCTTTTAACTGCTCCTTCACCGGTATTCTGGCTTGCTTTGCTCCAGATGAGCCTCTGATCGAACCAAATTGAATGGCACCGACCCACTGTCTTGGGGCAACCGAACCTCTTTCGGGTTCTCTATCGTTCCTCCGAGCGGTGTTTTGATCATTTGGTTGTTGGTTCCTTGGAGGTGGGGGGGTAGCCCACGATCTCTCCGAGCCGGTGCTGCTCCCCTGCCAGCATCTCTGACAAAATTGCTGTAGTAACCCTGTCGGATGAGATCTTCAATTTCCCCTTTAAGGTACTTGCACTCATCAGTGTCATGACCGTAGTCGCGATGGAAGCGATAGTATCTGGAATGATCTTTGTTCCTTCCTTTGCCGAGCGGCTTTGGGGGTGATCGGAGTTTCTGATCATTCTTGATCACTTTCAGGATCTCTGTCAACGAGGTGGTGAGCGGAGTATAGTAATCAAAAGTTTTGTACAGATGCCGGTTCCCCTGCTCTTTGCAGGACCTTTGCTTTTTAGGGTCACTGGTGCTCTGTGTCTGATTTGCCAACTCGGATCTCTTTTTGTCAGCTGGCTCTTGGTCGGCCTTCAAATTGTTGACCGCATTGTTTTTCAGGGCCTTGGTCATTTCGTCTGCCGAAGTGTACTTTTCGCATCTGCCTAGTCGGTCGTCCAAGGTCTTTGGAGGCTTTTTGGAAAGGGACCAACAAAGCTGTTAGTCTGTCACTCTGGCCTGCAAGCTGGACATGTGTACAATAGGCTCGACATCCTTGATCTCCAACACCTCGACATTGAAGCGCTTAATGAAGTCCTGCAGGGATTCATCCTTCTATTTCTTTACCATCGATAGGTGGTAGGATGTCTTCTTGCACACTTGGCTCGCCTGGAAGTGCATCAGAAACTTGTTCGATGGTTGTTCGAATGAAGTGATGCTCCTCAGTGGTAGGTTGTTAAACCATGTACAGGCAGGACCTCTGAGCATCGAAAGAAATGCTCGACAGATCAGGCTGTAGCTGAGCAGATAGAAGAGTGTTGTAGAGACAACGCATTTAGATGCTGCTCGGGATCCGTGGTCCTGTTGTATGAGTCCAGAACTAGCATTTTAAAATTTTCAGGTGGGGGAGCCCTCATGATTTCGTCAAAAGTGCTGTGATGGCCGTGTAGGCCGTCCTTTGTGGGGTGACCCAGTTCTTCTCCACCTGCTGGAGCCGAGTATCCAATTCCAAAAACTGTTTCTCGACCTCTGACAGAGGGGTCACCGGTGGGGGCATCACCACTGCAGTTGGTGTCTCCAAATTTACTCGTTGTTGGCGGAGGGCATCGAGGAATGACCTCACATCCCTATCGGGTTGGGGATGAGCACCGTGGAATCCCTCGGCTTGTTGGTGCTGAGCGGATGATCCTGCCATGCTCCAGGCAGGCTGATGGCAAGCCCTGCTCCGATCGCGGGATCTTACGGGGGGATGAGGATTACTTGGCATGGTTCTGGCTGAAACCACTGGCGCAGGATGATGATGAGGAACCGAGTGGGAAGCCGGTGGTGTGTTCGGCGCCGACGGGGGTGATGGATTGGCTCCCATCCCTCCGGCTGCCGAGTTACTTGCGGGAGCGACTCTCAGGGTTTGAGCCAACTGGTTGATCTATTGCCTTAACTCATCGAATTGCTGGTGAGTCACGTACTGAGGAGGTAGTGGCGGCGCCGTTGCTGTCGGGGTGGCTACTTGTCACACCCCAATTCTGCACATCTCAGAATGGTGTGATGAACCGCTAATAAACCAACGGTTCAACCAGGATCTCAAATAGGCTATCCCCGCGTTATCCAAACTTACACACATCCGTAATCATAATCAGAATAAATACACAATAGCGGAAGTCTTATAATAACATGAATTGAGAAACTAAGATAATATCAATAATTTAATAGCAAATTATTCTGTTTTCAACTGAGACATAAATATTTAAATACCAAATACATGTCTTAATAACTCCAATAAAGAAACCTATAAAATATCTAATCAAATACACACGAGTTGCACTAGTAAGAGGAGTCGTGTGTATCCTCTTCAGCTCCAGCTTCCATTGCTGCCACGTTCCCGTACGCAGACGCATTTATATAGTCTTCAACGGTATAACCTGCATCATCAACTAAAAATATTCGACGTCGAGGGGTGAGCACACATCACGGCTCAGTGAGTAGCCAAAACAATGCAACAATACATATGCATGCAAATCAATTTATATTTTTGGTCCGGTTTAAAGTTTGCAGTATGCAATAGAAAGGTTTACGTAGTCAAAGGTCGCGTTTATTGACCCCGCCTCTATACACGAGTGTGTGACGTTACCCGAAGATCACATTTATCGTCAACTCACATGCACCCAATCATGAACATTATATAACAAAGGTTACGTTTATTGCTATATAGTGCCGTACCAACACGTAAGCCCCTGTTGGCGAGGGCTGCAAACTGGGCTCGCAACTAACCAATCCTAATGCCAAACGGTGTATCCAAGGCCTCACCCCAGCATCCCTCAGAATGTCCATAGAGATAAAGCTAAGGCCCCCCGGTAGAGTCAGAGACTACAAGGACCGAGACCACCTCCCCTGATACTCTACGACATAATAGTTCTGCTAAAGTAATGGCGATACGACGATACCTATGCACAAGACTTGAGTTAGAGATAGAGCTAAAGTGCTGAGACCCGCCAAAGGTTAATGTTTATTGACGTTCTCATCACACCTCCCCTGATACTCGCTCGCATCAAGTACATCAACCACACACATACAAGCACATGCCTATTCCTATCATCATCATCATCATCATCATCATGTTATAAACAATAAAGTAAATATGCATGAACAAGTAATAGAAATATTGGATGGCATGCTGTATGCACATTACAAACATATTCGCATAGAATCAAGCATAGCATAAGACTCAAGAAATAGAAAACAGTTTTTGTTATTAACCAATTTAGTTTGGAGTTCTGGTTCCTCACCTTAGCTTGCTAATAGATACTTTTCCAAGCTTTATAATCACCTTTATATTGTTATTGTATTGCTAGAAGACCTAACAAAGTCGATAGAATTTAATTAGAATTTATTCGGAATTAAAAACCATTCTGTTAACTGAGGGTCGGAGGTAGGGTCGGAGTCAGGATCGACCCTGGGTGTGACCCTCCCTTAACTCTGAACTTCCCGAACACTGAGGGTCGATGGTTAGAATCACCTAGGGTCGGATGGTCATCGACCCTCGGTGCGACCCTCTGTGCACTTTGGCCAAATCCCTCTTTTTAATCCATTCTTCGTGTTTGAGTCCCATGGCTTGCTTTTACATTCCATTAAACATTCATTCCATGGTCTGGAACCTTGTATAATCCCTCTAAATAGTTTTCATGTATTCTCCTATGGTTTTCCATGAAAACCTAACCATAGATTGATGGTTTGGGTTTCTCCGAGATCACACTCTCAACAATAATTAACCTAAGGTTTGTGGAAACTCATGGAATTAGTATCCATACCTGAGAAGAATAATCTTTCTCTACAACACTTCTCTTTTGGCTTAATTTCTCTTCCTTCCCTTTCTTCTTCTTCTTTCCTTCTCCTCTCTTTCTCTCAATTCGATTAGTGTTGTGAAAGGAGTGAAAGTGGCTTAGGGACGTTCTTTAAATAGACTAAGAACATCCTAAAATAAGTCCCTTTAAGATTAGAAAAGAATCCGATCGAAAATTAGGAAATTTTCCTAATTTCTATTTCGGCAGAATCCGAGGGTTGATTGGAGGGTCGATGATCCTGTCGACCCTAGGGCTCAAGATGTCCGACCCTCCCTTCAAATTTGAGGGTCTGACTTTCTGTTATTGGGAGGTCCGACCCTACTTAGCTGGGTATGCGACCCTCCCTTCCAACTAAGTGTTTTTGGGTCGATTTGATACCTGGGATCTCGATGTCCTTCACGCCCTTAGTCCATTTGACTTGACCATGATAGGTAAACCTGGTTCAAGGTGGTAAGACCGGGTTAGATTGACATGGGTCTTACAACTCCCCCTAACTTATAAAAATTTCATCCTCGAAATTGTACGTACCTTCTGAATTAAATAAATGAGGGTATTGCTTTCGCATAGCATTCTCTTCTTCCCATGTAATCTCTTCCATGTCTCTACTTTTCCATGTGACCTTAACATAGTAGATATCTCTGTTGCGTAGACGTTGAACCTTTCGACTAGTGATTTCTGTTGGTGTTACTTCAAATGTCACATTATCAGTCAATTCCAGCAAATCCACCGTCAAAACATGCGTTGGGTCTTTGACATACTTCTTCAATAGGGAAATGTGAAATACGTCATGCACACTTGACATAGATGGTGGTAGTGCTAACTGATAAGCTACTTTTCCACGCTTAGCTAGAATTTCATATGGCCCGACATATCTTGGACTTAGTTTCCCTTTCTGTCCGAACCTCTTCAATCCCCGCATAGGCGATACCTTCAAAAATACTTTATCACCTACGGCGAACTCCAGATCTCTTCGTCGAGTGTCTGCATACTGCTTCTGACGGTTCTGAGCTGTTCTCACTCTTTCCTTGATGATGTCGACCACTCGGCAAGTTTCTTCCACAAATTCCGGTCCAACTATACTACGTTCTCCCACTTCGTTCCAAAACAAGGGAGTTCGACACTTCCTGCCATACAGTGCTTCATAAGGTGACATCTGTATAGTAGCCTGATAGCTATTGTTATAAGCGAACTCGACCAATGGTAACTTTTCATCCCATGATCCTTTAAAATCAATCACACATGCTCGTAGCATATCTTCTAGAATCTGGATTGTACGCTCCGACTGTCCATCTGTCTGTGGGTGGAATGCAGTACTGAACTTTAGCGTTGTACCCATAGCCATTTGCAATCCTTCCCAAAACTTGAAAGTAAATCGTGGATCTCTATCGGACACAATGCTTTCTGGAACACCATGTAATCGAACAATGTTATCCACATACAGCTTCGCTAACCTTTCCAGTGTATACTGAGGTCGTATAGGTATGAAGCGAGCTGTTTTAGTCAGACGGTCCACAATCACCCAAACTGCGTCAACTACTCGAGGACTCAATGGTAGTCCCGTGACGAAATCCATAGTGATGCAGTCCCATTTCTATGCTCGATCTGGTAATGGCTGCAATAGTCCTGCGGGTCTTTGTCGTTCAGCCTTTACTTTCTGGCAATTTAGGCATTGAGACACGAACTTGGCTACATCTACTTTCATTCCCCTCCACCAATATAGTTTCTTCAGATCATGATACATTTTTATACTTCTAGGATGTATCGAATAGATGGTGGTATGGGCTTCTTTCATCAGTCAGTGTCTAATGTCCATACTTTCTGTTTTAGGTACACATATTCTTCTTTTGTATTTCAGTACTTTCTCGTCATCCAAGGTGAACTCAGGGTTGGTCCTACCTTTCTCAATATCTTCTTGTACTGTTCTCAGATAAGGATCTGCTTTGATAGCTGTCTTCACTTCGTCCACTATATCCGGTATAATCTTCAATGCCGCGAACATATTTGAAAATCGATGAATAAACCCTTGGTTGACTGATTCATCCGTTGTATCTATCACATACTGCTCGTTGCCGTGATTGAATACCATTCTGGTAGTACACATTGCTGCAGTCGTGCTAACTTCTCCTTGAGATCTTATCATTGCTTTTCTGCTTAACGCATCTGCTACTACGTTCGCTTTTCCCGGATGATACTGGATATCACAATCATACTTTTTCAATAGTTCCAGCCATCTTTTTTGTCTCATATTCAACTCCTTCTGATTAAATAAATAAGTAAGACTTTTATGGTCCGACTTAATCTGAAATTTCTCTCCGTATAGGTAATATCTCCATATCTTGACAGCATGTACTACTGGCGCTAGCTCCAGATCATGAGTGGGATAATTTTTCTCATGTACCTTTAATTATCTTGAAGCATAAGCAATTACTTGCTCTCCTTGCATAAGCACACATCCTAGTCCCAGTCCCGACGCATCAGTGTATAAAGTAAATGTCTGTCCTGGAACGGGAATGGTCAAAATCGGGGCAGATATCAATCTGATCTTCAGTGTTTGGAAACTCTTCTCACATTTATCGGTGCACACAAACTTTTCACCTTTCTTGGTCAAACTGGTGAGAGGTACGGCAATCCGAGAATAGTCTTCTACGAATCTCCGATAATAATCAGCTAGACCCAGAAAACTTCTAATTTTTGAAACGCTCTTTGGTGCTTCCCACTTCACAATAGCCTCGATCTTGCTGGGGTCCACTTTGATTCCTTCAGCGGATACTACATGGCCTAGGAATGCGACTTCACTTAGCCAAAACTCGCACTTTGAAAATTTGGCATATAACTTCTCTTTCCTTAAACGCTGTAGGGCTGCGTTTAGGTTCTTGATATGGGTTTCATTGTCCTTGGAATATACCAATATGTCATCAATAAATACTATAACCGACGTATCCAACATATCGTGGAAAACTCGGTTCATAAGTTCCATGAACGTTGCCGGTGCATTAGTTAATCCGAAAGACATAACCAAAAATTCATAATGTCCATATCTGGTCCTGAATGCTGTCTTCGGAATATCACCTTCTTTAATCTTCAACTGATGATAGCCTGATCGAAGGTCGATCTTCGAAAATACTCTTGCTCCTTGTAGGTGATCGAACAAGTCATCGATGCGAGGTAGTGGATATCGATTCTTGATTGTCAGTTTATTCAACTCCCGATAGTCGATGCATAATTGAACGCTACCATCCTTCTTCTTTACGAACAACACCGGTGCCCCCCATGGAGATATACTGGGTCGAATATAACCCTTGTCCAGTAGTTCTTGTAGTTGCACCTTCAGTTCCGTAGGAGCCATTCTATAGGGTGCTTTTGATACGGGTGCGGCTCCAGGTACAAGGTCTATCACAAACTCTGTGGCTCGGTCGGGTGGTAATCCGGGTAGTTCCTCTGGAAATACGTCAGGATAGTCCCGCACAACATCAATATCTTCCATTCGTGGCGCGTCCTTGGTTAGGTCGATCACGGATACTAGATACCCGATTGCCCCCTTCTCAAGGCACTTCTTAGCCTTTAGTGCTGAAAGTATGAGCTTGCGTCTCCGGGGAAGTTTGGTTCTCGAAAAACTTAATTCTGCTCCTTCTTTGTCTTTGAACGTTAGCTTCTTTTCGGCGCATAATAAATTTGTAGAATGCCGAGCTAACTAGTCCATTCCCAAGATGACATTAAAGTCTGCCATCTCAAGTTGTATCAAGGTTGCATCTAAAGTCTTCTCTCCAATGAGAACTGGACATGGTCCATAACCTTTCTCTAGTTCCACTTCTAACTCCATCGGTGACCGTATAAGTAATTTGTACTCTAACGTTTTGATGGGTAATTTCATCTTCTTTCCAAAGGACACAGATATAAATGAATGAGTAGCTCCGGAATCGAAGAGTACTCTGGCGGGTACGCCATTTATAGGTACAATACCTGTGATTTATCTTTACTTAGTCTACATGCTCATTCAATGTAATTATAACTTTAAAAGTTTCAGTCATACCTGTGACCACATCGGGTGATGCGGCCGCATTCTCGGATGTAACAGCATATACCCGTCCCTGATGTAACTGCTTCTTGGGCTTTGGGCACTCCCTTGCCATATGTCCGGGTTGGTTGCAGTTAAAACACTTCAGGGTTTCAGAATTTGGCTTTGGCTGAGGTTGAGCTGCTGGAGTAGTCTTGGTTGCAGCAGTAAAATTCTGAGGACGGAAAGGCTTATACGTCCTGTTATTGCCTCCGTTGTAGGAATTTCCGACTGGCCTTTTGATGCCTCTGTTCTGGGTAAAATAACTCTCCTTCTGGCTCGATTCAATCACTCGAGCAATCTAGACAGCTTCGTTATAAATTTTCTTCTCTAAGCCCAGAACATGTTCCCTGATGCTTCCTCTCAGTCCCGTGACGAACCTACGGGTTTTGGTATCTTCTTCTTGCATGCTAGCCGGTGCAAAGAAAAACAGCTCTTCGTAGCGCTGTTGATATGAGTCCATAGTCATCTGTCCCTGATATAGGCTCAGGAACTCCTTCTCCATCGAATCTCTGAAGCTCCGTGGAAAATATTTCTCAAAGAAGGCTTCTTTATATATAGCCCATGTTAGTAGGGCGTGCTTGGTCAGTAGATATGTCTTCGTGGATTTTCACCAATGATGTGCGTTGCCCTTGAGCATGAAGGTGGCACATAGTACTTTCTCTTCCTCTATGATAGTCATCATGTGGAAGTTTCTCTCCATCTCGTCTATCCAGTGGGCTGGCCACAACGGATCAGACGATTTGCCGTTGAATTCTTTGGGTTTCATCTTCAAAAATTTCTCCACTAGTCGGGAGTGGTCCAACTGATTTTGGGGGTTTGTCCCAAACATATGGTGTGGATACTGGTAATCACCCTGAGCTGCTACGGAACCCGCACCGGAATCCGTGCAGCAGGTTGTGGAGGTGTCTGATGAGCTGGGTGGTTACCCACCGGTGCTGCATTGGCTTGTCCTGTGTGCATGGGTGTAGCCTGAGTGGCTTGAAACATAATTCCCATGGCAACTTGCATCTGAGCCTGTGCGTGATGCATCTGCTGCAGCTGATGTGCCAGATTCATTACCACTGTTGCTAGCTCTGGTGGTGGAGGTGGCAAATTTGTAGGGTTTGCCGGTTCTGGATTACCTGGTGCATAATTATTTTCTTGACTGGTCTCCTCCACGGGTGGTGGTGGTGGGACTGCATTTTGGGTCTATTGGGTTACTCTACGTCCAGACATAATTCCTTCCGGTGATTGGTGGTGCCTGAAAATTGTCAAAATAGGTAAGAAGTCATTCATATTTCATGTAGGCACGCTAACCGATAATCAATTCCAATTCTAGCTCATTTTATAAAAAAAATACTGTCTTTTCTATGCAAGGTCGATGGTGAGGGTCGATGGTATGTCTGACCCTTGGTATCCGACCCTGGGAATGACCTGTTCTTCCCGAGAGCTGAGGGTCGATGCGAGGGTCGATGGGTGTCCGACCCTCAGTTCCGACCCTTGATTTTATGTCAGATTCCCGAGAGCTGAGGGTCGATGCGAGGGTCGATGGGTGTCCGACCCTCAGTTTCGACCCTTAGTTTTCTGTCAGGTTCCCGAGAGCTGAGGGTCGATGGGAAGGTTGATTCGAGGGTCGATGGTTCTAGTCGAATTGTCCGACCCTCGGACCAAAAATCAGATTTTTAAGATCTGATTCTGGGTCATTTTTTATTATTTCTCCTCCGTTTCGACTCGTCTCTCCTCTCTGAGTTGCTACAGTGCTACTCCACTATTTTTGATCGGTTTGACTCCGGGTTTCAACGTCCACGTCATCCATACAGGTACGTCTTCCCATTTTTACCTACTTTTAGGTTTCCATTTCTAGGTTTTCGCAAATTTAACTTGTATTTTCCAAATTAAACTTTTTCCAACCGTAAAAATTCGATTTTTATTGGGGGCTTTTGTTATTGGTTTCACGAGGAACGAAAGCCCTAAAAATTTTTTGAGTTTCATCGGTTTGTTATCGAGAAACTTGAAATTTTCTCTTTTTGCCCTAATTATCGAAATTTTTGACTTTTCTTGAAATTCTTCAAATTGGACTTCATCAGTTAAAATTTCCTACTGTATGTGGGTTGTAGGATGTATTTTAACCTACGTAGGTTCTCATGCCCGCTTGTATGATGAGCAATAGGGCTTTATCGTCAGTTATGTCATTATTAAATCGAATTTCGTATTTTTTTATCCCATAATTTCCTTATTTTTCCTTCTCTTTCTTGTTTTGCAGATACCATGGCTCGTACCAAGATACCCAGAGTGCGTGATCCACTCCGCTTCTGTTCCAATGAAGCCGAGCCACAGTATGCCGACTATGCCCGTAAGAAAGTGGAAGGGGGTCGTATGGTAAACTTGGCTGAGCTAGCCTTGTTCAACGTAGAGAGGGCATTTGGTGATATGGGGTGGCTCCCTGTCATCACCTACGACGCGTGCACATGTCCGGATTTGGTCCGCCAGTTCTATTGTAATCTCCAGGTGGTGGGGAATTATAATGACGTCGAGCATGGTCAGGAGTTGCGCATCACCAGTTACGTCAAGGGGGTGCACATTTCTTTTGATTATCGGCAACTGGCCGATCTGTTGGGCATACCTTATGATGGCCCCATGATGTACTGTGCGCCTGGAGAGCCACAGTTTGTTTCTATAGAGATGAGGGCAGAGATCGACAACCAGCTGTTACGCCCTGATCGCTGGCAGATGAGAGCCTGTTACTTGCGTCCAGCTCCACGGGTCTTCTGCAAGATTATCTAGCATAATCTGATCCCGCAGAGTGGACACTATGAGAGGGTTTCTCAGCTGACCCAGTTCTTGATATACAGTATCTGCACTCGTCAGCCCGTCTGCCTTCCATACATCATCATGCGGACTATGATTAGTGCTACATTGTCCGGTCATAGGGGTAATCTACCCTATGAACGCATGATTACAGTGCTACTGACCCGTCTGGGGGTTGACCTGGTAGATGAGAAGATCCAGGAGAAGACCTTCTCGTCGCCTCTAAATTGGGAGGCAATCTGCAAGATGGGTATGCGGGATGCCCAGGTAAGTGATGAGGAGAGGAACGAGATGGTGCGCCCTCACACTCGTATCGAGATGGATGATGCCGAGGCTGCTGCTACCACTGCTAGAGTTCGCGTGGATCCTGTCGACGATGATGACCGTATGTATATGGATGTCGACTCGATACCACCGCCTTCACCCACACATGCGACTGGTGTTGGTACTTCTTCTGCGGCGGATCCTGTACCTGCGGCTGGTCCTTCACTCCCACCTTCTGACATGATGGAGATGCTGCAGGAGATCAGGGAGGCTCAGCGCAGATCTGATCTGAGGATGGAGGAGTTGCTAGACGCTCAGCGTATGAGGGTGGATGAGCTGTTATCGGTCCAGCGGGCGACTGATAGGAGGGTAGTCGATCTTGCAGCTAGTCTCCGGACGACCCAGACCCAGGTGGCCTGGTTGACTAGGGTCTATGCTGAGGATTATGACCGAGATTGTGAGGCCCTGCCTCCTCCTTCGCCTCCAGCTTCTTGATTGTACTTTATTTTCTTGTACTACAGAGTAACTGTCCGGGTTGTGGACTGTACTCTGCTTTAGTTATGTATATACATTTTGTTTCTTTCACTCATTGTATGTAACTTGTTTCCCCTTTAATAGATGCATTATTCTCTTTTTAAATTTGGTCTCAATCATTACTGGTGCTTACAGTGTGTTTATATTACTGTTTTTACTTTTATCCTATCTCAGTTCACAATTGTCTTGAATGTATGTTAGTTCGGCGGGCAAGGCTTGAGACGCTCTGATACCAAGTTGTCACACCCCAATTCCGCACATCTCAGAATGGTGTGATGAACCGCTAATAAACCAACGGTTCAACCAGGATCTCAAATAGGCTATCCCCGCGTTATCCAAACTTACACACATCCGTAATCATAATCAGAATAAATACACAACAGCGGAAGTCTTATAATAACATGAACTGAGAAACTAAGATGATATCAATAATTTAATAGCAAATTATTCTGTTTTCAACTGAGACATAAATATTTAAATACCAAATACATGTCTTAATAACTCCAATAAAGAAACCTATAAAATATCTAATCAAATACACACGAGTTGCACTCGCAAGAGGAGTCGTGTGTATCCTCTTCAGCTCCAGCTTCCATTGCTGCCACGTTCTCGTACGCAGACGCATTCATATAGTCTTCAACGGTATAACCTGCATCATCAACTAAAAATATTCGACGTCGAGGGGTGAGCACACATCACGGCTCAGTGAGTAGCCAAAACAATGCAACAATACATATGCATGCAAATCAATTTATATCTTTGGTCTGGTTTAAAGTTTGTAGTATGCAATAGAAAGGTTTAGGTAGTCAAAGGTCGCGTTTATTGACCCCGCCTCTATACACGAGTGTGTGACGTTACCCGAAGATCACGTTTATCGTCAACTCACATGCACCCAATCATGAACATTATATAACAAAGGTTATGTTTATTGCTATATAGTGCCATACCAACACGTAAGCCCCTGTTGGCGAGGGCTGCAAACTAGGCTCGCAACTAATCAATCCTAATGCCAAACAGTGTATCCAAGGCCTCACCTCAGTATCCCTCAGAATGTCCATAGAGATAGAGCTAAGGCCCCCCGGTAGAGTCAGAGACTACAAGAACCGAGACCACCTCCCCTGATACTCTACGACATAATAGTTCTGCTAAAGTAATGGTGATACGATGATGTCAATGCATAAGACTTGAGTTAGAGATAGAGCTAAAGTGCTGAGACCCGCCAAAGGTTAACGTTTATTGACGTTCTCATCACACCTCCCCTGATACTCGCTCGCATCAAGTGCATCAACCACACACATACAAGCACATGCCTATTCCTATCATCATCATCATCATCATCATGTTATAAACAATAAAGTAAATATGCATGAACAAGTAATAGAAATATTGGATGGCATGCTGTATGCACATTACAAACATATTCGCATAGAATCAAGCATAGCATAGGACTCAAGAAATAGAAAACAGTTTTTGTTATTAACCAATTTAGTTTGGAGTTCTGGTTCCTCACCTTAGCTTGCTAATAGATACTTTTCCAAGCTTTATAATCACCTTTATATTGTTATTGTATTGCTAGAAGACCTAACAAAATCGATAGAATTTAATTAGAATTTATTCGGAATTAATAACCATTCTGTTAACTGAGGGTCGGAGGTAGGGTCGGAGTCAGGATCGACCCTGGGTGCGACCCTCCCTTAACTCTGAACTTCCCGAACACTGAGGGTCGATGGTCAGAATCACCTAGGGTCGGATGGTCATCGACCCTCGGTGCGACCCTCTGTGCACTTTGGTCTAAATCCCTCTTTTTAATCCATTCTTCGTGTTTGGGTCCCATGGCTTGCTTTTACATTCCATTAAACATTCATTCCATGGTCTGGAACCTTGTAAAATACCTCTAAATAGTTTTCATGCATTCTCCTATGGTTTTCCATGAAAACCTAACCATAGATTGATGGTTTGGGTTTCTCCGAGATCTCACTCTCAACAATAACTAACCTAAGGTCTGTGAAAACTCATGGAATTAGTATCCATACCTGAGAAGAATAATCTTTCTCTGCAACTCTTCTCTTTTGGCTTAATTTCTCTTCTTTCCCTTTCTTCTTCCTCTTTCCTTATCCTCTCTTTCTCTCAATTCGATTAGGGTTGTGAAAGGAGTGAAAGTGGCTTAGGGACATCCTTTAAATAGACTAGGAACATCCTAAAATAAGTCCCTTTTAGATTAGGAAAGAATCCGATCGAAAATTAAGAAATTTTCCTAATTTCTATTTTGGCAGAATCCGAGGGTCGATTAGAGGGTCGATGATCCCGTCGACCCTAGGGCTCAAGATGTCCGACCCTCCCTTCAAATTTGAGGGTCTGACTTTCTGTTCTTGGGAGGTCCGACCCTGCTTAGCTGGGTATGCGACCCTCCCTTCCAACTAAGTGTTTTTGGGTCGATTTGATACCTGGGATCTCGATCTCCTTCACGCCTTTGGTCCATTTGACTCGACCATGATAGGTAAACCTGGTTCAAGGTGGTAAGACCGGGTTAGATTGACACGGGTCTTACACTACTGGCTTCGGAGTATGATTTACTCCAGCCGTACTTGCGCTGCTGTCCTCCTGAACTTGCAGAGAGGGCTCCGAAGGTGGTTGTGAAGGCTGAGCATGAGTTCTCCGGTGGGCCATCGAAAGTGATTGAGATTTCTTGTACGCTGTCCGTCAAACTCAGTCAAGAGGCCCCATGGTGGGCGCCAAACTATTACGATTGAAAATCGCCCGTCGGTCTGCAATCCGAGCAATCTGCAATCACATAAGTTAAACAAGGGAGTTGGCGACTAAGCCCCGGGTACACTCCGATGCCTAAGTCAGATTCCCAATGTAAACAGTCAAGAGATAGCAGGAAGCTATCTCCAGTTTAGAGAAAGAGGGGAACGATGAGAGAGTTTGAGCGTATGAGAGAATTGAGGGTGAATAGCAAGATTATGAGCTTGTGAGATTGTGTTACCTGAGGGGATCGTCCTCTACTTATAGAGATTGGGAAGAAGCATGGAGGTACCAGGACTCAGGAAAGTTGATTGTTAATAGGACTGCTAGGTGTCGCTCCGAGGGACGCCTAGGTCATAGACTCCGAGTAGGAGTGGGAGACTGTAGCCAAGGAAGCCAGGTCGGTGAATGACAAGAGTGACATGCGTCACCACACGGGTGGCGTATGACGTGATGATCGGTACAGTATCGTACTAGGAGAAGGACCCCTTAGATGTAACCTAGTCGCCTTAGGACTCTGACCTCCGACCAAGAAACGTAACCCAGTAGGATTATGCCTCCGACTAGGCACCGTGTCTTGATAGGATTATGACTTCGAGCAAACAAGGCCAACCGCCACTCTATCATACCTGGTCGGCTTCGAGGTATTGGTTGTCACGTGTAAGATTTTAATTGGATGATGTTTTTCCCCTATAACAATTATATATATATATATATATATATATATATATATATATATATATATATATATATATATATATATATATATATATTATATTATATATATTAATATATTTTATGTTATTATATATTTATATATTTAAATATAAAGAATCAAGAGGTGAATTAATCGGTTAGAGAGAGAGAGGGGGGAATACAAACAGAGAGAGAAAGGTTTGAGAGAGAGAAGAAGAGTGAGGAAGAGAGAGAAAGAATGAGGGAGAGTGAGAGAGAGACGAAGAGAGAGAGAGAGAGAGAGAGAGAGAGAGAGAGAGAGAGAGAGAGAGAGAGAGAGAGAGAGAGACGTGGAGGGAGGTAGCCATGGTGCCACCTCTACCTCGTTCTCAAACTCCCTAAAACCCACCCCCATGCACTTACAGCTACCCAACCAGCCAACCCACCATAGCCACCTACCACTGTTCATCCCACCTACAATGCTCAAAAATGGCCACCAACTCTCTCACCATCACATTTACGCTCACTGAGAACCTGCTACAACAGTAAGCCACCACCAGTCTTCAAGGGAAAATCCCTTGATCGACAGATCATGCTACCTCCATGTATAATACCTGCACCAAGCCTCATCTCACATGTCCGCTGCCCAATTGAAACCCATAAAAACCCACCTGATTCCCTAAAATCTGGCCCCATCCATCTTGAGCCACCCAATCGAACAGCTCACACCCGCAAAGCACCATCATTTTTGTTAGGATTGGGAGACGCAAACAAGAAGAAAACACAAAGAATTAACGTGGTTCAGCACCCCATCATAGGATGTCTACGTCCACCAGAGAAGCCTTACAACGCCTTCAGCTCTCCACTGTCAGAGGAGAATCCTCTGACAGCCCTTATAGCCTTACCTAGGTTTTCCCATATAGAGACAATTTATAAGGAAACCTAAAAATCCTAATCCCACCACAATTATAAGTTTACCCTGTACATGTAATAGACTCATACCCTAATACAAATACTACCCTTATAATTGCGTGGATCCCACAGAATACAAGACATCAACCCAACAAATCTCCATCTAGCTTGGATTCTGCAAACCACCTTGAAGAAAATCCGTTGATGTTGATTTTGTGAACTCGTCTCTGTTAAACCGCTACACCCAAACTAGCATAGCCCACACCCCGTCTGGATGTCCTGTACAGCTCACCACCGTACGATGTGATGTGACTCCATTTCTCCCACTGCTGTAGCATCATCAAAAAGATCATCGTCACTCACAGTCCTCCTGCAATTCCAATTGCACCTGGAACCCGAGCCTCTCAACACTGCACCTCCAATGCAGACCTTGAGAACCGACTCCTCATCTCAGCCCTCTGCAATTCCAATTGCACCTGGAACTCAAGCCTCTCACCTCTGCACCTCCAATGCAGACCTAGAGATCCGACTCCTTGTCTCAGCCCGTAAGTAATCGTTTGCCCCATGGTGCAACATAAACTGGCCATTATGTGTATTGTATCAGGATTTAAACCCACCGTCAGATCCAACACCTGATCTGACCAAGTCCACCAGGCCACTGAGATCCATTGTCGCAGCACCTGAGTCAAACTCTGCAAATTTTGACTCCATGAATCCCTGCTGGCACATGCGATGATAGGAAGAATCATCTTCCTAGCTTGAGATTCCCTTCCATCTCTTCTTGACGGCACCCCTTTTTTTTCTTTTTCTTCTTCTTCATACCTTCGACACACTTCCCTCATTCTTCTAGATCACTGATCGATCTATTGAACCTAACTCTGATACCACTTGTTAGGATTGGGAGGCTCAAACAAGAAGAAAACACAAAGAATTAACGTGGTTTAACACCTCATCGTGGGATGCCTACGTCCACCAGAGAAAAGAAAAATTCTTTATTCCCAAGAAACTTCTACAGCTCTCTACCTGACAGGCATATCTCATCTATCAGCCTTACAGTGCCTTTAGTTCTCCACTGTCAGAGGAGAATCCTCTGACAGCCCTTACAGCCTTACCTAGGCTTTCCTACACAGAGACAATTTATAAGGAAACCTAAAAATCGTAATCCCACCACAATTATAAGTTTATCTCGTACATGTAATAGACTCATACCCTAATACAAATACTACCCTTATAATTGCGTGGACCCTACAGAATACAAGACATCAACCTAATAATTTCCACCATCACTCCACCTGCAACATCTATAAAAACCCATGCCGCTCACCATCGAAGGGGACAAAAGAGGAGGGAGGAGAGAAAAAAAATAAACAGAATAGAGAGGGAAGAAATTGAGAGAGAAAGAGAGTGGAGAGGGACCGAGAAAGGTTTGAGAAAAGAAGCGGGAGAGTTGAGAAAGAAGGAGAAGAAGGAAAGAAAGGTAAGGAGATTTACTTACCTGCAATCAGTACCACCGACCTGCACCACCATTCGCCACCATCATCCTACTGTAGTCACCAAACCCAGCTGTTGCAATCGATTCACTCAGCCCCTCCATTATTGATCACCTGACCACCTTCATCCCTTAATAAACCCCACAACACCTAATTACTCCCTCCATTAACCAACCACCCTTCTTCAAACCTGAAACCAGTTGCAACACCACCTCAGACCAATCCTGCGATACCTAACTTACCCAACTTCCACCTGCATACTTCCTTGCCATTCCATTGGTAACAAGCACCATCGACCCATCGACCCAGTCCTGCTCCATCGATCAAACCTACCAAAACCAACCCATCTCTAAATTCCTGCAGATCTACAGCAACCTACCCAGCACCACTCCTTCTAACCTCTACAATCACCTTTATCGGCCTCACCCTACCATCACAACACAAGCATTACCAACCCAACCCCCTGATTATCTGCACAACACAAACCTCCTGCTGCTTTGAAATTGGCCCTCACCGGGAACATCATCACCACCCTGCTATAGCCCCTTACGGCCACTGCAACCAACCTTCTACCACTGCTACCCAGACCACACCTACCCAAGCCATTGCTGCCACCAAAACTCCCCACCAACCTGCTGTAACCTCGCAACTAACCAACCTGCAACTCATTGGTAATCCAACCCCTACTACACAACCCGGACCGAACCAACTGCTGCTATCCTTCATTACCCCATCTCATTATCCACTGAACCAGATCACCCATAACAAAAACCAACCCAACTTCCCAAACCCTAGAATTTGTAACCTTGATCAATCCTCACCATATGATCTATTCCTATACATCTGATCAAATCTTAGCTATTTAATCTGCATTACCCATATCATAACCATCTGATCCATCATCTATTGACTATGGACCATTTAAATTCATGATCTGATGCATATTAATGTGATTTAGTTCAATTTGAACTGTTGATTTTCAAGATCTGATGATATAATGTATGTTGATGTGATTTAGTTCAATCTGAACCGTTGATTTTCAAGATCTGATGATATAATGCATGTTGATGTGATTTTAGTTCAATCTGAACCGTTGGATTATGATGATGAGTTAATAAATGAATTTGAACTGTTGGATTATCATAATAAGTAATTTAGATAGATTTGAACCGTTGATCTTGGTTGCGTTGCTATCTTTGTGCACACTGTCATGTTAGTTTTCCAACATTGCTATCTTTCTGCATCTACCATGTTTATCTGTTGCTATATGCCATACATGAATTATATATGTCTGTTTTGGCAATAACTTTTTTTCTGCTACATCCTAGTTGAACTGCCATGCATGTACACTACTAGAAGACAATTCTAGGTATGGGGACATGCATGTAGGCACCCACATTCATGGTAAGGGCAAAAAGAAAAAGCATAAAAATCTTAATGAAGTAAGAGAATGCCTTGCCAAACCTTTCAAAATTAGATCTTAGGATAAAAGGGTAGTTTAGGACCATTTCTACCCCTTAGCATACCTCAACCTAGAATAGATTACCCCTTAGACCTAGAACAGGTTCTAAACCTCTAAAACTAGAATAAGTCCTACCCCACTTCTGTAAGACCCGTACGCCACGAACCCGGTCTAACCTTACGTTCTCGTGTCGCGATCGGTCTTTCCATCATAATCGGCTTAAGTGAACCAATTGTATGAAGAATCACAAGATAAGGTAAGCGACAAGTCAAATTTAGTTGGCATGGTTAACTGGTTAAGTTTTTGGGGAAGAAACCAGTCAAAAACTAAAAACCAGTAAATTTTGGACTTGTGGTAACAGTTTTGAGGGGTGTGGTCAATACGTGTAGTCACACATGAGACCACACATATGAGACCACACACTGTGTGGTCGTATATTTTGGATGTGTGGCCAACGGATTTTGCGACCCCACGTGTGACCATACAATACTGAATAGACTGCGTGTTTAGAAAACTTTCCTAATTTGAGGGGGGACTCTTTTCTAATTAAAGTGGGGCTCTATATGGAGGTTGTCCTCTATATAAAGGACGTTCCTTAGCCTCTCTCACTCTATTAAAACTCAAATTGAAACCCTAAACCTAAGAGAGAAAGAGAAAGGAAGAGAAGGGGAGGAAGGAGATTTGGAAAAGAAGCTTGAAGAAGAAGGTTTTGTAGAGAAAAGTTCTATCTCTCTATAGCAAGCTTAAGGTATGGACTTGACTCTATGAGGTAGATCAGATAGAATAGGTTCTTTTCAAGTTGATGTGTTAAATATAATGTAATGACTTCGATTATAGAATTTCTAAGAAAAACCATGAGAAAATAGGTTAGAAATAATTAACAATGAGAAACTGTAGATAATGGCCATAGGATAACCATAGGATGAACCCAAGTGATGAGCCGAGGAATTGACTCAGGAGAATTCAGATTGAGATGAAAAATTAACCAAACATCATGTGGTCGCAGCCTGTGGTCGACCACAGGGTGACCAGAGGGTTGACTACAGCTATTCGGGAAGTTCCCAGGAAAGGTGTGGTTGCATAGTGTGGACACATAAAATGGGACCACAGGGTTCGATCAAACAGTGTGTGGTCTTATATATTGCAACCACAGGGTTCGACCATACGTGCGACCACACGATGACAAAAAGTATATTTTGAGACCAAACAAGGTTTTTGACTACTGTAACATGGTAAACTTGAACCCTAACTTATATACATTAATTGTTTAGGTTCTTAATAGATTCAAAGTGACTTTCAAAGCTTGGGAGAGGAACAAGGAGAGGAGCAAACATCGATCAAAGGTGAGGGAACAAGACCTAAACTAATTGGTTAATAACAAACTGTTTATTTTAATTGAGTCCAATGCCATGATTGATTTTATACTTGTATGCTTGTAATGTGCATCTCACTTGTCATCCAATATTCCTGCAATTACTGTTCATGCATATTTAATTCAGTTTATTTATAACATGATGATGATGATGATGATGATGATGCTAGGAATAGACATGTGAATGTATGTGTGTGGTTGGTGTGTTGGATGCTAGTAGAGCATCAGGGGGAGAACGTGGCATGGTGGTCTTTGACCTCGTCACCAGACTCTAGCTCTATCTCTACTCAAGTCTTGTCCACTAACATCGTCGTATCGCTATTACCTTAGCAGAACTATTACGTCGTAGGGCATCAGGGGAGGTGGTCTCTGACTGTATGGTCTCTGACTTTACTGGGGGGCCTTAGCTCTATCTCTATGGATATATTGATGGATGCTGGGGTGAGGCTTTGGATACACTGTATGACATTAGGATTGGTTAGTTGCGAGCCCAGTTTGCAAGCCCTCGCCAGGAAGGGCTTACGTGTTGGTATGGGTAGGGCATCAGGAGAAGTGTTGGCGGTATTTGATCCGGATACTTTAGCTCTATCTATATTCTATGGTGGGTGCATGTGGGACGACAATGATGTTTGATCCATTGGACGGATTCACACACTCGTGTATAAAGGTACGAGGGCCACCAAACCTTTCTATAGCACATTGCAAACTTAAAAATCAGACCAAAGATATGAATTGAATGCATGCATATGTTTGTTGCATTGTTTTGTTCACTTACTAAGCTCAAGTTGGAGAGCTGACACTCGCACGTGTAATTCTTTTTTAGTTTTTTATGTTGCAGGTGTTACGGTTGAAGATTATATGAATATGCCAACGTGTGGACATGCAGCGGCTATGGACGTGCAAGCTGTGGAGGACGAATATGGCTCGTCAAGCTAGTGTTTCAACTATGTTTATGTTTATTGGTTAACTTTCGTATTGTGATACTTGTAATCAGTATTAATTATGTTTTGGTTACTTGAAGATAACTTGTTAAATATTTAATTATCACTGTAGACTCTTAGTTCATTATTAATAAGACTTTCGCTATTTATTTATTTACTCTGATTATTATTGTGGAATGTGTTTTGGTTTAACATGGTCGGCATAGCCTATATGAGATCCTGGTTTGAACTGTTGGTTTTCATGATGGTTCATCACACCATTGGTTAGTAAAAAATTGGGGTGTGACAACTTCAACCTAGAATAAGGTTATCATCTCTTCAACCCCTTTAGACATAGAACAGGTTCTGAACCCTTTGACCTAGAACAGGTCCTCAATCCTTAATCTAGAATAGGTTATCTACCTATTATGAACTATGTAGGGTCTGACTCCTAAGGTAAACCCTAGGATACGTAGATAATTTGGGAAGATTCTCAGATACGGTCACAAAGCTCGGTCCACATAGACCATCCATAGATCCACTAGGATATCCATCCACATTTCAGCCCAGAAAGGGTTATCCAGATCCAAGCCCAGAAAGGGTTATTAACATTCCGACCCAGATCGGGTTATCCAAATTTCAACAAATCCTCACCTGAATTCTTATCCAACGATCGAACTACACGTATCTTGATTCGTAAGGCAAACCCTAGGATATGTAGGCAATTTGGAGGAATCTCCAGATTCGGATCCATCGGTCTGTCTACTCACTAAGGATATCCACTTCAACCCACATAGGGTTATCCATTTTTAGATCCATTAGGACTATCTATCAGTCAACATGGACTATTCAGATCCTGACCCATAGACTTTTTCATCCTTCCAAGCATAAACTTCAACTCGAACAATGAACTTAGTCATGAATAAGCATAAATCACAAGCATAAACTTTAATCACACCTGAACTACGATGGTGAACCTGATTTTCAAAAGAAATCCGAGATACGTATGCAATCTAGAAGATTCCAGATTCGGTTCTTTGATATCAAACCATTTGGTTTGATTTGGTTCAATAGATAAAGTCTAGCATAAGAAAGGTATAGGAGACCGATCTCGATCAGGTAGTTTAGGTGCCTAACCCCTTCCCATAATCGTAACTTGATGCTTATCCGATCTTTGATAGACCAAAATGCCAATCTAAGGGTCATGAGTCAATAGAAGTCTTGTCTTATAATGTGACTACATTTGAGGTCCTAGACCTTAATCTAGGTGGTGACTCCAAAAATCAAAATTTCAACAATCCCGAAGAAGACGAGATCATGATCCACAAGAAAGGTGGCAGGATTCGAACCTATGGCCGGCCCGCCCCTGCCCTGCTGGGTTGGGTGGCCGGTTTAGCACCCCTCGTCGCCTCTCGTGTCTATCCTCACAGGCACATAGTAAAAAATGTGATTATTTTTGTCTTTAGCTATTATTTGAGACAATGTCGGCTAAACAAGGGCATCTGTAGGCACCCCATTTTTGCTTTACTAATCTCTCTCAACACTCACCAATCATCATAAAACCATATTGTGTCATCTCCAACCTAGAGAAATTCCCACCTACCATTTTAAGAACACCCATAGTTAGTTTCCCTTAGGTAGAACCCAAGGTTTTCATAAATATCCCTCCTATAGTCTAAATCCTAGGTAGAACCCAAAGTTTTAAAAAATAGCATCCCTGAGTGTCCTATTCCCCTTAGGTTAGAAACCTACCATAAATAGCCTCCATGAGTGTCATATTCCCCTTAGGTTAGAAATATGCCATAAATAGTTTCCCTAAGTATCATATTCACCTTAGGTTAGAAAGTTTCCATAAATAACCTACTTGTGTCACTTTCCCCCTAAAAGGTCAAATCTGCTTTATTTAGACCATCTAAAGCCATTCCCATGCTTAAAACTGCTATTTACCATCTTTAGGGGTATTTCGATCATTTTTATCAAACTTGGTCAAATTTGGTCAAATCTAGTCAACTAGCCCATATATAGTCAATCCAGACCTCTCCTTGTGGCCCTGAGTCCATACTTTTCACTTTAGCCCGTTTGGACTTATTGGTGCCCCCTGAGGTCAAAATTGTCTTTTTTCGCCTCATCCAAAGTCATTTTTCATCATAAAATCCATTTTTGGCCATTATGAGTTACCCAGTATCTCTAGTAACAATTTTGAGAAAATCGAAGAAGATGCAAAAAAATGACTTCTTAGGGGTCACCCATCATGAAATTACCTCGGTCCGAACATGCTTAACTAAAATATTACTATCAAATCCGACCATTCTAAGGCCGTCTAGGATCAAATTTCTGCACAACATCGTGGACATAGCTAAATGTCACCCATCCAAGCCCAACGGACCAATCAAACTTGGTCAGAAGTGGTCAAACAGGCTGACCTAGTGAAAACCCAATCAGGACCTAGTCAACCCAGTCAACTTGGTCAAAACCTAATCAAACCTCAGTCAACTGAATCGAAACCTAGCCAACCTAATTAAACCTAGTCAAACCCAGTTAAACCTAGTCAAGCCTAGTTAAACCCAGTGAAACCCAGTGAAGATAATCAAACCTAGTCAAACCCAGCCAACTTGGTTTGTTGGGCAATCAATACCTATCTAGTCACCTAATGGCCCCCTAGGTGATACATAAAGTGTCCACACAGAGTCCAAAACCATGCCCTACCATTCCCCCCATAGCCCCATAGGTATAGAGAGAGAGAAAGAGAGGGAGAAGGTGGAGAGAGAATGGAGAGGTAGAGTGGAAACCCACTTAAAACCCATTAAAGTCCACTAGGCTTAGGTTGAATCCCATGAGCTCATGCGGGAGGATTAAATTTAGTCCTCCCTTCCATTTATGTGCAAAATGTAATTAAATAGAAAAAGAAAGAAAAAAAAATGATGAAGAATGAAAAGGTGAGAAAAAAAAAAGAGAGGGAAAATATCACGTACTACTTAGATAGTTTGATAAACATCACTTACTATCCACACGTTTTTTACTTCATCAACTACCATCTAAAATTTTAAAACATTTAACAAAGAGATCTAAGCCATTAAGACATTTCTGTTAGATGCTAATATCAGTTCAAATCTATTTTTTGATGGACAATAATACCCTTATTGAGGGAAAAATCCATTTTAGTCTGCACTAATTTCTAACCTTAATTCTAAATCATAAAATTGTACAAGTAGTACAAAAAAATACTCTAGCAGTCACCTCGCCGACGACGGACAAGGTAACATACAGAAGACACGAATTGATAACATTTGTTAGATTCTTGTTGTGTGGGCTTGATTAATTACCTAACCAGTTGTTAAGTGGGAGTTCAATTACTGGTTTAACTAGTTCAGGTCTGGTTCGTCACTGGTTAGAGACTACTAACCCTGTCCACTGTGGGAATGGTTCTGGATTAGGGATAGTATTATAAATACAATGGTTAGGGTCCCCGCAGTCATTGGTTTTATCTCTCTGTTGCTCCCATACGCACAGAGGAAAAAGGAATCCCAAGGAGGCTATAGAAGACTCTAATCGAGGCATTCAAGCTACAAGAAACGGTCAAAAATCAATCTACAACAAATGGTATGTGTTGTATCATCTCTTTTATTGTCCATTGTATTCTAGTTATCTATGTGGTGGATTCGTTAGGGTTCATGGGAAATCCCATGGGAAAAACCATAACTTGCATTAAAAATTCTAACAATTGGTATCAGAGCCACCCACACAGAGCTAGGATCATAGGTAAGAGACAATTAAGATGGTAGGAATGATTGAATTGAAAAAAGGAGAAATTTTTCTCCATAATTTTTTTCCCACAAAGTTTAAAACCCTTCGAAATTTTTTCAGACCGGTGAAATTCGAAATAAAGAATACTAGGTTGTAGTACTCCAAAAAATGAGTCGACTGACACAAAGTTGGTCGTCAGGAGTGGCCGGACGCACCCCCACGCGCCGCCTGAAAAAGCGCGTGAGATCCATGCGTCGGCGGCTGAAAACTAAAAAAAAAATTTGTTTTGGCGGCGCCGAGTCATCGTCGGGTCGACTCGGCGCCGAATCGTAAACCCTAACCGGTTTGCTGGTTGATTCGGGCCGAGTCCACCCAGCCCAGGTGCGCCAGGTCTAGACCGGCTCTAACAGGGCTGGGCCAGCCCAGGCCCAGTCCAGACCGGGCAAACCCAGCCCAGTCCAAGCCAGCCCTGCCAGTCAGACCCAGCCCAGGCCGACCCGAAAACCCTGAATTTAGCCGACCCGACAACCCGGACAGGCCGACCCGATGACCCAATTTAGTAGCTCGAAAACCTAAAATTTTAACCCGTTAACCCGATTGGGTGAACCGGGTTTGATTTTGGTCTAGCCATGCCGGTTCGATTTGGTTCAGACCGCGGTTCATCCCGGTCCAGACTTCTAAGGCCTGTTTGCCTTGTAGCTTTTTGACTGCGTTCACAATCCGACTTTAAACTAGATTTGTGGGAGCTAGGAAGGTCGGTTTGACCTGCGGTTTGTTCCGTTGGACTTGGTTTTCAATGCTCTTTAATCTGGAATATATATTGCTACATTTTGATGCATTGAAAATAATATTTTTCCAAGTTAATGCTCTTTTAGAGCTCGATTTGTAGTGTTTCTGCTGGTTTTTCTCAATATTCTTGTATCATAATGATTGTTGAGCTAAAGTGCATGTTTATTTGAATGTTTAGACTTATAAAGTTATTTTTTGAAAAACATTCATGGTTATATATATCCCACTAGAGCTGCAATTTGGGATTTGTTCGTATCATGGTGGAACTTGGTGGATGCCACCAAAGTGGTATACCTTATTTTGTCATGATGTATTCAAATTCAAGCGACTGTGTTTGTAAATGCTTTAAAGAATGACAGTATTCACCAAAAGATGTCATTGTCCCAGTTTATTCAAATTATGATTTGTACATGTTGTGTAAGGATTGAGTGGGACCACCAAAGTGGCAAGCTCAGTTCTATCATGATATGCTCAAATCCAGTACTTATGCATTTATAGACAAAAAAAAGAAGGATAGTGCTCACTCAAAGATGACATTATCAAGATTTTTACTTTTGTGGAAGCAACAAAGAGTGGCATTGTCCACCCAAAGGTGGCGGTGTCAAAGATCATGTAAACTCATGCACATGGATGAAGGATCTTGACTTTAGGAGTTTCATACACCCAAAGATGGTGGAATTTCGAGAGTCATTATCCCTTCGCAGGTTCTGCACAGATAGTAAGAGGACCAGTGTGCTCTTCTCCCAAAGGATAAGGGTGTAGTTTCGGTTGACTCTACACAGATAGTAAGAGGACCAGTGCGCTCTTGTCCCAAAGGATGAGGGTGTAGTTTCAGTTGACTCTTCAAAGGAAATGGACTTGCATATATTTAATTATTATAAGTTTAACTTATCTTGTGTGTATGTTTGCATTATATCACACATATTAGAAAACATATAACGATCAAACACCTCATGATGCCTGTTATGGCGGGCCAGTTTTATGAATTGGCATGAAAAATTGAAAGCTAGTCTAGGAATGTTTAACCTAGTACTCAGCAAAGATTGTATTCTGGTCTTTAAGAATATTCAATCCCTAAGATCAGGTAAAAGAAAATTCAAATAAGGAACATTGGAAATAGATGTTCAGAGTGAAATCCAAAGAAATTTTTAGTCTTTAAAATGGGGTGGAGAGATGTTGTAATCTCAAGGTTGTCTGTACCAGTTTTGATGGTATAGGATGATAATGGTGTGTGAAGAAAACACAAGTTGGAGCTATTAGCTATCACTGATAAGCTCTAAGATATGTGAATCTCTGTAGGTAACTCATTGGAATATTATTGATGATTCACTTGACTTTCACTTCCTTACCTAAACTGCAAAGTTAGATCCTGGTAACCCATAAACCTAATGGACAGAAGATCATTTGATTTCCTTTACACTAAGGAAGAATTTTTAAAGAAAAGAGAAAGGAAGGAATGCCAATGTCATGATGTATGAGCCATACTCTGACAAATGCGCGCAGTAAGTGAAAGGTAGGGTCTTATAGAAAGAAAATAATTTTTCAAGAAATAGTAAAAAACTTTTAACAAGAAAAATGATTTTATAGAGCTACAAGAACTCAGAAAGAATATGTGGAAAAAGTTATAATTGGAAGAAAAGTAGGATCATGAAACTTTCAAGTGAGAAGGTGATGGAGATTGGAGACTTAAGTAATAGAAGTAATCCAAACCTATAAGAATAGCAAAAACCTTTATTTACTCTCTGAGGAAAGACTATAAAAAGGTTGTAAAGAATAAACTTCTAGAAACCCCTAAAGTTAATGACTTGCTTACTTGTAAGGATTATTTAAGGGGAAGATTATTAAGAAATATTAAAAGGTATTTGCAATAGGGAATAATTGGATCTTGTAGACATCAAGATTTAATCTAGGAATATTGTGATAATCAGTTCACTGGATGTTTTTTTTCAATATATTGAAAAGAAAGAAAAATCTTTTATTAAAGGATTAAAACTGTTGGATCTGAAGGAGAATGTAAATTGTTAAGATAGATCGGATGATATTGATATACTCCCAATGATTTAGCCAAATGTTTATAAGTGCTAAAGCTTATGGCTTAGCATCGTGTGGATGAGATTCAACAATAAAAGAGTGGCAAATAAATATGATCAAGAGAACTCAGGAATATATTAGCTCCTTTGGAGTGATCAATTCTCCAGCCTATAGTATTAATAGGGTGCCATGTAAGTAGGTTTCAATTCAAGTTGTCTTCTTGATTGGAACTGTAAAAGTAACGTATTTTCATAACACTCGTAGGAGAGTGATTATTTTAAGACATTGAATTATATTTTGTGGGATATCCACTCATGTCTGAAAGATTCAACAAGATTCATTGATGATGTTGGTTAGTAGTCACATCCAATAAACATAAGTTTAATGAGACTATATGAAAATTATTGTGGAGCAATTAGTTGAGGTATCAAAAATATTATCAGAGTGTAATGAGATAATTGTTGTAATTATCTTCATTCAGGTTGATGCATAGTCAAAATACTAGAGCCAGATAAGGCAATGATGAGATATAATAGACCATGTAGATCTGTGATTTCATCCAATCACATGTTATACCTCAAAAATAGATATTTTGGCATTGGACAAGGTGAAGATCCCAATAGTTTTGAGCAATTTGTCAATAATGAAATTGTTTTTGAGTAATTACCAATCATAAATGATGTATCGTTATTTATGAACATCAACGAGATTTGGGAATTATAAGAAAATGTATGATTCCAGTGGGAGAATTGATTGCTACAAAATAAAACTTGTAGCGAAGAGGAATCACACAAAGAGAATGAAAAGTATAGACTTCAAATCTTTGAGGTCTTAGTTGTGCATTTTATTTTGGAGTTGCATCAAATAGATGTAAATATCGTTTTGATCAAAGAAAATCTGGAAGAAGATATTTATAGACTTTACCCAGAAGGTTTTGAGATAAAGGAGAAAGAAAATCTATTTTGTAGACTTATAAAGTCAATATATGGATTGAGCAAGCATCCAGTTAGTAGTAACTGAAGTTTGACAGCGTTGTATCTTCTTAAAACTTTATTGAGATTATCATTGATCATTATGTATATATAGAGGTCAGTGGGAGTGGATTCATTTCCTAGTCATATGTATTGATGGTTAATCATTGACCAACAGTGATATGGTTTACTTGTTGAAACTGTAGTTTTCAATGTCTGATAAATTCGAGATGAAGAATGTGTGAGTAAGTACCTTTGTACTTGACATTGAGTTTCCTCGTGACAAGAAAAATAGAACTCTGAGTTTGTCTCAAAGGGTATATGTTATTCGTTATCTAGAATGATTGAATGTACATGCATAATAGTTAAGTTGCAGATGCTTAAATCAGTAAAGGAGACAAATTGACAAAGTTATGTTCAAGAAATGATGTTGAGAGAGAGCATCTAAAGTATAGAGCTTGGTGTATGCTCAAGATTATATTTATTCTCACATAGCCTTTGTTTAGAGTGTTTTGAGACATTTTTAGTTGAATGCTGGTATAGCTCACTGAACAACGAGAATAGAGGGTCATGCGGTATTTGCAGAGGACCAAGGATTATCTACTCATTTGTGGCAGTAGTGACACTCTTGGCTATTGTGATGTAGTGTTTGGTGATTGCATTGATGACATGAATCCCATCTCAGTTTTTTGTTATGATGGTAGATATACCCTTTGGGGAAAAATATAAAGAAATTTATCCATGCATCATCCTTTTGGTAAGGTAGATTTTATAACTATATGTGAAACTAATAAGTAGCATATCTGATTGAAGAGTTATCTTTCAGACCTAGAAGGTTGTAAGTTTTACTTAAGCCTATTGAGATGTATTGTGACAACGGTTTAGCTGTGTTGTTCTCAAAGAATAATATAAAATCTAGTAATTCAAAGCATAATAGAGATCGGATTTCAAATCTCTTTAGGTGAGAGAAAAATGTCAAAGAATTTATGTCAGCACATTCGTTAAACATCTTGATTGTAGATTCTCTGATGAAGGTTTTGTTAAGGGGAGTCTTCAAGGGACTGTATGTTTAATATAGAAATGATTAATTCATTAAATGTGCTTGGTTACTGATCGGATTCAAAGCATAATAGAGATCGGATTTCAAATCTCTTTAGGTGAGAGAAAAATGTCAAAGAATTTATATCATTGTAGAGCACATTCGTTAAACATCTTAATTGTAGATTCTCTGACGAAGGTTTTGTTAAAGGGAGTCTTCAAGGGACTGTATGTTTAATATAGAAATGGTTAATTCATTAAATGTGCTTGGTTAGTGAGAGACTTTTCTTGCATTGATAATGATTTATTTCATTATGTGTATTTACATTGCCTATGGTTTTGGTACAAATATTTATAACCATGGTTATTTTTATTTCAGCATTCATTTATTGCTATGTTGTATATTCATTTACATGTCATTGACAAGGACGATATTTAGCCAAATGAACGAGACGGTATTTAGCCAAATGAACAAGGCGGTATTAAGCCAAATGAACGGGGTGGTATTTAGCCATAGTTCACGGTGGTGTGCCATAGTACAATATTGACCAAAAGGGTATGTGACGGTTTGCTACGGTCAATATCAATGTTTATTGCCTCTGAGGTTTTATCAAGACAATTAGATCGAAGGTTATTCGATTTGGATCTACATGAAATAATATTTTCATGTATACATGTCTTTAGGCGATTCATGTCATTAAGTAGACCCTTGTATGTAGCTGATAGAAGGTAGTACACCAGATGTGTTGGAGTATTTTCCGCTGTTGCTCGACATTGGTAGGCTTGATGAGTGGATCAAAGTTTGAAGACGATTTATTATGTAATAGGATTCCATGGCCACACTTTTCGACGATGGTTTTGTAATTAATCTAGTCCAAGTGGGAAATTGTTAGATTCCTGTTGTGTGGACTTGATCAATTACCTAACCAGTTGTTAAGTGGGAGTTCAATTACTGATTTGACCAGTTCAAGTCTGATTCGTCACTGGTTAGAGACTACTAACCGGGTTTACTGTGGGAATGATTCTGGATTAGGGATAGTATTATAAATACAATGGTTAGGGTCCCCGCACCTATTAGTTTTATCTCTCTATTGCTCCCATACGCACAGAGGAAAAAAGGGATCCTAAGGAGGCTATGGAAGACTCTAATCGAGACATTCAAACTACATGAAACAGTCGAAAATCAATCTACAGCAAATGATATGTGTTCTATCATATCTTTTATTGTCCATTGTATTCTAGTTATCTGTGTGATGGATTCGTTAAGGTTCATAAAAAATCCATGGTAAAATTATAACTTGCATTAAAAATTCTAACAACATTCAGATAAGGTAACATACAGAAGACACGAGCTCACGCTTAGAAGACACGAGTTCACGCTAAGTCGAACCAAAGAATAGAAAAACTTGAGAATACACAAACGGATGAAGAAACATCAACCAAAGACAACCAATTTCCCTGCCAGAGAAGATGAAGATTTGCAGAGAACCATTTCCTTGCTAGAGAAGATGAAGACAACCGATGGTCTGCAAATCACAACTTTCCCAACTACCCTCGAACAACATGCGGCAGGCTTCAATCTCTCTGTTTTGCCTCCAAATTCCAGAAAAGAAAATCTTTCAATTATAAATTGAGAGAGAGAAAGAGAGAGCAGCAGCAGCAGCAGAGATCATTAAAGCAATAATAATGAAAAAGAAGAAACTCCGCATTCAACGGAGTTCTAAGGGGCTCTGGTCCGGCATGAATTGGGAAAGCGTGGCTATAGAATTGACAACGACACTACCCTGTTTAGATCAAAACGCCATTAAATCTTTTTAGATCCAACCTTTCACTCTCCAGGCTTCAATCTCTTTTTTTTGCCACTAAAAGCAAACCTAGATCGTTTGGCAGTGTTGATTGTGGCTGCAAGTGCCGAATCTAGTCACTGTGAGAATAGAATAACCAACGCCACCTCTTCGATGTTGTCGTGGCCAATCAAATTGTGGGGGTTCAGTCATAAACCTGCTACTTCGAGGGTAGCATCCTCCAGAGGAAACGAGAAGAAGAAAGAAAATGATGGAATGTTTCTCTGTGTCTTCCATTCCTTTCGCACTGTTCTTATACAACCGTTCATAACCGATTCTGTTATTATATATATAACCTCCTATATCCTTCTTTGTAACCATCAAATTGAAATCTGTATATTAATGGGTTAAACTCACCTGAATGATCCGACACAGTGGGCGTTGAGGACCCTTAGCAGCATGAGTTCGAAGCCATGGTGTATTATATCAAACAATCTTCCCATTACTTCCGGCGACGACCTTATTGCCGGCGACAACGAACTCAAGAGACCACATTCCTGCGACATTTGTCATAAATCAAAGAAACCATTCTCCCCTCCTCTAGTCCCCACATCTCTCACATTCTTCCCCGAAACAATCCCTGTCTCATTGGAAATCATTTCACCACCCCACTTGCATACATATTTTTCCAACATTTGTTAAGCTTTAACCATCCTGTAGCCACCAAATACTGTTGTATAATATAATGTGCAGACGATGCCTCCTATATAAATTTGTAAAAAATTTAGTTCTAAGAATCATAATGGAATAGCAGAGAGGAAAAAAATTGAAGGATTGTCCTAACTTACAATGGGAATGTCTTTCATGGGTAGGTGATGAATTGGGTCATCATGTAGAGGAACTGGAGCAAGAGGACATCCTAAAACTCCAAGCAAGAGCCTCAAATCTTGTCTTTTGGCTGGATTGTTTCCATGAAACGGAGTCTGCAAATTACGTGTAACCTTCTAACAAGTTATCTAACACTTGTAACACTTCAACACTATTTCTTCCTCCCATGCTTACATGTAATCCACCAGAGCTTGAGGTTTCCTTCTTCACGGTTCCCATGTCTCGGTGGAGGTTCAAAGTGGTGTGTGGCGGTTCAACAGTGGTGTGTGTCATATCACAATTGAATGAATTAGTTGCTGATAGGGACGGAGCCATCCCCTGCAAGCAACACAGTGAGGGTTTGCAGAATCCTCTCTTCACAGGTCAGTTATGTTGTTTTGTTTTATTTTGAAGTCAGACGCTGAACTTTTGGTTTACCAGTATTGCTTGGCATTTTAGTAATCCCACTGCTCTTTCCAACGTGTGTTTTTCTCTATTTTTCTCGCTCTTCCTCTCACTCGATTCTGGTTCCTTGGGAGAATTTCTGGAATTGTCTAATTCCCTATCCTAATTTAGCATCATAAGGATTGGCGAACGAACGGGTGTTATGGGCCAAATCAATTACCGTCTAGGCTAAGGGGCTTTCGGTTTTACAGTGATGGAGAGAGGAAAGAGAAAATAGAATGATAAGGGAGAGAGGGAAGAGAGGAGAGAACGATGAGGAAGAGAGGAAAGAGAGGTAAGAGGGGAGAACGATGAGGGAAATGATTTTAGTAGAAGATCAAGTTAGTAACTTTAACATTTTTCAATTTAAGTAACAAGGGCATAGATGTTTACAAAAGAAAATTAACTCTCTTTGTTAGTTAGTGGAGTGTGATGGACGATCAAAAACCTCTAAATGGTAGGCGATGTTTCATAAACTATTTAAATAATACGTAATATTATCTCAAAAAAAAAAAAAAAAAACAAAAAAATGAAAAAAGGGCCAAGGGGACCCATCCCTTCACACACGTGAAGGAGGGAGTTTTCCTTGACGTGATGGGGTGCGTGTGGGGGGTAGGTTTGAGTTGTCAAAGTGTTGGCCTAAAAAAAAACAAAACAGGGAAGAAATAAAAAAGAGAAGAATAAAAAAGGAGAGAATTTCTTTTAGTTTTGGAAACTAAATAAATACAAAAAGAAAGATTCTATTAGCTAACACAAAGTTAATAAAATAGCTAATAGTAATTTGCCATGTGGCATTAATCAAATATGGCTACTAAATCACATCTTAGCTTAAGAAATTCTCAAAATTAAAGAAAGGAAAGAAATCAACAAAGAGCTGGCCATAAGGGGCCTATTTAGAAAAACACAAAGGAAAGGGGCAGCCGTTCTCACGACATTGAGAGAGCGCGCCATAAGGGGCCTATTTAAAGAAATCTAGGCAGATTTACTGCATGACTGTATTTTGAATTTTGCAACATGACATGGTTTCTGTTTGCTTACAGTTTCTTCATGAGAAATTTAGTTCTTCGAGTTAGCTACATGTCTATGTAATCAGATCTGATTTTGCACGTATACATGATTTATGATGGATCTTATAGTGCAGCTCGACAGAATCTAGAACAGATTCTATTAGTGCATGAACCCGCACCTGTGGTGCATATTTGACCATGCTGTAGTCTCTTTTGGGATTTGGTCACTTGGATGAAATCTAGGATTTCAAGTCTAATTTATGTGGCTATGTTTTGAGTTCCAATTGAATACTGAAAAATGTCCTTTGCATGCATTCTTGTACAGGTCGACAGAAACTGTCATAGTACAGTAACCAGACCTTGTGCAATATGTTTGGCACAGTTGCATTCTCTGTTGGGATTCAGTCCCTTGAGATGAAATCTAGAATTTTCACTCTTAGTCATGAGCTGGGCTCGAATTGAGTATCAGAGACCTTAGTTACAGTCTTTTTGGCATGGCTGGTAATAATCTGGTACCAGTTTCAGATCAATGCAATACCTTGCACTTGTGTGACAGTTTTGACCATATTAGAGTCTCTGTTTGTCTTAGGTGTCTTCAAATGAATTGTAGCATTTTCAATCCTCTTTCTATACATGTGTTTTGGTAATTTTTTTGACTTATGGAAGCATGTTTTCTGACTATTTTTCTTATAGTACACAGTATGGAATTTTCTATTTTGATTGATTTGTCATTTTATGCTACATTGGATGTACATATATTAGATGCATACATGGCAAATTGTGATACACACAACACATTTAGGATGTCCACATGTCATATATGATGGTTTTATTGTTTGCTATATTTGTTCTCACATGTACATATGTTCATTGCTATATTTTATTGATTTGCTATCTTTAGAAATCCTACATGATAATTTTGCAATATATGATTTCTTGCTAAAATTAGATAACATGCCATATTTGAAATGTATGTGCACACACTCATATTGTCATGTTTGATTAATATGTTATCTTTGGAATGCCTAAATGTTTATTGTTAAATTTGGAATAATTACATATACACTTCCAATATTTGATGTCCACATGATTCTTGTTAAATTTAGATATATTATGTAAGACCCGCACTCTATGAACCCGATCTAAACCTTGATTTCATGTCGTAACAGGTCTTCCAATCATCACCGGACCAGACGGGACGAGTGGATGACAACCAGGTATGAAATCGGACCAAACAGACCAAAATAAGTATGAAATTAGTCATTGTCACACCCCAATTCCGCACTATTCAGAATGGTGTGATGAACCGCTAGCAAATCGACGATTCAACCAGGATCTCGAGTAGGCTATATCCGTGTTATCTAAACCCCATACATCCACATTCATAATCAGAGTAAATACACAATAGCGGAAGTCTTATAATAAAATGAACTGAGAAATCTAGATGTGATAATCATATTTAAGTAGCAAATTATTCTTTATCAACTAAGACATAAATAAATATCCATTACATGTCTTTACTAAATCCAAATAACTAAAATAAAATCTAATTGAATACGCATGAGTTGCACTCGCAAGAGGAGTCATGCGTATCCACTTCGTCTTCAACTTCCATCGCCGCCACATGCCCGTACACTGAAGCGTTGACATAATCTTCGACGGTAGTACCTGCATCATCAACTAAAAATATTCGACGTCGAGGGGGTGAGCATACATCATGGCTCAGTGAGCAAACAAAATAATGCAACAATACATAAGCATGCAATCAATTCATATCTTTGGTCTGGTTTAAAGTTTGCAATATACAATAGAAAGGTTTGGTGGTCAAAGGTTAACGTTTATTGACCCCTCCTCTATATACAAGTATGTGACGCCGCCCAAAGGTAACGTTTATCGTCGACTCACATACACCCAATTCATGAACATTGTACAACAAAGGTTAACGTTTATTGCTGTACAATGTCATACCAACACGTAAGTCCCTGCTGGTGAGGGCTTGCAAACTGGGCTCGCAACTAACCAATCCTAATGCCAAACAGTGTATCCAAGGCCTCACCCCAGTATCCCTCAGAACGTCCATAGAGATAGAGCTAAGGCCCCCCCGGTAGAGTCAAAAACTACAAGGACCGAGACCACCTCCCCTGATACTCTACGACGTAATAGTTCTGCTAAAGTAATGGTGATACGACGAAGCTAATGCACAAGACTTGAGTTAGAGATAGAGCTAAAGTGCTGAGGCCCAGCCTATGACACCCCCCCTGATACTCGCTCGCATCAAGTACACCAACCACACACATACATTCACATGCCTATTCCTATCATCATCATCATCATCATCATGTTATAAACAACAAAGTAAATATGCATGAACAAATAATAGAAATATTGGATGACATGTTGTATGCACATTACAAGCATATTCACATAGAATCAAACATAGCATCGGACTCAAGAAATAAAACAGTTTGTTATTAATCAATTAGTTAAGAGTCTTGTTTTCTCACCTTAACTTGATCGTAAGTCCTCTTTCAAGTTTTAAGAATTTCCTTTATATTGATATTATATCACTAGAAAACCTAACCAAGTCGATAGAATTTAATTAAAATTAATTCTGATTTTTAAAACCTTGCTGTTAACTGGGGGTCGATGCTAGGGTCGGAGTTTGATCGACCCTGGGTGCGACCACCCCTATTCTGGACTTCCCGAACACTGGGGGTCGATGCTTAGGGTTTCGTAGGGTCGATTGGCCATCGACCCCCCATGCGACCCCCTGTGGGTTTTGTCAATTTTCCTCCCTTCAGTCCATTCTTCAAGTTTGGGGTCCTATGATTTTCTCCTACAGTCCATTCCACACATGTTCTATGGCCTAGAACCGTGATTCATTCATCTATATGACTTTCATGATTTCTCCCATGATTTTCCATGAAAACCTAACCATGGGATGATGGTTTGGGTTTCTCCGAGATCATACCCTCTTCATTATCTATACTAAGGTCTTTAGAAACTCATGAAAATAGTATCCATACCTGAGAAGAATACTCTTTCTCTGCAACTCTTCTCCTTTTGCCTTCTTCTCTTCTTTCCTTCTCTTCTTCTTCTCTTCTCTTTCTCTCAATTCAATTAGGATTCTAAAAGGAGTGAAAGAGGCTTGGGGGCGTCCTATTTATAGAGTAAAACCTCCCAAAATAAGTCCCATTGAGATTAGGAAGGAATCCCATAGAAATTAGGAAAGAAATTAGGAAAGTTTCCTAATTTCTATTTTTACCGAGTACCGGGGGTCGATAGGGGGGTCGGAGATCCCGTCGACCCCTGGTCCTTAAAATGTCCGACCCCCCATGTAAAACTGGGGGTCTGACTTCCATACTGGGGGGTCCGACCCTCCCATGATGGGTATGCGACCCTCCCCTTATTTTAAGTATTTTTGGGTCAATTTAATACCTGGGATCGTGATCTCCTTCACGCACTTGGTCCATTTGGCTCAACCATGACGGGTAGACCTGGTTCAAGGTGGTAAGACAAAGTTAGTTTGATACGGGTCTTACAACTCCCCCCTACTTATAAAAATTTTATCCTTGAAATTGTTTATACCTTCTGAGTCAAATAAATGAGGGTATTGCTTTCGCATAGCATTCTCTTCTTCCCATATAATTTCTTCCATGTCCCTACTTCTCCAAGTGACCTTAACATAATAGATATCTCGATTGCATTGTCGTTGAACCTTTCGGCTGGTGATTTCAATTGGTGTTACTTCAAAGGTCAAATCATCAATCAAATCAGCTAGATCTACTGTCAGAAAGTGTGTTGGATCCTTGACATACTTCTTCAATAAGGAAATATGAAATACGTCATGCATACTTAACATAGATGGTGGTAGTGCTAACTGATAAGCCACTTTCCCACGCTTAGCTAGAATCTCATATGGTCCGACATATCATGGACTTAGTTTCCCTTTTTGTCCGAACTGTTTTAGACCTCGCATAGGCGATACCTTCAAGAATACTTTATCACCCACGACGAACTCAAGATCTCTGCGTCGAGTATCTGCATATTGCTTCTGACGATTCTGGGTTGTTCTCACTCTTTCCTTGATAATGTCGACCATTCGACAAGTCTCTTCAATAAATTCTGGTCCAACAATACTACGTTCTCCAACTTCAATCCAAAATAAAAGAGTTCGACACTTTCTACTATACAGTGCCTCATAGGGGGACATATGTATAGTAGCCTGATAGCTATTGTTATAAGTGAACTCGATCAGTGATAACTTTTCATCCCATGATCCTTTAAAATCAATTACACATGCTCGTAGCATATCTTCTAGAATCTGAATTGTACGCTCTGACTGTCCATCTGTCTGTGGATGGAATGCAGTACCAAACTTCAATGTTGTACCCATAGCCTTTTGCATTCCTTCCCAAAACTTGGAAGTAAATCGTGGATCTCTATCGGACACAATGCTCTCTGGTACATCGTGTAATCGAACAATATTATCCACATACAGCTTTGCTAACCTCTCTAGTGTATACTGAGGTCGTATCGGTATAAAGCGAGCTGTTTTAGTCAGGCGGTCTACAATCACCCAAACTGCGTCAACTACTCAAGGAGTCAATGGTAACCCTGTGATGAAGTCCATAGTGATGCAGTCCCATTTTCATGCTGGTTCTGGTAATGGCTGTAACAGTCCTGCGGGTCTTTGTCATTCATCCTTTACTTTCTGATAATTTAGGCATTGAGACACGAACTTAGCTACGTCTGCTTTCATTCTTCTCCACCAATATAATTTTTTTAGATCATGATACATTTTTATACTTTCTGGGTGTATCGAATAGATGGTGGTATAGGCTTCTTTCATCAGTCGGTGTCTAATGTCCACACTTTCTGTTTCGGGTATACATATTCTTCCTTTGTACTTCAATACCTTCTCTTCGTCCAAGGTGAACTCAGGGTTAGTTCTACCTTTTTCGATGTCTTCTTGTACCGTTCTCAGGTAAGGGTCTGATTTGATAGTTGTCTTCACTTCATCAATTATATCCGGTATAATCTTCAATGCAACGAACATATTGGAAAATCGATGAATGAACCCTTGGTTGGCTGATCCACCCATTGTATCTATCACATACTACTCATTGCCGTGATTGAATACCGTTCCAGTAGTACACATTGCTGCAGTTGTGCTAACCTCTCCTTGAGATTTTATCATTGCCTTTCTGCTCAACGCATCCGCTACTACATTAGCTTTCCCCGGATGATACTGGATATCACAATCATAGTCTTTCAATAGTTCCAGTTATCTTCTTTGTCTCATATTCAACTCCTTTTGATTAAATAAATAAGTAAGACATTTATGGTCCGATTTAATCTGGAACTTCTCTCCGTATAGGTAATGTCTCCATATCTTGACAACATGTACTACTACCGCTAACTCCAAATCATGAGTGGGATAATTTTTCTCATGTGTTTTTAACTATCTTGAGGCATAAGCAATTACTTGTTCTCTTTGCATAAGCACACATCCTAATCCCAGTCCTGATGCATCAGTGTATAGGGTAAATGGCTGTCCGGGAACAGGAATAGTCAAAATCGAAGCGGATATCAATCTGGTCTTCAAGGTTTGGAAGCTCTTCTCGCATTTATCCGTCCACACAAACTTTTCACCTTTCTTAGTCAGACTGGTGAGAGGTACGGTAATCCAGGAATAGTCTTCCACAAATCGCCGATAATAACCAGCGAGACCCAGAAAACTTCTAATTTCTACAACGCTCTTTGGTGCTTCCTACTTTACAATAGCCTCGATCTTGCTGGGATCCACTTTGATTCCTTCAGCGGATACTACATGGCCTAGGAAGGCGACTTCACTTAGCCAAAACTCACACTTGGTAAATTTGGCATACAACTTCTCTTTCCTTAAACGCTGTAGAGTGGCGTTTAGATTCTTAATATGGGTTTTCTTATCCTTGAAATATACCAATATATCATTAATAAATACAATAACCGACGTAGCCAACATATCGTAGAAAACCCGATTCATAAGTTCCATGAAAGTTGCTAGTACGTTTGTTAATCCAAAAGACATGACCAAGAATTCATAATGTCCATATCTGGTCCTGAAACCTGTCTTAGGAATATCACCTTCTTTAATCTTCAACTGATGGTAGCCTGACCAAAGATCAATCTTAGAAAATACTTTTGCTCCTTGCAACTGATCGAACAAGTCATCGATCCGAGGTAGTAGATATCGATTCTTGATTGTCAGTTTGTTCAATTCTCGGTAGTCGATACATAATCGAACGCTACCGTCCCTCTTTTTTACGAACAATACTAGCGCTCCCCATGGTGATATACTGGGTCGAATATAACCCTTGTCTAGTAGTTCTTGTAGTTGTACTTTCAATTCCTTTAGTTCAGTAAGAGCCATTCGATAAGGTGCTTTTGATACTGGTGCGGCTCTAGGTATAAGATCTATCACAAACTCTGTGGCTCGGTCGGGTGGTAATCCTGGTAGTTCTTCAGGAAATACGTCGGGGTAGTCCCACACGACATCAATATCTTCCATCCGTGGTGCTTCTCTGGTGAGGTCGACCACTGATACTAGATACCGGACTGCTCTCTTCTCAAGGCTCTTCTTAGCCTTCAGTGCTGAGAGTATGAGCTTGCGTTTACGGAGAAGTTTGGTTCCCAAAAAACTGAATTTTTCTCCTTCTTTGTCTTTAAATGTTAGCTTCTTTTCGGCACATAATAGGTTCGCAGAATGACGAGCTAACCAGTCCATTCCCAAGATGACGTCAAAGTCTGCCATCCCAAGTTGGATCAAGGTTGCATCTAAGGTTTTCTCGCCAATGAGAACTGGACATGGCCCATAACCTTTTTTTAATTCCACTTCTAACCCCATCGGTGACCGTACAAGTAGTTTGTAGTCTAATGTTTTGATGGGTAAATTCAGTTTCTTTCCAAATGACACAGATATAAAAGAATGAGTAGCTCCTGAGTCGAAGAGTACTCTGGCGGGTATGTCATTTATAGCTACGATACTTGTGATTTATTTTAAGTTAGTCTACATGCTCACACAATGTAATTCAACTTAAAAGGTTTCAGTCATACCTGTGACCACATCGGGTAATGCAGCAGCATCCTCAGATGTAACAGCATAAACTCGTCCTTGATGTAGCTGCTTCCTAGGCTTAGGACACTCCCTTGCCATATGCCCCGCTTGGTTGCAGTTAAAACATTTTGGGCTTTCAGTATTTGGCTTTGGCTGATGTTGAGTTACTGGGGTAGTCTTGGGTGCATCAGTAAAGCCTTGAGCACAGAAGGGTTTAAATGTCTTATTATTCCCTCTGTTATAAGCATTTCCAGCTGGTATTTTCATATCTCTGTTCTGCGTGAAATAGCTCTCCTTCTGGCTCGATTCTATAACTCGAGCAATTTGCACAGCTTCATTATATATTTTCTTTTCCAAACCTAGAACATGCTCTCTGATGCTTCCTCTAAGTCCCGTGACAAACCTACGGGTCTTAGTGTCTTCTTCTTGCATGCTGAGTGGTGCAAAGAAAAACAGCTCCTCATAATGCTGTTAATATGCATCCACGGACATCTGTCCCTGATATAAACTCAGGAACTCCTTCTCCATAGAATGTTTGAAGCTTTTGGGAAAGTACTTCTCAAAGAAAGCTTCTTTATATATAGCCCAAGTCAATAGGACGTGCTTGGTTAATAGGTAGGCCCTGGTAGATTTCCTCCAATGATGTGCATCACCTTTTTGCATGAAAGTGGCACATAATACCTTCTCTTCTTCTGTAATAGTCATCATCAAAAAATTCCTCTCCATCTCGTCGATCCAATGTGCTGGCCATAAAGGATCGGACGGTTTACCGTTAAAGTCCTTGGGCTTCATCTTTAAGAATCGCTTAACCAGTCGGGAGTGGTCCATCTGATTTGAGGGTAGCCCCCAAACATAGGTTGTGGATACTGGTAATTAACCTGAACTACTTCTGGACCTGGTACTGGAATCTGTGCAACTGGTGGTTGAGGTGTTTGAGGTGCTGGGTGGTTACCCACTGGTGCTGCACTTGTTTGTCCAGTCTGCATTGGTGTAACATGTGCTGTCTGAAGCATCATTCCCATTGCTGCTTGCATTTGAGCCTGTGCTCGTTGCATTTGCTGCAGCTGTTGCGTTAGGTTCATAACCACGGTTGTCAGCTCTGGTGGTGGAGGTGGCAAGTTTGTAGGATTTTCTTGACCCTAGTTTACTGGTGGTGCAACCTGCGGATTACCCTGTGCATATATATTTTCTTAACTGGCTTCCTCCACGGGTGGTGGTGGTGGAACTGCGTTTTGGCTCTACTTGGTTACTCTACGCCCAGCCATGTTTTCCTTCTGATAATGGTGAAGCCTGAAAATCATTAAAATATGTGAGGCAATCATTTATACTTCATGTAGATACGCTAACCGATGTTATTTTCAAAATTTTCAGATCATTCTGTGAAAAATACAGTCTTTTCTATGCAGGGTCGATGGTGGGGGTCGATAGTATGTTCGACCCTCAGTGTCCGACCCTGAGAAATCACTTATTTTTCCCGAGAGCCGGGGGTAGATATGGGGGTCGATGGGTGTCCAACCGCCAGGTGCGACCCCTGGTTCTCTATCAGGTTCCCGAGAGCTGGGGGTCGATACGGGGGTCGATATGGGGGTCGATGGTCCTGGTCGAATTCTCCGAACCCCGGACCAAAAATCAGATTTTTAAGGTCCGATTCTGAGTTCATTTTCCATTCTTCCAGATTTTTAAGGTCCGATTCTGAGTTCATTTTCCATTCTTCCTCCTCCGTTTCGACTCGTCCCTTTCCCCTGAGTTGCTACAGTGCCAAATCTGCTACATTGGTCGTTTGGGTTCCTTGTTTCGACGTCTACACCTTCCCTACAGGTATGTGTCTTACCTTTACCTGTTTTTAGGTTTTCTTTTCTAGGTTTTTACCCGTATATCTTGTTTTCTTCAAATTAAACTTTTTTCAGTCGTAAAAATTAGATTTTTATTGGGGGATTTTGTTATTGGTGACTCGAGGGACGAAAGCCCTCAAAAATATTGGAGTTTCATCGGTTGGTTATCGAGAACTTGAAATTTTTTCTTTTTGCCCTAATTTGTCGAGATTTTTGAATTTCTCTAAATTTATTGAATTTGAATTCCGATAGCTAGAATTTCCAACTGTATGAGTATTGCAAGATAGTTTAGAACTTATGTAAGTCCTCCTGCCAATGTGTATGGGTGGAAAGTGAGGCTTTTGGCCAACTTACATCGTTATAATGTCAAAATTTCTGGTTTTTACTCTCTACTAACCCATTATTTGTTTCTCTTTCTTATTTGCAGATACTATGGCTCGTACCAAGGTACCCAGAGTCCGCGACCCTCTTCGTTTTCGTTCCAACGAAGCCGAGGCACAGTATGCCCACTACGCTCGCAAGAAGGTAAAGGGAGGTCGCAAGGTGAACTTGGCTGAGTTAGCCTTATTCAATGTGGAGAGAGCCTTTGGTGACATGGGCTGGCTCCCTGTCATCACTTATGATGCCTGTACCTGCCCCGACTTGGTACGTCAGTTCTATTATAACTTTCAGATGGTGGGGGATTACAATGATGTTGAGAGGGGCAATGAGCTTCGCATCACGAGCTACGTCAAGGGAGTTGACATCTGGTTTGATTTTCGACAGTTGGCCGACCTACTGGGCATTTCCTATGCTGGCCCCATGGTTTTCTGTGCCCCTGGAGAGCCCCAGTTCTTCTCTCTACAGATGAGGGCCGAGATCGATAGTCAGCTCATCCGACCTGATCGCTGGCAGATGAGGGCGTGTTATCTGCGTTCAGATCCACGGGTATATTGCAAGATCATTCAGCATAACCTGATACCACAGAGTGATAATTACGAGAGGATCTCCCAGCTGACCCAGTATCTCCTATACTGTATATGCACTAGGCAGCCCGTCTGCCTTCCATACATCATTATGCGTACCATGATCACTGCTACGTTGCCCAGTCACACCGGTAACCTTCCTTACGGACGCATGATCACTACCTTGCTTACTCGCCTGGGGGTTGATTTAGTGGATGAGAAGATTCAGGAGAAATCCTTCTCATCACCTCTAGATTGGGAGGCTATTTGCAAGATGGGCATGCGGGATGCCCAGGTTAGTGATGAGGAGAGGAACGCGATGGTGCGCCCTGGCACTCGCGTAGAGATAGCTGACGCTGAGGCAGCTGCCACCGCCGCTAGAGTTCATATGGAGCCTGCTGGTGATGATGACCGTTTGTACATGGATGTGGACTCCATACCACCTCCTTCACCTACACATGCTGTTGGAGCTAGTACTTCTTATGCAGCTGGTCCTTCTCATGCGGCTGGTCCTACACACCCACCTTCTGATATGATGGAGGCATTGCATGAGATCAGAGAGGCTGAGCGCAGATCTGATCTAAGGATGGGGGAGTTACTAGACGCACAGTGCACATCGGATATGAGGATGGGAGAGTTCATAGATGCTCAACGCCGGTCAGATATGCGTATGGAGGAGCTTTTGGGAGCTCAGCATGGGACTGATCAGCGGGTAGCTGATCTTACAGCTAGTCTTCAGACGACCCAGACTCAGATAGCCTGGTTGACTAGAGTCTACGTTGAGGATTATGACAGAGATCGTGAGGCACCGCCTCCTCCTTCACCTCCAGCTTCATGATTGTATTTATTTTCTTTCATTGTACTACAGAGTAACTGTCTGGGTTGTGGATTGTACTCTGCTTTAGCTATTTATATACGTTTGTTTCTCTCTCATTGTATTTAATATTGTTCCCCCTTTAATAGATGCATTATTCTCTTTTCAAAGTTGGTCTCAAACATCACTTGTGCTTATAGTGTGTTAATATTACAATTTTTACTTTTATACTATCTCAGTTCACAATTCGACGAGAAGATATGCTAGTTTAGTGGACAAGGCCTGAGATGCTCTGATACCAAGTTGTCACACCTCAATTTTGCACTATTCAGAATGGTGTGATGAACCGCTAGCAACCAACGGTTCAACCAGGATCTCGAGTAGGCTATATCCGTGTTATCTAAACCCCATACATCCACATTCATAATCAGAGTAAATAAACAATAGCGAAAGTCTTATAATAAAATGAACTGAGAAATCTAGATGTGATAATCATATTTAAGTAGCAAATTATTCTTTATCAATAAAGACATAAATAAATATCCAGTACATGTCTTTACTAAATCCAAATAACTAAAATAAAATCTAATTGAATACGAATGAGTTGCACACGCAAGAGGAGTCATGCGTATCCACTTCATCTTCAACTTCCATCGCCGCCACATGCCCGTACAGTGGAGCGTTGACATAATTTTCGACGATAGTACCTACATCATCAACTAAAAATATTCGACGTCGAGGGGGTGAGCACACATCATGGCTCAGTGAGCAAACAAAACAATGCAACAATACATATGCATGCAATCAATTCATATCTTTGGTCTGGTTTAAAGTTACAATATGCAATAGAAAGGTTTGGTGGTCAAAGGTTAACGTTTATTGACCCATCCTTTATACACAAGTGTGTGACGCCGCCCAAAGGTAACGTTTATCGTCGACTCACATGCACCCAATTCATGAACATTGTACAACAAAGGTTAACGTTTATTGCTGTACAGTGCCATACCAACATGTAAGTCCCTGCTAGTGAGGGCTTGCAAACTGGGCTCGCAACTAACCAATCCTAATGCCAAACAGTGTATCCAAGGCTTCACCCCAGCATCCCTCAGAACGTCCATAGAGATAGAGCTAAGGCCCCCCGGTAGAGTCAGAGACTACAAGGACCGAGACCACCTCCCCTGATACTCTACGACGTAATAGTTCTGCTAAAGTAATGGCGATAGGACGATGCTAATGCACAAGACTTGAGTTAGAGCTGGAGCTAAAGTGCTGAGGCCCAGCCTATGACACCCCCTAATACTCGCTCGCATCAAGTACACTAACCATACTCATACATTCACATGTCTATTCCTATCATCATCATCATCATCATCATGTTATAAACAACAAAGTAAATATGCATGAACAAATAATAGAAATATTGGATGACATGTTGTATGCACATTATAAGCATATTCGCATAGAATCAAGCATATCATCGGACTCAAGAAATAAAACAGTTTGTTATTAACCAATTAGTTAAGAGTCTTGTTTCCTCACCTTAACTTGATCGTAAGTCCTCTTTCAAGCTTTAAGAATCACCTTTATATTGATATTATATCACTAGAAAACCTAACTAAGTCGATAGAATTTAATTAGAATTAATTCTGATTTTTAAAACTTTGTTGTTAACTGGGGGTCGATGCTAGGGTCGGAGTTTGGTCGACCCTGGGTGCGACCACCCCTATTCTGGACTTCCCGAACACTGGGGGTCGATGCTCAGGGTCTGGTAGAGTCGATTGGCCATCGACCCCCCATGCGACCCCCTATGGGTTTTGTCAATTTTCCTCCCTTCAGTCCATTTTTCAAGTTTGGGGTCTTATGACTTGCTCCTATAGTCCATTCCACACATGTTCTATGGCCTAGAATCGTGATTCATTCACTTATATGGCTTTCATGATTTCTCCCATGATTTTCCATGAAAACCTAACCATGGGTTGATGATTTGGGTTTCTCCGAGATCATACCCTCTTCATTATCTATACTAAGGTCTTTAGAAACTCATGGAAATAGTATCCATACCTAAGAAGAATACTCCTTCTCTGCTACTCTTCTCCTTTTGCCTTCTTCTCTTCTTTCCTTCTTTTCTTCTTCTTTTCCTTCTTTTCTTCTTCTTTTCCTTCTCTTCTCTTTCTCTCAATTCAATTAGGGTTCTAAAAAGAGTGAAAGAGGCTTGGGGACGACCTATTTATAGAATAAAACCTCCCAAAATAAGTCCCATTGAGATTAGGAAGGAATCCCATTGAATTAGGAAAGTTTCTTAATTTCTATTTTTACCAAGTACCGGGGGTCGATAGGGGGGTCGGAGATCCCGTCGACCCCTGGTCCTTAAAATGTCCGACCCCCCATGTAAAATTGGGGGTCTGAATTCTATACTGGGGGGGACCGACCCTCCCTTGCTGGGTATGCGACCCTCCCCTTATTTTAAGTGTTTTTGGATCAATTTAATACCTGGGATCGTGATCTCCTACACGCACTTGGTCCATTTGGCTCAACCATGACGGGTAGACCTGGTTCAAGGTGGTAAGACCGAGTTAGTTTGATACGGGTCTTACAGTCATATCGGTCGATGGTACCGGTCTTAGTCTGGTACCAGTCGACCGGTATAGTCAGCAGACTATTGAGATCTGGAACAGGATCTCTACGGGTCCTACTTTCCAAATTCTGAACCCTAAGACTTTCCTAATCCTAGAAGGCTTCCTAAACCTAAATCCTAGCCTATTTTAACCCCTCTAAACCTCCTAGAATCCCTTCCATTAATCCTCACAAACCCTAGAAAGGAGAAAGAGGCTGAAGAAGGAGGAGAAGCTAGGAAGAGCCGATATTGCTGTTTCGACGAAGAACACCTTACCGCAAGTCGACGGTAAGTGCTTAAACCTTCCTTTCCTTTATGAACTCTTATAGGGTTGATTATTTCTGAATCAATACTATGCAAAACATGTATTGATCTAAAACCCTATCTTGCCAATAAACCCTACTTTGCCGTCAAACCCTAATTTAATCGATAAACCCTAGATTCGAGTTCTAGGATGAATACCATCAAAACTAGGACTTGAATGGAGTTGGAAACAACTCTAACTCAATGCTCAGACCTAGATTGTGTAAGAGAAACCCTAGAATCAATAGGGGATGACCGACGACAGTCGAGAAACCAAGTGTATAGTCTTCCGGAGACATATCGGTCGACTATACCAGTTGCACCCTGTGCGACCGGTATGTTGTGACGGGTACCTCCCAGGGGCTGGTCTATGGGGACCGGCTGACCATACTGGTCGCTGGTTTTCCCCACAGTGCCGCGACTGTTACATGCAACCTGTCAGCTCTGTGTGATGTATTTTGTAACCTCGTTGGTTTTCCGACCAACGTAAACCCTAAGAAAACTATTCTAATTGAACCCTAATATTGTATAGGACTTTGTGATAGCACATTTGGATCTTGCGACGTGGAGCAAGCTATCAAACAAGCGTCAGGTAAGGGAATCGGACCTAAATCCTAATAATTAATGGACAGTAAACCATTGCTAATAACCCTGAATCTTTGGTATGATGTTTGTGCATTCTCACATGTCATCTGTTATTTCCAGTTATTATAATTGTTCATGCATATTTCATATGCTAGGATGTGATTGTTAGGCATGTGATTGTTTTCGTTAGAGTGTGGAATGAGAAGGGTCTGGGGTCTGGGATCATTCCTCACACTAGCACCTTTTTGTAGTATTCTATCTTAGCATGCTTGGTGCGGGTAGGGCATCAGGGGGAGGACGTGGTACTGTGGTCTCCGGCCTGGCCACCAGACTCTAGCTCTATCTCTATGCCGTAGGGAGTTATGTTGGGATAGAGTCTACTTGCGTATTGTTCTGTCTTTGTATGCTTGGTGCGGGTAGGGCATCAGGGGGAGGGCGTGGCACTGTAGTCTCTGGCCTGGCCACCACGCTCTAGCTCTATCTCTATGCCGTAGGGAGCTGTACTGGGATAGAGCCTACAGTGATGACATATAGGATTGGTTAGTTGCGAGCCCAGTTTACAAGCCCTAGCCAATAGTGGCTTATGTATTGGTATGGGTAGAGCATCAGGGGAGGTAGTGGATGCCTTAGCTCTATCTCTATTCCATGATGGGTGCATATGGGTCGACAGCGGTGTGATCTACTGTGCGATGCTACACACTTGTGTATAGAGGTGCGGTGGCCACCAACCCTTTCTATAGCACATTGCAAACTTAAACCAGACCACAGCATAAAATGATTGTTACTCATGCATATAATATTGTTACACTGTTTGATTGTCTTACTGAGCTAAGTTGTGAGCTCACCCTTTGTATATACATTATTTTTAGATGTTGATGTAGGTTACACGGTGGACGATTATATGAATGTTCCGACGTATGGAGGTGTTGCTGCTCTGGACGTACAGGCAGGAGAGGACGAGCATGACGCTTCATGCGAGTGTCCTTTCTGCGTGTACCTTTGATTTTATTTTATTTGTTTCAGTTTTTTTTAAAGTGATGTAAAGATATTTAATTACGTTTGGAATTTGGATAATTGAATACGTATTTAAATTTATCAATTGAATACTTAGTTTATTTATTTAAAGACTTCTGCTGTATTTATTATATTCTGATTGTGGTTATGTGCAATGGTTTGTATGAGTGGACATGGTCTTATTGAGATCCTGGTGTGAACCGTTGGTTCAGTGACGGTCCACTCACACCATTCTGGTTAGTTCAGAATTGGGGTATGACATATTATCTTACCTTATGTGTTGCTACATTGATTCTTGCCTTATTTGCCATGTTTGGTATCTACAATTTAGGGTAGATACACCTATCATAATTGGATAGATTGCCACACAAATGAATCTTTATAAATCTTAAATGGAAAGCCTACAAAATGAAAATCCTACAAAATGGAAGCCTATCGAATGGAAAGCCTATACTAAGGAAGGAATCCCTAAAAAACCATAAATGAAAAGCCTACAATAGGGAAGCAAACCCTAAAAAAAACATAAATAGAAAGTCGACACTAGGGAAGGAAACCCTAAAAAGGCATAAAAGAAATCCTTAATAGGGAAGCATAACCTTAAAAGAAATTCTTAATAGGGAGGTATAACCATAAAAAAAAAACTTTAGAAAAGAAAAAAAAAAAAAAAGAAGGAAGCACAACCCTAAAATGCTTAAAAATGAAAAGATAGGGTAGCACAACCTTAAAAAATGTTTAAAAAAAAAAAAATAGAGAAGCACAACCCTAAAAAACTTAAAAGATAGGGAAGCATAACCTAAAAAGCCTAAAAATGAAAGATAGGGAGGCACAACCCTAAAAAGAATAATAAAATAAAAATAGCACAAAAATATTTGAACTACGTCGTACCTGATTTTTAGGGCAAACCCTATAATACATGGGTAGTTTAGGTTGAACATCCCATACACGGTACCAAACCACACAAGTATTAGATTCAATTTGAACCATCCATCAAGCATAAGCTTCAACTTAAACTAAAGAATTTAATGATGCACAAGAATAAGCTACATCCATAAACTTTATGCACACAGTACACCAGTTCGAACTATATTTTAGGACTTGATTTATAGGATGGAATACGTAGGCAATTTGAGTTGGACGTTTTAGATTCAGTCCAAGGTCGATCCATCATTTGGTCTGGTTCACTGTATAATGACATTTGCTTATTTCTTTGCTTCAGAACATGATTAGTTAAACCCTAGGTTAGCAAAACTTAAAAACTTGGTTTAGGACATCCCCCATTGAACCTTAGTCATCCAATTGACTAAGCACAGACCAAACTAGAGTCTAAGGAAAGTAGGAAGCTAATTTTGGATCGGGCGATTTTGGGTGCCTAACACCTTCCCAAATCGTACCCTGAATGCTTACCCAATCTCATGCAGACCAACGAACCAATCTTGTTACACCCCAGTTTCGACTGAACAAGGAATATGAGTGAACCTTCTCTAACCCAACGGCTTATACTAGGATCTCAATAGACCGTGTCAACAAACCAACCATGCATACCAACCACAATCAGAGGATAATAAATAACAGCAAAAATAATAATTAAATGAACTGAGTTTGCTATTGATAAAAATAATATTTATCCACATTATTCTCTAGTACCAAAATGTAAATAAAAAAATCCATCACACCATTTATAGTCAACTAAAAAAGAACAAATGATAAATCTTAAAGGACTACGCAGAATGAACACTCACATGAAGCATCATGCTCGTCCTTCATTGCATGTGTATCTAACGCCACTACCATCCTGTACATTGGGGCAACCATAAAATCCTTCACAGTATAACTTGCATCAGCATCTGAAAAAGGGTGAATATATACTGGGTGAGCTCACAACTTAGCTCAGGAAGAAACAAGACAATACAACATACAAATGCATGAGATAACATTACATTAGGTCAGGTATAACTTGTAAAGTGCTATGGTAAGGTTTGACGACCACCGCACCTCCATGCATGAGAGTGTGGCAATGCCCAACAGTCAGACACCTACCACACTATAGCTGTCGTCCCACATCACTCACTCTAGAATAAAGATAGGACTCGAGTCTAGTAGTCAGGATGAACCACATGCCATGTTGTTCCCCTAATACCCTACCTCGCACCAATACCTACACCCCTATTGGCAAGGACTTGCAAGTGGGTTCCATTTCTAACCAGTCCTATATGTCATTACAGTATTTATGGTCCTACCCTAGCATAGCTCCCTACGACATAGAGATAGGGCTCAAGTCTGGTAGCCAAAATAAACCACATGCTACGTCCTCTCCCTGATACCCTACTCGTACTAAGCTCGCTAAGGTAGACGACGATACGAAAAGGTATTATGTGAAGATATATCCAGGGCTCTACTCCCCTTCACATTCTACACCCTAACGAAAACAATCACATGCCTAACAAACAACAATCCTAGCATAACGAGTATGCATGAATATGTATACCAATAAATAAAAGTAATGACATGTGATATGCACAGACAACAGACAAACATATTACATAAACAACGATTTACCATTTATTAATAATTAGGATTTGGGGTCTTGTCCCTTACCTGACGCGTGATTGCAAGTCTCGTCTGTGTTACAAAGTCCACTTACACAGTCCAAAAGTCTTACATGACAATATTTATTGATTAAAATTAGGTTGCTAGGGTTTTAGTTGGCCGGAACCAAGATTAGCCAACAAAATACCTTCGGACAGACATACCGGTAGGACTCAAGGTCCAACCGGTATGTCCCTGTGGTATATACTGCTTGGACATATGTCCAACTGGTATGCCCCGTGATATGGCATACCGCTTGGACCTTCAGTCCAGCAGTATGCCCTGCGGCATGGCATACCGCTTGGACCTTCCGTCCGGTTGGTATGCCAGGCGATATGGGTCCGAGAGTCCATTCTTGGACCTCCCTCTTCCGTCAGTCATTGGCTTGGTTTTTTTGAGTTTTTTCTAAACCATTCTAGGGTTTACAAGCATGTTAGGTCCATTAGATTTAGGTTATTACTTCGTTTGAATTCATGAAACCATGTTCCCATCCTTCTTAGAATGGATCACACAAAGAATTAGGGTTTTACAAATCTAGGGTTTTGGATCAATATGCCGTTTTACAGCATTGATCGGTAACCACACCTCCCTATAGAGAAAGAGAACTTACAGGTATTCTTTGAATGATAGTGCTCTCCTCCCAATGGAAATCCCCTCTCGTATGGCTTCCTTCCTCTTTTCTCTTTCTCAGATCTACTTTCAGACGGCTTTAGGGTTTGAGATTCGCTGAAAGGGATCTAAGGAGAAGGGAAGGTTTATTTATAGAGTAGGAAATCATTCTAAGAAGGTTTCCCAAGTCTAGAAAATCTCTAAGAATTAAATTCACGCAGTGATACTGGTTGGACATACCGGTCTGACTAATAGTCCAATCGGTATGTCAAACTGGTATGCATAATCTTGGTCTAAAATGTTTGTTTCTCATACCTGAAGTCCGTGGTTTGTCACCCAACCTCGTCTTCTGGTTCAGTTATGATTGGAAGACCTGTCACGACGTGAAACTTAAGTTAGACCAAGTTTTCAAAGTGCGGGTCTTATAACTCCACTACCTGTAAAAGAAATTTTGTTCCTGAAATTTGCATGTAGGTTTCACAATTTCCCCACATTTAAAAAAAAATTTATCCTCGAAATTTGTATGTACCTTAAGAGTTGAAGAGATGAGGGTATTTTTGTTGCATGACACTATCCTCCTCTTAAGTGATTTCTTCCATGGCATGGCTCTTCTAAACTACCTTGACGTAGTGAAGATCACACTTTTGAAGTTGCTATACCTTTCGACTGATGAGCTTGACTGGTACCACCTCGAAGGTCTGTAAGGAAAATGGTCATAAATGGAAATGGAGTCGCCACCTAGATAAGGTCTAGGACCTATATATAATTTCTCAAATGAGAAAAACTAATGACTCCATTCTCACAATAGACTAAAGTTTAGTAATGAAGCTAAAGTTTCTTACGCATCTGAAATGTGCCAACAAACAATCATTCGTTCTCCTTCGCTGATTTTTTTTTAGAAGAAGCACCCGTTTTTAATGGCCGTCATGTTGTCTCCAAAATTCTCATACCTAGATGAATTGATGAGGTTGGGGTTCGATATTGTATTTGGTCTTCTTTGTTTTTTGAGGTTGTTTTTATTTTATGAGAGATAGCCTCTGTAAGACCCGCACTTTGTAAACCCGGTCTAAACCTTGGTTTTATGTCATGACAGGTCTTCCGATCATCACCGAGCCAGACGGGAAGAGCGGATGACAAACAGGTACGAAATCGGATCAAATACGATCAAATAATCATTATTTTATATTGACCGGTTGATGATACCGGTCTTGGTACTGGTCGACCGGTCAGCTCTGCGCAGCTGACTATGGAGATCTGGAATTTGATCTCTGCGGGTCCCACTTTCCTAAATCCTAATACCTGGACTTTCCTAATCCTAATAGGGTTACTAAACCCTAATCCTAGCCTATATAAACACTCTTAGACCTCCTCAAATCCTTTCCATTATCTCTCACAAATCCTAGAGAAGAGAAGGAGGTTGGAAAGGAGAAGGAGCTAGGAAGAAGAAGGAGGTACAACCATTACCATTCGACAACGCTCACGTTACGCCAGTCAACGGTAAGTGTTTTAACCACTCTTCTTACCCTATGACTCTAGGATAGTTATAAGGGTGGATCAATACCATGCAAAGTAGGTATTGATCTAAAACCTTAATTGGACCTTAAAACCCTAAATTTGTCGTTAAACCCTAGATTCAAGTTCCGAGATGATATTCATCGAAATTAGACTTGAATGAGTTGGAGATAACTCTAACTCAAAGCTCAGACTTAGAATGGATAGGAGAAACCCTGAAAATCCATAGAGGTTAATCGACGGCAGTCGAAAAACCCAAGTATGGTCTTCCGGAGACATACCGGTCGACTATACCGGTTGCACACTGTGCGGCCGGTAGGTTGCCACCGGTACCTTCCGGGGGGCTGGTCTGTGGGGACCGGCTGACCATACCGGTCACCAGTCTTCCCCACAGAACTGCGGCCGGTACATGCCACCGGTCAGCTCTGTGAGGGTATTTTGTAACCTTGTTGGTTTCCAACCAACGTGAAACCCTAAGAAACTATTTTAATGAAACCCTAATATTATGTAGGACTTTGTGATAGCACGTTTGGATCTTGTGACGTTGAGCAAGCTATCAAACGAGCGTCAGGTAAGGGAATCTGACCTAAACCTAATAATTAATGGACAGTAAATCATTGTTAATAACCTGGATATATATGATTGATGTTTGTGCATATTCACATGCCATCCTTTACTTTCAGTTATTATTGTTATTGTTCATGCATTAATAGGATATGATTATTAGGCATGTGATTGTTTTCGTTGGTGTGTGGAGTGGGGCATGGGCCTGGGATCATTCCTCACACTGGCACTTTTGTAGTATTCTATCTTAACATGCTTGGTATGGGTGGGGCATCAAGGGAAGGTCGTGGTACGGTGGTCTCCGATATTGATGCTGGCCTGGCCATGGTGATGTGGCACTGTGGTCTCCGAGGTCGACGCTGGCTTGTCCACGATGCTTTAGCTCTATCTCTATGCCGTAGGGAGTTATGTTGGGATAGGGTCTACCTGCGTATGTTCTATCCTAGTGTGTTAGTTGCGGATAGGATATCAGGGGAGGTATGGGGATGCCTTAGCTCTATCTCTATGCCGTAGACGGCTGTGCTGGGATAGAGCCTACATTGATGACATATAGGATTGGTTAGTTGCGAGCCCAGTTTGCAAGCCCTGGCCAGTAGGGGCTTAGGTACTGGTATGGGTGGAGCATCAGGGGAGGTACGGAGATATCTTAGCTCTATCTCTATCCCATGATGGGTGCATGTGGGCCGATGGGTGTGTGATCCATGAGGTACAACACACTCGTATATAGAGGTGCGGGGGCCACCAAACCTTTCTATAGCACATTGTAAACTTAAACCAGACCACAACATAAAATGATTGTTACTCATGCATAATATTGTGAAACTGTCTGATTGTCTTACTGAGCTAAGTTGTGAGCTCACCCTTTGTATATATACATGTTTTTAGATGTTGATGCAGGTTACACAGTGGACGACTATGTGAATGCTCTGGCGTATGGTGATGTTGCTGCTTTGGGTGTACATGCAGGAGAGGACGAGCATGACGCTTCATGCGAGTGCCCTTTCTGCGTGTACCTTTGATTGGATTTTGATTTATTTTTCATTATTTTTGGTTGGATTAAAGAGATGTAATGATATTACATTTTATGCTTGGATTTTGAATAATTAGATATTTTATTTAAATTTATCAATAGATTCTCAGTTCATTTATTTAAAGACTTCCGTTGTATTTATTATATTCTGATTGTGGTTATGTGCAATGGTTTGTATGAGTGGACACGGCCTATACGAGATCCTAGTGTGAACCGTTGGTTCAATGACGGTTCACTCACACCATTCTAGTCAGTTCAGAATTGGGGTGTGACAACTTGGTATCAGAGCGCTCGGACTCTGTCCACAGACCATATTGCACTTAAATAAGTCGATAAACTGAGTTAGGAAAATTAAAAAAAAAATCTTAATACAAACACACCCTAAGCATTGTTTGATACCTGAGACGGACTAAGAAAGAGCATAGTACACTATATTAAATATGGAATTTAATGATACTCATGCACTAGTGAGGGTGAACCATAAAACTTTCATTAAACGAAAAGAGAGTATCAAATGTACTAATACTGCAGGGTACAGTCCACAAACCGGACAGTTACCCTGTTATATAAACAATCAAAAGAGAAGAAAATAAAATGGACAATCATGGGGTGGGGGGCCTAGGAGGAATAGGGTCCGCTATATTATAATCTTGCTCGTAAACGACCCTAAGCCAGTGTACCTGGTCTTGTGTCACCCGTAGGCTACTAGCCAGACGTCCCAACTCTTGACCCATTTCTCGCTGAGACTCTAGGAAGACCCTCTGGGTGTCCGTGATCTCCGTGGACATGCTCAACACCGGGTCTAGAGGAGGATGAGATGGTCCAGCTGTAGATGTAGACGGTGGTGCTACAGGTGTAGGCTGTGGGGCTGGCACTGGTGCATCCTCTGCCCTATCATCGTCATCATCACTCTCAGCCTCTGTTGCATATGCCGCATTGGCTGCTGCTGCTGCTGCTGCGGCTGCTACCCTCCAGAGTGGGCGAGGGTGAGCCTCTAACTCGTCATCGCTAACAGGCAGATTATCCATCTGCATCCTCATAATGGCATCCTAGTCGATGTCGGAGGTCATGGTGTCCTCAACAGCCACCTCGCCTCTCATGCTCACTCCTAGGCGACGCAGAAGGGATGTGATGAGACGACCGTATGGAAGGTTACTTGTCACATCCCAATTCCGCACTGTTCAGAATGGTGTGATGAACCTCTAGCAAACCAACGGTTCAACCAGGATCTCGAGTAGGCTATATCCGTGTTATCTAAACTTTCACACATCCATAATCATAATCAGAGTAAATACACAATAGCGGAAATCTTATAATAAAATGAACTGAAAATCTACTGTGATATAAATATTAAATAGCAAATTATTCTGTATCAACTCGGACATAAATAATTATCAAATACATGTCTTTACTAAATTCAAATAAAGAAACCTAATAAAAATCTAATCGAATACAAATGAGTTGCACTCGCAAGAGGAGTCATGTGTATCTACTTCAGCTTCAGCATCCATCGCCACTACGTTCCCGTATGCTGGAGCATTCATATAATCTTCAATCGTATAACCTGCATCATTAACTAAAAATATTCGACGTCTAGCGGTAAGCACACATCATGGCTCAGTGAGTAGACAAAACAATGCAACAATACATATGCATGCAATCAATTCATATCTTTGGTCTGGTTTATAGTTTGCAATGCGCAATAGAAAGGTTGGGTGGTCAAAGGTTAACTGTAAGACCCGCACTCTGAAAACCCGGTCTAAACCTTGGTTTTGTGTCATGACAGGTCTTTCGATCATCACCGGGCCAGACGGGGCAAGCGGATAAATAACAGGTACAAAATCAGACCGAAGTCGACCAATTATACCTGATTTTAGGTATACCGGTCGATGGTACCGGTCTTGGTACCGGTTGACCGGTATGGCCTGCACAGCTATGTGCGGGAATCTGGAAATTGGTCTCTGCGGGTCCCGCTTTTCTGATTTCGAATCCTAGAAGTTTCCTAATCCTAGTAGGGTTACTAAACCCTATTTCGAGCCTATAAATACACCCTTAAGCCTCCTCAAATCCTTTCCATTGTCTCTCACAAACCCTAGAGAAGAGAAAGAGCTTGGAAAGGAGAAGGAGCTAGGAAGAAGAAGGAGGTGCCGCCATTACCGTTTGACGAAGCTCATGCTACGCCTGTCGACGGTAAGTGCTTGAATCCATCTTCTTATTCTGTGTTAGTTGTGTGGGTGGATCAATACCATGCAAAGTAGGTATTGATGTAAAACCCTAAATTGGCCAATAAACCCTAAGTTGCCGTCAAACCCTAGATTTGAGTTTCGAGATGATATTCATCGAAACGAGACTTGAATGAGTTGGGGATAACTCTAACTCAAGGCCTAGACTTAGAATGGATAGGAGAAACCCTGAAAATCCATGGAGGATGATCGACGGCAGTCGAAGAACCCATGTATGGTCTTCCGGAGACATACCGGTCGACTATACCGGTTGCACATAGTGCGACCGGTATGTTGCGACCGCTACCTCTCGGGAGGTTATCTGTGGGGACCGGCTGACCATACCGGTCGCCAGTCTTCTCCTACAGAGCTGCGATCGGTACATGCCACCGGTCAGCTCTGTGAGGGTATTTTGTAACCCTGTTGGTTTCCGACCAACATGAAACTCTAAGAATGTTATTTTAATGAAACCCTAATAATATTGTAGGACTTTGTGACTTGTCGTTTGGATCTTACGACGTGGAGCAAGTGATCGAACGAGCGTCAGGTAAGGGAATCTGACATAAACCTAATAATTAATGGACAGTAAATCGTTGTTAATCATTGAATATCTATGATGTGATGTTTGTGCATATTCACATGCCATCCTTTACTTTCAGTTATTATTACTGTTCATGCATTGATAGGATGTGATTGTTAGGCATGTGATTGTTTTCGTTGGTGTGTGGAGTGGGGCATGGGCCTGGGATCTCTCTTCACACTAGCACCTTTTGTAGTATTCTGTCTTAACATGCTTGGTACGGGTGGGGTATCAGGGGAAGGTCGTGGTACGGTGGTCTCCGATATTGATGTTGTCCCGGCCATTGTTATGTGGTACTGTGGATTCCGAGTCGACGCTGGCTTATCCACGATGCTTTAGCTCTATCTCTATGCCGTAGGGAGTTATGTTGGGATAGGGTCTACCTGCGTATTGTTTCTATCCTAGTGGGTTAGTTGCGGATAGGGTATTAGGGGGAGGTGAGGTATTGTGGTCTCCGACCCGGCCTGCACGCTCTAGCTCTATCTCTATGCCGTAGACGGCTGTGCTGGGATAGAGCATACATTGTTGACATATAGGATTGGTTAGTTGTGAGCCCAGTTTGCGAGCCCTGGCCAGTAGGGGCTTAGGTACTGGTATGGGTAGAGTATCAGGGGAGGTGTGGGTATACCTTAGCTCTATCTCTATTCCATGATGGGTGCATGTGGGTTGGTGGTAGTGTGATCTACTGTGCGATGCCACACACTGGTGTATAGAGGTGCGGGGGCCACCAAACCTTTCTATAGCACATTGCAAACTTAAAACCAGACCACATCATAAAATGATTGTTACTCATGCATAATATTGTGAAGCTGTCTGATTGTCTTACTGAGCTGTGTTGTGAGCTCACCCTTTGTGCACATCTTATTTTTTATCTGGATGCAGGTTATACTATGGACGATTATGTGAACGCTTTGGTGTATGGTGGTGTTGCGACGTTGGACGTACAGGCAGGAGAGGACGAGCATGACGCTTCATGCGAGCGCCCTTTCTATGTGTACCTGTGATGGATTTTTATTTAGTTGTTTCAGTTATTTTCGTTTGATATTAAAGGGATGTAAAAGATATTTATTTTATGTGGTTGAATTTGGATAATGGAATATTTATTTAAATTATCAATAGATACTCAGTTCATTCTATTTAAAGTCTTTCGCTGTATATTTATATTCTGATTGTGGTTATGTGTAATGGTTTGTATGGATGGACACGGCCTATTCGAGATCCTGGTGTGAACCGTTGGTTTAATGATGGTTCACTCACACCGTTCTGGTTGGATCAGAATTGGGGTGTGACAACTTGGTATCAGAGCCCTCGGGCTCTGTCTACAGACTATATTACACTTAACTGAGTCAATGAACTGAGTTAGGAGAAAATTAAAAATCTTAATACAAACGCACCTTAAGCATTGTTTGATACCTGAGACTGATTAAGAAAGAGAATAATGTACTATTCTAATTATGAAACTTAACATGTGCACATACATTAGTTAGGTGAAACCATGAAACTTTAATTAACTAAGAAAATGAGTATCTGATAAATAGTGCTACAGGGTACAGTCCACAAACCGGACAGTTACCCTGTTATATATACAATAGACATAAGAAAGAGAAAGTGAAAGGGAAAATCATGGAGTAGGGGGCCTAGGAGGTATGGGGTCCGCTATATCATAGTCTCTCTCGTAAGCGACCCTGAGCCAGTGCACCTGATCTTGTGTGACTCGGAGGCTGCGAGTCAACTGTGCTAAGTCACAGCTCATCTCCCGCTGAGCATCCCTGAGCTCCATAAACATACCCATCACTGAGTCGGGAGGAGGCTGAGATGGTCTAGCTGTAGGGACAGATGGTGGTGGTGAAGGTGCAGGCTGTGGGGCAGGCACTGGTGCTTCCCCAGCCATATCGTCATCATCGTCATCACCCATCTTTGCCGCATAGGCCACATTGGCCGCGGCTGCTGCTGCTGCTACTCTCCCAAGTGGACGAGGGCGAGCCTCCAACTCGTCGTCACTAACCGACAGATCGACCATCTGCATCCTCTGTATAGCATCCCAGCCTCTGTATAGCATCCCAGTCGATGTCAGAAGTCATGGTGTCCTCAGCGACTACCTCTCCTCTGAAGCTCACGCCCAGACGGCGAAGAAGGAAAGTGACGAGACGGCCATATGGAAGGTTGCTGGCCCGATCGGCCACGGCCGCGCGATGCATAGTCCGGATGATGAGGTAAGGAAGTGAGATCCGCTCCCCTGTGCAGACGCAATAAGTGACGTAGTGGCCGCTCTGTGGTACTATGTCGTGCTGAATAATGCGACTATATACCCGAGGTATAGGCCTCAGGCTAGCCGCCTTCATAGGAGCTCCAGGGTTTACGAGCTGATGCGCTATCTCTCGGCGCAAATCATCAGTCAAATAACCTTTCGCCTTGGGGGCGCAGTACACCAAATCTCCATCAATGGGAACCCTAAGAAGATCAGCCAACTGGTGGGTGTTAAAGGAAATATGTACACCCCGGACGTAGCTGGTAATGCGTAGATCCCTACACTAGTTCGGATCTTCGACATCCCCTTCGAGTTCCAAGTTTGCATAGAAGTGCTTGACCAAGTTAGGGCGTGTGGTCTCCGTGTATGAAATAACCGGCAACCAACCTAGAGCGCCAAAAGCCGTCTCCACATTGAACCGGTGCAGTTGTTCCACGTTGACCCGTCTCCCTGATTCAATACTTTTATTATCAAACCATGGAAACCGAGCTTGAGCTTCCAAGGAGCGAAACCATAGCTCATCTAGCTGTGGAACTGGTGGAGAGGGAACCCGAGAACTAGAGCCATGTGAGCGTTTCCCGAGAGCGCGTCTAGGAGCCATTTTAAACTGCAAAACAAAAAGAAAATAAGATACAAGTTAGAAATTTTCGAAATTTCGGCAGCATAACGACAGCATTTTGGGAAAAAGCCTCGAACTCACCCAGAAACATGGGGAGGAGGACTTACGTAACCCCTACATTCTTCAACAAACCAATCACAAGCAATTAAAAGGAGAAATTTCAAGAATTTAAGAAAAAATTAGAAATTTTGAAATTTTTTTGAAAACCTAGTTTAAAAAGAGTAAAAATTCGATTTTTATCAAAACCATTCAGTGGAACCCCAAATTAGTTGAGGGCTTTTGCTCTTGGGGGTCCCTAAACCCTTTCCTAGTCGAAGGAAAAGAATTCATACGGTTAAAACATCTCGAACAAAGAAAAACCTAAATTTCTACATATAGACGATATGGGAAACTTGTAAAAATATGAGAGAGAGGGAAGAGACCTACCTGGAGACGATGTTCCACGCTTGGAATGGAAGAAATCGACTTCTAAAAGTACCGGCCGGACTGTAGCAACTCAGTTGGGCAAAGAAGAATCGCCACCGGAGAGAGGGAAGAAAGAAAAGTGAGAATTTTCTCACTTTTTCACGATTTAAAGCCAGTTTTGGGCATACCGGTCGACGGTTATGCCTATACCGGTCGACCGGTATCACCCCAGGTGTGCGACCGCTATGTCTCGGTCAGAATTTTAATTCTGACCGGTCGACTATACCGGTCGCAACACTGTATACAGAGTGTCGACCGGTATCTCCCAGACATGCGACCGCTATGTCTCGGTCAGAATTTTAATTCTGACCGGTCGACTATACCGGTCGCAGCATTTTTCCACAGGGGTGCGACCGGTATGTTGCGACCGGTACGCACCAAAGAGCCAGAAAAGTGAAATTTAAAATTTTTTAAAAAATTGTGTAAATTGAAATGCTACTTCTCGACTATTTTCCCTTGCATTATTCAAGACTAATACTACTATTATTGATGATCTCACGTGTTATGTCTTTTTCTCAGATTCAAATAAAAATAGTCTGAGATGGCAGGTGGGAACGGTCGAAGGGGGCGAAAGCGTCATCAGGCCAGGATGCGTGTAGAAGAAGAACAAGCGGAACAAGACCAGGTTAGAGAACCAAGTCCTGAAGTGGAGGAGGAACAGGTCCCGAAAATACCGAAAAATTTATCTGGCCCACCTCACAGGGATTCTGAGACCATTGTTACCAACCTGGTCTATTTGATACAAGCTCAACAGAAGGAATTCCTGAGCGAGGTACTGAAGATGCTCAGACCTACAGGTTCTGTTCCCACTGGGAATGCGCCTGAGTCTGGAGGAAATAATACTACCCAACCGATGCAGAGTAGCCCAAGGCCGAGGGGCCAAGCACAGAACATACCACCACCGCATCGGTTTCCGTCGCCTTCTGCTTACCCGGGGGCATATCCGTACCCACCACCATGGTACGGAGCAGACACGCAGGGACAGCATGATCTGAGCAGGTCAGTGGACAGATTCTTGAAGTTGAAACCTTCATCGTTCACGGGCAGGACAGGGAAACCATTGTGGCCAGCACAGTGGGTTGCTGAAATGGAAAAGAACTTCCGACTGATGACTTGTACTGAGGAGGAAAAGGTTCTGTTTGCCACTCATATGCTGAGAGAAGACGCAAATGCTTGGTGGAATTCTACACGGGCATATCTGGAGAATAAGTATACACTGGTTGATTGGGAAGTGTTTAAAGCGGCTTTCTTCGACAAATATTTCCCAAAGAGTTTCAAAGATCAAATGGAGAGAGAGTTTCTCAATCTGCAGCAGTCTCAGTCGACCGTAGATGCCTATCAGCAGAGGTACGAAGAGCTATTCTTCTTCGCACCGGCCAGTATGCAGGAGGAGGAGACCAAGACACGTAGGTTCACCATGGGACTACGTGGAAGCATCAGAGAGCACCTTTTGGGTCTGGACAAGAAGACCTACAATGAGGCTGTGCAGGTTGCGAGGGTGATAGAGTCCAGTCAGAGGGACAACTTCTTCGCTCAGAACAGGGGAGTGAAGAGATCTGCTAGTGAGAGCTCGGGTGGCGGTAATACTAGACCATTCCGCCCATACAGGGCACAGACCGCTACAACACCTGCAAGAAACAACCCGGCACCACCTGTGCCACAGTTCGCTAGACCCAACCCAAATGTCAAATGCTATAACTGTCAGCAGCTGGGACATGTTGCAAGAAACTGCACAGTACCTAAGAAGCAAGCCCCCCAGCAAGGAAGAGTTTATGCGGTCACCACTGAAGAGGCAACCGCATCACCTGATGTGGTAACTGGTACGACTTTATCCCTTACTATTTGGTTTATTCTTTCAGTTGCATGAGCATGTAGAACTAAGGGGCAATATATTACAGGAATTGTAAATGTAGCTGGTTTACCCGCCAGAGTATTATTTGACTCTGGGGCCACGCACTCCTTTGTTTCTATTTCTTTTGGGAAGCGAATGGAGTTACCAATCAAGCATTTGAACCCAAGCTTGATAGTTCGCTCTCCACTAGGAGTCGAAGTGGCTTTGACCAAGTATTATGGACCATGTACTGTAAGTATTGAGGGCCGAGACTTAGAAGCAAGCCTAGTAATACTTGAGATGGCAGACTTTGATGTCATTTTGGGGATGGATTGGCTGGGCCATCATTCGGCCGTCCTTTTATGTGGTGAAAGGAAGCTTGTGCTTACTGACAAAGAGGGAAGGGAATATAGTTTCGTGGGGATCAAGCTATCCAGGAAGCGGAAGCTGATCCTCTCCGCCCTAAAAACTAAGAGATGCTTGGAGAAAGGAGGAGTGGGTTATCTCGTATCTGTAGTCGATCTCACGGCAGAGTCACTCAAGATGGAAGATATAGATGTGGTTCGGGAGTTTCTAGATGTATTTCCAGAAGATCTTCCAGGTTTACCACCAGACAGGGCTACACAATTTGTGATAGACCTTATGCCAGGTTCGGCGCCGGTGTCCAAAGCACCATACAGGATGGCCCCGACCGAGTTAAAGGAGTTGAAGACCCAATTACAAGAATTACTGGATAAGGGCTTCATACGACCTAGTATATCGCCTTGGGGAGCACCTGTATTATTCGTCAAGAAGAAAGATGGAAGTGTACGACTATGTATTGACTACCGTGAGCTGAACAAGTTGACGATCAAGAATCGGTATCCTTTGCCTAGGATCGATGATCTGTTCGATCAGCTGCAGGGTGCAAAGGTTTTCTCGAAGATCGATCTCCGATCGGGGTATCACCAATTGAAGATCAAGGTCGGAGATATTCCGAAGACTGCTTTTAGGACGCGGTATGGGCATTATGAGTTTCTAGTTATGTCTTTCGGGTTGACCAATGCTCCAGCGTCGTTTATGGAACTGATGAACCGAGTGTTCCATGATATGTTGGACACTTCGGTCATTGTATTCAACGATGACATATTGATTTACTCTAAGGACATGGAGACTCATACAGCGCATTTGAGGGCAGCCCTACAACGGCTGAGAGATGTGAAGCTTTATGCAAAGTTCAAAAAGTGTGAGTTTTGGCTGAAGGAAGTGGCTTTCTTGGGCCATGTTGTATCTGAAGCTGGTATCAAGGTTGATCCAAGTAAGATAGCTGCTATAGTAGGATGGGAAGCACCAAAATCTGTTGCGGAGATTCGTAGTTTCCTTGGGTTGGCTAGTTATTATAGAAGATTCGTGGAAGATTACTCCAGGATCGCTGTTCCACTCACCAGATTGACCAAGAAAGGAGAGAAATTCATATGGACAGATGAGTGCGAGAAGTGCTTTCAGACTTTGAAGTCAAGACTAGTCTCTGCACCTATCTTGACCATCCCAGAACCAAGCGTACCGTTTACTTTATATACGGATGCTTCAGGGTTGGGAATTGGGTGTGTATTGATGCAAGGAGAATAGGTGATTGCTTACGCATCAAGACAGTTAAAAGAACATGAGAAAAACTATCCTACGCATGACTTGGAACTGGCGGCGGTTATTCATGCGATCAAAACTTGGAGACACTACTTGTACGGTGAGAAGTTTCAGATCAAGTCAGATCACAAGAGCTTAACTTATCTTTTCACTCAGAAGGATCTGAATATGAGACAGAGGAGATGGCTGGAATTGTTAAAAGATTATGATTGCGACATCCAGTACCATCCGGGTAAAGCAAATGTGGTGGCTGACGCCTTAAGCAGAAAGTGGGCATCGAAACCGGATGCAGGACCAAGTACAAATGCTGCATTGTGTGCCGCAGCCTCTAGTTCAATCGAAGGTGACGAAGAGCATATAATTGAAACTGCAGAAGATCCAGTCGAGCAAGGCTTGATTCATAAGTTCACTATGATGTTCGTCGCATTAAAGATCTCACCGGGTCTAATTGATGAAGTCAAGGTGGCAATCCTACAGGATCCATATCTCAAGACAATGCAGGAAGACTTAGAGAAGGGTACGTGCAATCCTGACTTTACCTTGGAATCAGACAAGGTACTCAAGTATCGTGGACGGTTATGTATACCTGAGAGCGAAGACTGCGATATCAGAGGTCGAGTTATGACTGAAGCTCATTACACTCCATATTTGGTACATCCAGGAAGTACCAAGATGTACCATGAACTAAGAAGACTATATTGGTGGAGGGGTATGAAAGCAGATATAGCTCGTTTCGTGTTCCAATGTCTGAATTGTCAACAAGTGAAAGCGGAAAGGCAAAGACCCGCAGGTTTACTACAGCCGTTACCAGAACCTGCATGGAAATGGGATTGTATCACCATGGATTTCGTCACTGGCCTACCTTTGACACCAAGGTCAGTGGATGCAGTTTGGGTTATAGTAGATCGACTCACCAAGATAGCTCGATTTATTGCGGTCAGACCTCAGTATACCATGGAGAAACTGGCCAAGTTATATGTTGATAATATAGTCTGACTTCATGGCGTTCCAGAGAGTATAGTATCTGACAGAGATCCCCGTTTTACATCAAAGTTCTGGGAAGGATTACAGAAAGCTATGGGAACAAAGTTGAAGTTCAGTACAGCTTTTCACCCTCAGACGGACGGACAGTCAGAGCGAACTATTTAAATTTTGGAAGATATGCTCCGAGCTTGTGCATTAGATTTCAAAGGAGCTTGGGATGAGAAGCTATCACTTATCGAGTTTGCTTACAACAACAGTTATCAGGCTACAATTCAGATGGCCCCGTATGAAGCATTCTATGGGAGGAAGTGTCGTACACCTCTGTTATGGAACGAAGTGGGGGAAAGAAGAATTGTAGGACCGGAGTTTGTTGAAGAAACTTGCCGAGTGATTGATCAAATCAAAGAGAGAGTAAAGACAGCTCAAGTTCGACAGAAGCATTATGCGGATAATCGACGTCGAGATCTGGAGTTTGCAGTGGGTGACAAAGTATTCTTGAAGGTGTCACCGGTGCGAGGTCTGAAACGGTTTGGTAAAAAGGGGAAGCTATGCCCCAGGTATGTGGGACCGTATGAGATATTGAATCGACGTGGTAATGTAGCATATCAATTGGCTCTACCACCATCTATGTCTAGCGTTCATAATGTGTTCCATGTATCATTACTGAAGAAGTATGTCAGAGATCCATCGCATATCTTGATCGCTGATCCTCCAGACTTGACTGAAGACTTAACTTTCGAAGTGGTGCCTGTAATGCTCTCAAGCCGAAAAGTTCAGCAACTTCGAACCAAGGATATCCACTATGTGAAGGTGCATTGGAGAAGCCAAAATGTGAAGGAAATTACTTGGGAAGAAGAGAGCGCGATGAGGAAGGAGTACCCTAACCTTTTTGACGATCAAGGTACGTTCAAATTTCGAGGCCGAAATTTCTTTTAAGGGTGGGGGAGTTGTAGAACCTACATGTAAATTTCGGGACGAAATTTCTTTTAAGGGTGGTGGAGTTGTAAGACCCGCACTCTGAAAACCCGGTCTAAACCTTGGTTTTGTGTCATGACAGGTCTTCCGATCATCACCGGGCCAGTCGGGGCAAGCGGATAACAAACAGGTACAAAATCAGACCGAAGTTGACCATTTATACCTGATTTTAGGTATACCGGTCGATGGTACCGGTCTTGGTACCGGTTGACCGGTATGGCCTGCACAGCTATGTGCGGGAATCTGGAAATTGGTCTCTGCGGGTCCCGCTTTTCTGATTTCGAATCCTAGAAGTTTCCTAATCCTAGTAGGGTTACTAAACCCTATTTCTAGCCTATAAATACACCCTTAAGCCTCCTCAAATCCTTTCCATTGTCTCTCACAAACCCTAGAGAAGAGAAAGAGCTTGGAAAGGAGAAGGAGCTAGGAAGAAGAAGGAGGTGCCGCCATTACCGTTTGACGAAGCTCATGCTACGCCTGTCGGCGGTAAGTGCTTGAATCCATCTTCTTATTCTGTGTTAGTTGTGTGGGTGGATCAATACCATGCAAAGTAAGTATTGATGTAAAACCCTAAATTGGCCAATAAACCCTAAGTTGCCGTCAAACCCTAGATTTGAGTTTCGAGATGATATTCATCGAAACGAGACTTGAATGAGTTGGGGATAACTCTAACTCAAGGCCTAGACTTAGAATGGATAGGAGAAACCCTGAAAATCCATGGAGGATGATCGACGGCAGTCGAAGAACCCATGTATGGTCTTCCGGAGACATACCGGTCGACTATACCGGTTGCACATAGTGCGACCGGTATGTTGCGACCGCTACCTCTCGGGAGGTTATCTGTGGGGACCGGCTGACCATACCGGTCGCCAGTCTTCTCCTACAGAGCTGCGATCGGTACATGCCACCGGTCAGCTCTGTGAGGGTATTTTGTAACCCTGTTGGTTTCCGACCAACATGAAACTCTAAGAATGTTATTTTAATGAAACCCTAATAATATTGTAGGACTTTGTGACTTGTCGTTTGGATCTTACGACGTGGAGCAAGTGATCGAACGAGCGTCAGGTAAGGGAATCTGACCTAAACCTAATAATTAATGGACAGTAAATCGTTGTTAATCATTGAATATCTATGATGTGATGTTTGTGCATATTCACATGCCATCCTTTACTTTCAGTTATTATTACTGTTCATGCATTGATAGGATGTGATTGTTAGGCATGTGATTGTTTTCGTTGGTGTGTGGAGTGGGGCATGGGCCTGGGATCGCTCTTCACACTAGCACCTTTTGTAGTATTCTATCTTAACATGCTTGGTACGGGTGGGGTATCAGAAGAAGGTCGTGGTACGGTGGTCTCCGATATTGATGTTGTCCCGGCCATTGTTATGTGGTACTGTGGATTCCGAGTCGATGCTGGTTTGTCCACGATGCTTTAGCTCTATCTCTATGCCATAGGGAGTTATGTTGGGATAGAGTCTACCTGCGTATTGTTTCTATCCTAGTGGGTTAGTTGCGGATAGGGTATCAGGGGCAGGTGAGGTATTGTGGTCTCCGGCCCGGCCTGCACGCTCTAGCTCTATCTCTATGCCGTAGACGACTGTGCTAGGATAGAGCATACATTGTTGACATATAGGATTGGTTAGTTGCGAGTCCAGTTTGCGAGCCCTGGCCAGTAGGGGCTTAGGTACTGGTATGGGTAGAGTATCAGGGGAGGTGCGGGTATACCTTAGCTCTATCTCTATTCCATGATGGGTGCATGTGGGTTGGTGGTATTGTAATCTACTGTGCGATGCCACACACTGGTGTATAGAGGTGCGGGGGCCACCAAACCTTTCTATAGCACATTGCAAACTTAAAACCAGACCACAGCATAAAATGATTGTTACTCATGCATAATATTGTGAAACTGTCTGATTGTCTTACTGAGCTGTGTTGTGAGCTCACCCTTTGTGCACATCTTGTTTTAGATCTGGATGCAGGTTATGCTGTGGACGATTATGTGAACGCTCCGACGTATGGTGGTTTTGCGGCGTTGGACGTACAGGCAGGAGAGGACGAGCATGACGCTTCATGCGAGTGTCCTTTCTGCGTGTACCTGTGATGGATTTTTATTTAGTTGTTTCAGTTATTTTTGTTTAATATTAAAGGGATGTAAAAGATATTTATTTTATGTGGTTGAATTTGGATAATGGAATATTTATTTAAATTATCAATAGATACTCAGTTCATTCTATTTAAAGTCTTCCGTTGTATATTTATATTCTGATTGTGGTTATGTGTAATGGTTTGTATGGGTGGACACGGCCTATTCGAGATCCTGGTGTGAACCATTGGTTCAATGACGGTTCACTCACACCATTCTGGTTGGATCAGAATTGGGGTGTGACATTAACGTTTATTGACCCCGCCTCTATACACAGGGTGTGGAAGTCTGCCCGAAGGTTAACGTTTATCGTCGTCCCCATCCACCCTAATCATGACATTATACAACAAAGGTTAACGTTTATTGCTATATAATACCATACCAACATGTAAGCCCCTGTTAGCGAGGGCTTGCAAACTGGGCTCGCAACTAACCAATCCTAATGCCAAACAGTGTATCCAAGGCCTCACCCCAGTATCCCTCAGAATGTCCATAGAGATAGAGCTAAGGCCCCCCGGTAGAGTTAGAGACTACAAGGACCGAGACCACCTCCCCTTATACTCTACGACATAATAGTTCTGCTAAAGTAATGGCGATATGACGATGCTAATGCACAAGACTTGAGTTAGAGATAGAGCTAAAGTGCTGAGACCCGCCAAAGGTTAACGTTTATTGACGTTCTCATCACACCTCCCCTGATACTCGCTCGCATCAAGTACACCAACCACACACATACAATCACATGCCTATTCCTATCATCATCATCATCATCATGTTATAAACAATAAAATAAATATGCATGAACAAATAATAGAAATATTGGATGACATGTTGTATGCACATTACAAATATATTCACATAGAATCAAGCATAGCATTGGACTCAAGAAAAGGAAAACAGTTTGTTATTAACCAATTAATTTAGAGTTCTATTTCCTCACCTTAGCTTGCTAACATATACTTTTCCAAGCTTTATAATCACCTTTATATTGTTATTGTATTGCTAGAAGACCTAACAAGTCGATAGAATTTAATTTTGAATTTAAAAATGATTCTGTTAACTGAGGGTCGGAGGTAGGGTCGGAGTCCTGATCGACCCTGGGTGCGACCCTCCCCAAACTCTGAACTTCCCGAACACTGAGGGTCGATGGTCAGGATCACCTAGGGTCGGATGGTCATCGACCCTCGGTGCGACCCTCGGTGCACTTTGGTCCAATTCCCTCTTTTAATCCATTCTTCATGCTTGGGATCCTATGGCTTGCTCCTACATTCCATTCTACATTCATTCCATGGTCTGAAACCATGTATAATCCACCTAGATAGCTTTCATGTAATTCCCCATGGTTTTCCATGAAAACCTAACCACGGGTTGATGGTTTGGGTTTCTCCGAGATCACATTCTCATCAATATCTAACCTAAGGTCTGTAGAAACTCATGGAATTAGTATCCATACCTGAGAAGAATGCTCCTTCTCTGCAACTCTTTTCTTTTGGCTAACTTCTCTTCCTTGCTTCACTTCTTCCTCTTTTCCTTCTCTTCTCTTTCTCTCAATTCAATTAGGGTTGTGAAAGGAGTGAAAGAGGCTTAGGGACGTCCTTTAAATAGAGTAGGAACATCCTAAATATGTCCCATTGAGATTAGGAAAGAATCTCAATAAAAAATTAGGAAATTTCCTAATTTCTATTTCTTACGGTAACCGAGGGTCGATGATCCCGTCGACCCTAGGGTTCAAGACCCTCCCTTCAAAATTGAGTGTCTGACTTTCTACTTTGGGAGGTCCGACCCTGCTTAGCTGGGTATGTGACCCTCCCTTTTAATTAAGTGTTTTTGGGTCGATTTGATACTTGGGATCTCGATCTCCTTCACGCCCTTGGTCCATTTGACTCAAACATGATGGGTAAACCTGGTTCAAGGTGGTATGACCGAGTTAGATTGACACGGGTCTTACAACTCCCCCCTACTTATAAAAATTTTGTCCTCGAAATTGTAAGTACCTTCTGAATCAAATAAGTGAGGGTATTGCCTCCGCATAGCATTTTCTTCTTCCCATGTAATTTCTTCCATGTCTCTACTTTTCCCGGTGACCTTAACATAATAGATATCTCGATTGCGTAGTCGTTGAACCTTTCGGCTGGTGATTTCAGTTGGTGTTACTTCAAATGTCAAATCATCAGTCAAATTCGGTAAATCTACTGTCAACACGTGCGTTGGGTCCTTGACATACTTCTTCAATAGGGAAATGTGAAATATGTCATGCACACTTGACATAGATGGTGGTAGTGCTAACTGATAAGCCACTTTACTACGCTTAGCTAGAATCTCATATGGCCCGACATATCTTGGACTTAGTTTCCCTTTCTGTCCGAACCTTTTCAATCCTCGCATAGGCGATACCTTCAAAAATACTTTATCACCTACGGCGAACTCCAGATCTCTACGTCGAGTATCTGCATATTGCTTCTGACGATTCTGGGCTGTTCTTACTCTTTCCTTGATAATGTCGACCACTCGGAAAGTCTCTTCAACAAATTCTGGCCCAACAATACTACGTTCTCCAACTTCATTCCAAAACAAAGGAGTTCGACATTTTCTGCCATACAGTGCCTCATAAGGTGACATCTGTATAGTAGCCTGATAGCTATTGTTATAAGCGAACTCGATCAATGGTAACTTTTCATCCCATGATCCTTTGAAATCAATTACACATGCTCGTAGCATATCTTCTAGAATCTGAATGGTACGTTCTGACTGTCCGTCTGTCTGTGGGTGGAATGCAGTACTGAACTTCAATGTTGTACCCATAGCCTTTTGCAATCCCTCTCAGAACTTGGAAGTAAATCGTGGATCTCTATCAGACACAATGCTTTCTGGAACACCATGCAATCGAACAATATTATCCACATATAGCTTTGCTAACCTCTCCAGTGTATACTGAGGCCGTATCAGTATGAAGCGAGCTGTTTTAGTCAGACGGTCCACAATCACCCAAACTGCGTCAAATACTCGAGGAGTCAGTGGTAGTCCCGTGACGAAGTCCATTGTGATGCAGTCCCATTTCCATGCTGGTTTCGGTAATGGCTGTAACAGTCCTGTGGGTCTTTGTCGTTCAGCCTTTACTTTCTGACAATTTAAGCATTGAGACACGAACTTGGCTACATCTGCTTTCATTCCCCTCCACTAATATAGTTTCTTTAGATCATGATACATTTTTGTACTTCCAGGATGTATCGAATAGATGGTGGTATGGGCTTCTTTCATCAGTCGGTGTCTAATGTCCACACTTTCTGTTTCAGGTACACATATTCTTCCTTTGTACTTCATTACCTTCTCTTCGTCCAAGGTGAACTCAGGGTTAGTTCTACCTTTTTCGATGTCTTCTTGTACCGTTCTCAGGTAAGGATCTGATTTGATAGCTGTCTTCACTTCATCCATTATGTCCGGTATAATCTTCAATGCATCGAACATATTTGAAAACCGATGAATGAACCCTTGGTTGGCTGACTCATCTGTTGCGTCTATCACATATTGCTCATTGCCATGATTGAATACCATTCCAGTAGTACACATTGCTGCAGTTGCGCTAACCTCTCCTTGCGATTTTATCATTGCTTTTCGGCTTAACGCATCCCTACTACGTTCGCTTTTTCCTGATGATACTGGATATCACAATCATAGTCATTCAGTAATTCCAACCATCTTCTTTGTCTCATATTCAATTCCTTCTGATTAAATAGATAAGTAAGACTTTTATGGTCTGACTTAATCTGGAATTTCTCTCTGTATAGGTAATGTCTCCATATCTTGACAGCATGCACTACTGCCGCTAGCTCCAGATCATGAGTGGGGTAATTTTTCTCATGTACCTTTAACTGTCTTGAAGCATAAGCAATCACTTGTTCTACTTGCATAAGCACACATCCCAGTCCCAGTCTCGGCGCATCAGTGTATAAAGTAAATGTCTGTCCTGGAACGGGAATAGTCAAAATCGGAGCGGATATCAATCTTGTCTTCAGCGTTTGGAAACTCTTCTCACATTTATCGGTCTACACGAACTTTTCACCTTTCTTAGTCAAACTGGTGAGAGGTACGGAAATCTGGGAATAGTCTTCCACGAATCTCCGATAATAACCAGCGAGACCCAGAAAACTTCTAATTTCTGAAACGCTCTTTGGTGCTTCCCACTTTACAATAGCCTCGATCTTGCTGGGGTCCACTTTGATTCCTTCAGCGGATACTACATGGCCTAAGAAGGCGACTTCACTTAGCCAAAACTCACACTTTGAAAATTTGGCATATAGTTTCTCTTTCCTTAAACGCTGTAGGGCAGCATTTAGGTTCTTGATATGAGTTTCTTCGTCCTTGGAGTATACCAATATATCATCAATAAATACTATCACCGATGTATCCAAAATATCATGGAAAACCCGGTTCATAAGTTCCATGAAAGTTGTTGGTGCGTTCGTTAATCCAAAAGACATGATCGAGAACTCATAATGTCCGTATCTGGTCCTGAAAGCTGTCTTAGGAATATCACCCTCTTTAATCTTCAATTGATGATAGCCTGATCGAAGATCGATCTTAGAAAATACCTTTGCTCCTTGCAACTGATCAAACAAGTCATCGATCCGTGGTAGTGGGTATCGATTCTTGATTGTCAGTTTATTCAACTCCCGATAGTCGATGCATAATCGAACACTACCGTCCCTCTTCTTCACGAATAACACCGGCACTCCCCATGGTGATATACTGGGTCGAATATAACCCTTGTCCAGTAGTTCTTGTAGTTGCACTTTCAGTTCCTTCAGTTCCGTAGGAGCCATTCTATAATGTGCTTTTGATACGGGTGCGGCTCCAGGTACAAGATCTATCACAAACTCTGTGGCTCGGTCGGGTGGTAAATCTGGTAGTTCCTCTAGAAATACGTCGGAATAGTCCCGCACGACTTCAATATCTTCCATTTGTGGTGCTTCCTTGGTTAGGTCGACCCCTGATACTAGATACCCGACTGCCCCCTTCTCGAGGCACATCTTAGCCTTTAGTGCTGAGAGTATGAGCTTGCGTCTACGGGGAAGTATGGTTCCCGTAAAACTGAATTCTGCTCCTGCTTGGTCTTTAAATGTTAGCTTCTTTTCGGCGCATAGTAGGTTCGCAAAATGCCGAGCTAACCAGTCCATTCCCAAGATGACGTCAAAGTCTGCCATCTCAAGTTGTATCAAGGTTGCATCTAAGGTTTTCTCACCAATGCGGACTGGACATGGTCCATATCCTTTTTCAAATTCCACTTCTAACCCCATCGGTGATCGTACAAGTAATTTGTAGTCTAATGTTTTGATGGGTAAGTTTATCTTCTTTCCGAATGACACATATATAAATGAATGAGTAGCTCCTGAATCAAAGAGTACTCTGGCGGGTGCGCCATTTATAGGTACGATACCTGTGATTTATTTTAACTTAGTCTACATGCTCACACAATGTAATTACAACTTCAAAAGTTTCAATCATACCTGTGACCACATCGGGTGATGCGACCGCATCCTTGGATGTAACAGCATATACCCGTTCCTGATGGAACTGCTTCTTGGGCTTAGGGCACTCCCTTGCCATATGTCCCAGTTGGTTGCAGTTATAACACTTCGAACTTGTAGAATTTGGCTGTGGCTGAGGTTGAGTTACTGGAGTAGTCTTGGTTGCAGCATTAAAATTCTGAGGGCGGAAAGGCTTATATGTCTTGTTATTGCCTCCGTTATAAGAATTTCCAGCTGGCCTTTTGATACCCTGGTTCTGTGTGAAATAACTCTCCTTCTGGCTCGATTCAATAACTCGAGCTATTTGGATAGCTTCATTATAAATCTTCTTTTCTAAGCCCAGAACATGCTCTCTGATGCTTCCTCTTAGTCCCGTGACGAACCTACGGGTTTTGGTTTCTTCTTCCTGTATACTCAGTGGTGCGAAGAAAAACAGCTCTTCATAACGCTGTTGGTACGCATCCACTGACGTCTGCCCCTGATATAGACTCAGAAACTCCTTCTCCATAGAATCTCTGAAGCTTCGTGGAAAATATTTTTTGAAGAAAGCTTCTTTATAAAAAGCCCAAGTTAGTTGGGCGTGCTTGGTCAATAGATAGTCCTGGGTAGATTTCCACCAGTGATGTGCATCGCCTTTGAGCATGAAGGTGGCACATAATAGTTTTTCTTCCTCGGTAATAGTCATCATGAGGAAATTTCTCTCCATCTCGTCTATCCAGTGTGCTGGCCATAATGGATCAGACAGCTTGCCATTAAATTCCTTAGGCTTGATCTTCAAAAATCTCTCCACCAATCGAGAGTGATCCAACTAATTTTGGGGATATGCCCCAAACATATGGGGTGGATACTGGTAATTAATCTGAGCTGCTTCCGGAGCCTTTACTGGAATCTGTGCAGCAGGTTGTTGAGGTGTCTGAGGTGTTGGGTGGTTACCCACCGGTGCTGTAGTGGCTTGTCATGTCGGCATAGGTGCAGCTTGAGTGGCTTGGAACATAACACCCATCGCAACTTGCATCTGAGCCTGTGCGTGTTACATCTGTTGCAGCTGCTGAGCCAGATTCATTACCACGGTTGCTGGCTCTGGTGGTGGAGGTGGCAAATTTGTAGGGTTTACCTGTTCTGGATTACCCGGTGCATAATTATTTTTCTGACTGGTCTCCTCCACGGGTGGTGGTGGTGGAACTGCATTTCGGTTCTGTCGGGTTACCCTACGTCCAGACATAATTCCTTCTGTGATTGGTGGTGCCTGAAATTATCAAAATAGGTGAAAAGTCATTTATATTTCATGTAGGCACACCAATCGATATAAAATTCCAATTCCAGCTCATTTTTAAAGAAAAATATTGTCTTTTCTATGCAGGGTCGATGGTGAGGGTCGATGGTATGTCCGACCCTTAGTATCCGACCCTGGGAATGACCTGTTCTTCCCGAGAGTTGAGGGTCGATGTGAGGGTCGATGGGTGTCCGACCCTCAGTTCCGACCCTTAGTTTTCTGTCAGATTCCCGAGAGCCGAGGGTCGATGGGATGGTCGATTCGAGGGTCGATGGTTCTAGTTGAATTGTCGGACCCTCAGACTAAAAATCAGATTTTTAAGATCCGATTTTGGATCATTTCTTATTATTTCCCTCCCGTTTCGACTCATCTCTCCCCTCTGAGTTGCTACAGTGCCACTCCACTGTTTTTGGTCGGTTTGAGTCCTGGTTTTGACGTCCACGTCATCCATACAGGTGTGTTCTCCCATTTTTACCTGTTTTTAGGTTTTCATTTCTAGGTTTTTATCCATTTAACTTGTATTTTTCAAATTAAACTTTTTCCAACCGTAAAAATTCGATTTTTATTGGGGGCTTTTGTTATTGGTATCTCGAGGAATGAAAGCCCTCAAAAATTTTTGAATTTCATCGGTTGGTTATCGAGAAACTTAAATTTTTGCTCGTTTGCCCTAATTTGTCAAAATTTTTTTCGATTTCTTGAAATTTCTTCAAATTGGTCTTCGTGATTTCCATTTCCTACTGTGTGAGTGTCGTAGGATGTGTTGGACCCTAAGTAAGTCCTCCCGCCCACGTGTATGGGTGAAAAGTGAGGCTTTTGGACAACTTACGTCGTTAAAATGCTAAATTTTCAGATTTTTATCCTACTAACCCCTTGTCTCCCTTTCTCTTTCTTATCTGCAGGTACCATGGCTCGTACCAAGATACCCAGAGTTTGTGATCCGCTTCGCTTTCGCTCTAATGAAGCCGAGGCACAGTATGCCGACTATGCTCGTAAGAAAGTAGAAGGTGGTCTTATGGTGAACTTGACTGAGCTAGCCTTGTTCAACGTAGAGAGAGCATTTGGTGATATGGGGTGGCTCCCTGTCATCACCTACGACGCGTGCACATGTCCGGATTTGGTGAGCCAGTTCTATTATAATCTCCAGGTGGTGGGGAATTACAATGACGTTGAGCATGGTCAAGAGTTGCGCATCACCAGTTATGTTAAAGGGGTGCACATTTCCTTTGATTATCGGCAACTGGCCGATCTGTTGGGCATACCCTATGATGGCCCCATGGTGTACTGTGCGCCTGGAGAGCCCCAGTTTGTTTCCATGGAGATGAGGGTAGAGATCGACAATCAGCTGCTACGACCTGATCGCTGGCAGATGAGAGCTTGTTACCTGCGTCCAGCTCCACGGGTCTTCTGTAAGATTATCCAGCATAATCTGATTTCGCAGAGTGGGCACTATGAGAGGGTTTCTCAGCTGACCCAGTTTTTTATATATAGTATCTGCACCAGACAGCCGGTCTGCCTTCCCTACATCATCATGTGGACCATGATTAGTGCTACATTGTCCGGTCATAGGGGTAATCTACCCTATGGATGCATGATTACAGTTCTTCTAACCCGTCTGGGGGTTGACCTGGTAGATGAGAAGATCCAGGAGAAGACCTTCTCGTTACCTCTAGATTGGGAGGCTATCTGCAAGATGGGTATGCGGGATGCCCAGGTTAGTGATGAGGAGAGGAACGCGATGGTGCACCCTCACACTCGCATTGAGATGGCTGACGCTGAGGCCGCTGCTGCCGCTGCTAGAGCTCATGTGGATCCTGTCGATGATGACGATCGTATGTATATGGATGTCGACTTGATACCACCGCCTTCCCCTACACATGCGGCTGGAGTTGGTACTTCTTCTGCGGCGGCTCCTGCACCTGAGGCTGGTCCTTCTCATGCGGCTGGTCCTTCACTCCCACCTTCTGACATGATGGAGATATTGCAGGATATCAAGGAGGCTCAGCGCAGATCTGATATGAGGATGTAGGAGTTGTTAGACGCTCAGCGTATGAGGGTGGATGAGCTCATAGCGATCCAGTGGGCGACTGATCGGAGGATAGCCGATCTTACAGCTAGTCTCCAGTCGACCCAGATTCAGGTGGCCTGGTTGACTAGAGTCTATGCTGAGGATTATGACAGAGATCGTGAGGCATCGCCTCCTCCTTCACCTCCAGCTTCATGATTGTATTTATTTTCTTGTACTACAGGGTAACTGTCCGGGTTGTGGACTGTACTCTGCTTTAGTTACATTTTGTTTCTCTCTTTCATTGTATGTAACTTGTTTCCCCTTTTATAGATGCATTATTCTCTTTTTAAATATGGTCTCAACCATCACTTGTGCTTATAGTGTGTTAATATTACTGTTTTTACTTTTATCCTATCTCAGTTCACAATTGTCTTGAATGTATGTTAGTTCAACGGATAAGGCCTGAGATGCTCTGATACCAATTTGTCACACCCCAATTCTACACTGTTCAGAATGGTGTGATGAACCGCTAGCAAACCAACGGTTCAACCAGGATCTCGAGTAGGCTATATCCGTGTTATCTAAACTTCCACACATCCATAATCATAATCAGAGTAAATACACAATAGCGGAAATCTTATAATAAAATGAACTGAGAATCTACTATGATATAAATATTAAATAATAAATTATTCTATATCAACTGGGACATAAATAATTATCAAATACATGTCTTTACTAAATTCAAATAAAGAAACCTAAGAAAAATCTAATCGAATACAAACGAGTTGCACTCGCAAGAGGAGTCATGTGTATCTACTTCAGCTTCAGCTTCAATCGCCGCCACGTTCCCGTACGCTGGAGCATTCATATAATCTTCAACCGTATAACCTGCATCATCAATTAAAAATATTCGACGTCGAGGGGTGAGCGCACATCACGGCTCAGTGAGTAGACAAAATAATGCAACAATACATATGCATGCAATCAATTCATATCTTTTGTCTGGTTTATAGTTTGCAATGCGCAATAGAAAGGTTGGGTGGTCAAAGGTTAACGTTTATTGATCCCGCCTCTATACACAGGGTGTGGATGTCCACCCGAAGGTTAACATTTATCGTCGTCCCCATCCACCCTAATCATGATATTATACAACAAAGGTTAACGTTTATTGCTATATAATACCATACCAACACGTAAGCCCCTGTTAGCGAGGGCTTGCAAACTGGGCTCGCAACTAACCAATCCTAATGCCAAACAGTGTATCCAAGGTCTCACCCTAGCATCCCTTAGAATGTCCATAGAGATAGAGCTAAGACCCCCCGGTAGAGTCAGAGACTACAAGGACCGAGACCACCTCCCCTGATACTCTACGACATAATAGTTCTGCTAAAGTAATGGCGATACGACGATGCTAATGCACAAGACTTGAGTTAGAGATAGAGCTAAAGTGCTGAGACCCGCCAAAGGTTAACGTTTATTGACGTTCTCATCACACCTCCCCTGATACTCGCTCGCATCAAGTACACCAACCACACACATACAATCACATGCCTATTCCTACCATCATCATCATCATGTTATAAACAATAAAATAAATATGCATGAACAAATAATAGAAATATTGGATGACATGTTGTATGCACATTACAAACATATTCACATAGAATCAAGCATGGCATTGGACTCAAGAAAAGGAAAACAGTTTGTTATTGACCAATTAATTTAGAGTTCTGTTTCCTCACCTTAGCTTGCTAACAGATACTTTTCTAAGCTTTATAATCACCTTTATATTGTTATTGTATTGCTAGAAGACCTAACAAGTCGATAGAATTTAATTAGAATTAATTCTGAATTTAAAAACTATTCTATTAACTGAGGGTCGAAGGTAGGGTCGGAGTCCTGATCGACCCTGGGTGTGACCCTCCCCAAACTCTGAACTTCCCGAACACTGAGGGTCGATGGTCAGGATCACCTAGGGTCGGATGGTCATCGACCCTCGGTGCGACCCTCGGTGCATTTTGGTATAATTCCCTCTTTTAATCCATTCTTTGTGCCTGGGATCCTATGGCTTGCTCCTACATTCCATTCTACATTCATTCCATGGTCTGAAACCATGTATAATCCACCTAGATAGCTTTCATGTAATTCCCCATGGTTTCCCATGAAAACCTAACCACGGGTTGATGGTTTGGGTTTCTTCGAGATCACATTCTCATCAATATCTAACCTAAGGTCTATAGAAACTCATGGAATTAGTATCCATACTTGAGAAGAATGCTCCTTCTCTGCAACTCTTCTCTTTTGGCTAACTTCTCTTCCTTGCTTCACTTCTTCCTCTTTTCCTTCTCTTCTCTTTCTCTCAATTCAATTAGGGTTGTGAAAGGAGTGAAAGAGGCTTAGGGACGTTCTTTAAATAGAGTAGGAACATCCTAAATAAGTCCCATTGAGATTAGGAAAGAATCCCAATCGAAAATTTGGAAATTTCCTAATTTCTATTTCTTACGGTAACCGAGGGTCGATGGGGGGGTCGATGATCCCGTCGACCCTAGGGTTCAAGATGTCCGACCCTCCCTTCAAAATTGAGGGTCTGACTTTCTGCTTTGGGAGGTCCGACCCTGCTTAGCTGGGTATGCGACCCTCCCTTCAAATTAAGTGTTTTTGGGTCAATTTGATACTTGGGATCTCGATCTCCTTTGCCCTTGGTCCATTTGACTCAACCATTATGGGTAAACCTGGTTCAAGGTGGTAAGACCGGATTAGATTGACACGGGTCTTACATTACTGGCTTGATCGGCCAGAGTCGCCTGATGCATGGTCTAGATAATCAGGTAAGGGAGAGAGACCCGCTCCCCTGTGCAGACACAGTAAGTGATGTACTGAGTGAGCTGAGATAACTCACTGTAGTGGTTGCTCTGAGGCACAATGTTGTGTTGCATGATGCGACTGTAAACCCGAGCCAAGGGCTTCAGACTAGCAGCCTTCATAGGAGCCCCAGGTTTCAGTATCTGCTCCGCTATCTCTCGACGTAAATCCTCGCTCAGATAGCCCTTCACCTTTAGAGGGCAATACACTAGATCTCCATCATTTGGAACCCCTAGCAGGTCGGCCAACTGATGAGTGTTGAAGGAAATATGGACGCCCTTGACAAAACTGGAGATGCGCAAGTCCCTACTCTGATTGGGATCGTCGATATTCCCATGAAGCTCCAGGTTAGCGTAGAAATGCTTAACCAGGTTGGGACGAGTGGTCTCAGTGTAAGTAATGATAGGAACCCAACCAAGCCTGTCGAAAGCCGCTCGCACATCGAACCTGTCCAACTGTTCCAAGTTAACTCGCCGTCCAGATTCAATGTTCTTCCTATCAAACCATGGGAAACGGGCTTGTGCCGCCTCAGAACGAAACCACACTTCATCGAGCTGTAGAGCTGGTGGCTGAGGAGCGCGCATGCTCGAGCCATGAGGACGCTTGCCAAGAGCGCGTCATGGAGGCATTTAAACTACAAAACATAAAGAAAACAAGAAGAAAAACGTTAGAAATTGTCAAAAATTCGACAGCATAACGACAGTAAATTGGTAAAAAGCCTCAAACTCACCCAAAAACTTGGGGAGGAGGACTTACGTAACCCCCGACTCTTCAACAAACCAATCCCATGCAATTTCAACCAGAAATTTCGGAAAAGTAAGAAAAATCAAGAAAATTCGAAAATTTTGAAAATCTAGGTTAAAAAGTGTAAAAATTCGATTTTTATGAAAATCGTTCGGTGGAACCTCAAATTGGTTGAGGGCTTTTGCTCTTAGGGGTCCCTAAACCCTTTCTAAGCCGAAGGAAAAGAGTTCCTACGGTTAGAATCTCTCAATCAAAGAAAAATAAAAAATTCTAGGTATAGATGATATGAAAAATTTGTAAAAACTTGGTAGAGAGAGAAGAGACTTACTTGGAGACGATATTCCGAGTCCGGATCGTAAGAAAACCACTCCTAGGGTGACCGGTTGGACTGTAGAAGCTCGAAAACCAGAGGAGAATCGCCACCGGAGAGGAGAAGGAAAGGAAAAGTGAGAAAATTTCTCACTTTTCGCGATTTTTAAAGCCTTTCTGGGCATACCGGTCGACATACCGGTCAACGGGTACCCCATAGGGGCTGCGACCGCTATGTCTCGGTCAGAATGAAAATTCTGACCGGTCAACTATACCGGTCGCACCACTTTCTACAGAGTAGTGACCGGTATGTTGCGACCGGTCAGCTATAAAACAGCCAGAAAAATCATGAAAAATTTGAAAATTTTTGTAGATTTAAATTCTACTTTTCGACTGTTTCGCCTTACATTGTTCAACACTAACACCACTACTATTGTTCTCGTTCTCATGTGTTATGTCTTCTTCTCAGATCCAAATATAATAGTCTGAGATGGTGGGCGGAAACGGTCATAGGGGCCGAAAGTGTCACCAGGCTAGGGTGCGCCTCGAGGAAGAAGAATAGGTTGAACCAGGCTCTGTTAGAGAGCCAAGCCCGAAAGTTTGAGGAAGAACAGGTTCCAAGGGTACCAAAAAATTTGCCTGGCCCACCTCACAGGAATTCTGAGACCATTGTTACAAATCTGGTCTATCAGATGCAAGCTCAGCAAAAAGCATTCCTGAGCGAGATGTTGAAGATGTTCAGTCCACCGGGTCCTATTCCCACTGAAGGTACGCCTAAGTCTGGAGGGAATAATACTACACAGCCAATGCATGGTAGTACAGGGCCGATGGGCCAAGCCCAGAATGTACCACCACCGCACCAGTTCCCGTCGTCTTCTGCTTATCAGGGAGCCTACCCGTATCCACCACCATGGTACGGAATGAATACACAGGGACAGCACGATCTGAGTCGAGCGGTGGACAGATTTCTAAAGTTGAAGCCTTCTTCATTCACAGGTAAGACCGGGAAATCATTGTGGCCAGCACAGTGGGTTGTAGAAATGGAGAAGAATTTCCGACTGATGACTTGTACAGAGGATGAAAAGTTCCTGTTTGCCACACATATGCTGAAGGAAGATGCGAATGCTTGGTGGAATTCTACACAGGCATATCTGGAGACAAAGCAGACACAGGTGGATTGGGAAGCGTTCAAGGTTTCCTTATTCGATAAATATTTTTCGAAGAGTTTCAGGGATCAGATGGAGAGGGAGTCCCTTAATCTACAGCAGTCTCAGTCAACTGTGGATGCTTACCAACAGAGGTACGAGGAGTTATTTTTCTTCGCACCGGCAAGTATGCAAGAGGAAGAGACCAAGACATGTAGGTTCACCATGGAACGGCGTGGAGGTATCAGAGAGCATATATTGGGTCTGGACAAGAAAATTTATAATGAGGTTGTATAGGTTGCGAGAGTGATAGAATCCAGTCAGAGGGACAGCTTCTTTGCACAGAATAGAGGAGTGAAGAGACCCGCTATTGAGAGTTGGGTGGTGGTAACAATAAACCTTTTCGCCCATACAGGGCTCAGACCGCTACAGTGCCTGTAAGGAACAATACGGCACCACCTGTGCCCCAGTTCGCTGGACGCAACCAGAACATTAAATGTTTCAACTGTCAGCAAGTGGGTCATATTGCAAGGACCTGCACTCTACCTAGGAAGCAACCTCCCCAGCAAGGAAAAGTATTTGCGGTCACTATCGAAGAGGCAGCCGCATCACCTGATGTGGTCACTGGTATGATTCTTTCCCTTACTATTTAGCTTACTATTTCATTGTGTGTGTAAGCATGTAGAACTAAGGGACAATAAAAATTTCAGGAATTGTAAATGTAGCTGGTATACCTGCCAGGGTACTATTTGACTCTGGGGCCATGCACTCCTTTGTTTCTATTTCCTTTGGGAAGCGAATGGAGTTACCAATCAAGCACTTGAACCCAAGCTTGATAGTTTGCTCTCCGCTAGGAGTCGAAGTGGCTTTGACTGAATATCATGGTCCATGTACAGTACGTATTGAGGGCCGAGACTTAGAAGCAAGTTTGGTACTACTCGAGATGGCAGACTTTGATGTCATTTTGGGAATGGATTGGCTAGGCCATCATTCAGCTATCCTATTATATGGTGAAAGGAAGCTTGTGCTTATAGACAAAAAGGGGAAGGAGTATAGCTTCACTGGAACCAAGTTACCTAGGAAGCGGAAGCTGATTCTCTCCACCCTAAAAGCTAAGAGATGCTTAGAGAAGGGGGGAGTGGGGTATCTAGTATCTGTAGTCGACATCACTGCTGAGGTGCCAAAGATGGAAGATCTAGATGTGGTACGAGAGTTTCCAGATGTATTTCCAGAGGATCTCCCAGGTTTACCACCAGACAGGGCTACAAAATTTGTGATAGACCTTATGCCAGGTTCGGCGTCGGTGTCTAAAGCACCATACAGGATGGCCCCTACCGAATTAAAGGAGTTGAAGACCCAGTACAAGAATTGTTGGATAAGGGTTTCATACGACCTAGCATATCACCTTGGGAAGCACCTGTATTATTTGTCAAGAAGAAGGATGAAAGTGTAAGACTATGCATTGACTACCGAGAACTAAACAAATTGACTATCAAGAACCGGTATCCTTTGCCTAGGATCGATGATTTGTTCGATCAGTTACAGGGTGCAAAGGTCTTCTCGAAGATTGATCTCCAATCGGGGTATCACCAACTGAAGATCAAGGCCGGAGATATTCTGAAGACTGCTTTCAGGACGAGGTATGGGCATTATGAGTTTCTAGTTATGTCATTCGAGTTGACTAACGCCCCAGTGTCGTTCATGGAACTGATGAACCGAGTGTTTCATGATATGTTGGACACTTCGGTCATCGTATTCATCGATAATATATTGGTTTACTCAAAGGACATGGAGGCTCATACAACACATTTGAGGGCAGCCCTACAACGGCTGAGACAGGAGAAGCTTTATGCTAAGTTCAAGAAGTGCGAGTTTTGGCTGAAGGAAGTGGCTTTCTTGGGTCATGTAGTATCTGAAGACGGTATCAAGGTTGACCCAAGTAAGATAGCTGCTATAGTAGGATGGGAAGCACCAAAATCTGTTGCGGAGATTCGTAGTTTCTTTGGGTTGGCTGGTTATTATAGAAGATTCATGGAAGACTACTCCAGGATCGCTGTTTCACTCACCAGATTGACCAAGAAGGGGGAGAAATTCATATGGACAGATGAGTGTGAGAAGTGCTTTCAGACTTTGAAGTCAAGACTAGTCTCTGCACCTATCTTGACCATCCCAAAACCAAGCGTACCGTTTACCTTATATACGGATGCTTCAGGGTTGGGTATCGGGTGTGTATTGATGCAAGGAGAACAGATGATTGCTTACGCATCAAGACAGTTAAAGGAGCATGAGAAGAACTATCCTACGCATGATTTGGAGCTAGCAACAGTTATACATGTCATCAAGACTTGGAGACACTACTTGTATGGTGAGAAGTTTCAGATTAAGTCAGATCACAAGAGCTTAACTTATCTTTTCACTCAGAAGGATCTGAATATGAGACAGAGGAGATGGCTGGAATTGTTAAAAGATTATGATTGTGACATCCATTTCCATCCGGGCAAAGCAAATGTTGTGGCTGACGTCTTAAGCAGAAAGTGGGCATCGAAACCTGAGACCGGGCCAAGTACAAATACTGCATTATGTGCTACAGCCTCAAGTTCAATGAGAAATGATGAAGAACACATAATAGAGACTACAAAAGATCCAGTTGAGCAAGGCTTAATTCATAAGTTCACCATGATGTTCACAGCTTTGAAGATCTCACCGGATCTAGTGGATGAAGTCAAGATAGCAATCATACAGGATCCATATCTCAAGACAGTGCAAGAAGACTTAGAGAAGGGTACGAGCAATCCTGACTTTACCTTGGATTCAGACAAGGTACTCATGTATCGTGGACGGTTATGTATACCTGAGAGTGAAGACTGCAATATCAGAGATCGAGTTATGACTGAAGCTCATTACACTCCATATTCGGTACATCCAGGATGTACCAAAATATACCATGATTTAAGAAGATTGTATTGGTGGAGGGGTATGAAAGCCGATATAGCTCGTTTCGTGTTCCAATGTCTGAATTGTCAACAAGTTAAAGCAGAAAGGCAGAGACCCGCAGGTTTACTACAGCCATTATCGGAACCTGCATGGAAGTGGGATTGTATCACTATGGATTTCGTCACTGGCCTACCGTTGACACCAAGGTCAGTGGATGCAGTTTGGGTTATAGTCGACCGACTCACCAAGATAGCTCGATTTATTGCGGTCAGACCTCAGTATACCATGGAGAAGCTGGCCAAGTTATATGTTGATAATATAGTCAGACTTCATGGCGTTCCAGAGAGTATAGTATCTGACAGAGATCCCTATTTTACATCAAAGTTCTGGGAAGGATTATAGAAAGCTATGGGAACAAAATTGAAGTTCAGTACAGCTTTTCACCCTCAGACGGACGGGCAGTCAGAATGAACTATTCAAATTTTAAAACACATGCTCCGAGCCTGTGCATTAGACTTCAAGGGAGCTTGGGATGAGAAACTATCACTTATCGAGTTTGCTTATAACAACAGCTATCAAGCTACAATTCAGATGGCCCCATATGAAGCACTCTATGGGAAGAAGTGTCGTACACCTCTGCTATGGAACGAGGTGGGAGAAAGAAGAATTGTAGGACTGGAGTTTGTCGAAGAAACTTATCGAGTGATTGATCAAATCAAGGAGAGAGTAAAGACAGCTCAAGTTCGACAGAAGCACTATGCGGATAATCGACGTCGAGATCTGGAGTTTGCAGTGGGTGACAAAGTATTCTTGAAGATATCACCGGTGCGAGGTTTGAAACATTTTGGTAAGAAGGGAAAGCTATGCCCCAGGTATGTGGGACCATACGAGGTATTGGCTAGACGGGTAATGTAGCATATCAATTGGCACTACCACCATCTATGTCAAGTGTTCATGATGTGTTTCATGTATCATTGTTGAAGAAGTATGTCAGAGACTCATCGCACATCTTGAAAGCAAACCCCCCAAACTTAACTGATGACTTAACATTCGAAGTGGTGTCTGTGATGCTCTCAAGCCGAAAGGTACAACAACTTCGAACCAAGGATATCCATTATGTGAAGGTGCATTGGAGAAGCCAAAATATCAAAGAAATTACTTGGGAAGAGGAGAGCGCGATGAGGAAGGAGTACCCTATCCTTTTCGACGATCAAGGTACGTTTAAATTTCGAGGCCGAAATTTCTTTTAAGGGTGGGGGAGTTGTGAGACCTACATGCAAATTTCGGGGATGAAATTTCTTTTAAGGGTGGGGGAGTTGTAAGACCCGCACTCCGTAAACCTGGTCTAAACCTTGGTTTTATGTCGTGATAGGTCTTCCGATCATCACCAAGCCAGACTGGTTGAGCGGATGACAAACAGGTACGAAATCGTATCAAAGACGGTCAAATAATCATTATTTTATGTTGACCGGTCGATGATACCGGTCTTGGTACCGGTCGACCGGTCAGCTCTGCGCAGTTGACTATGGAGATCCAGAATTTGATCTCTGTGGGTCCTACTTTCCTAAACCCTAATACCTGGACTTTCCTAATCCTAATAGGGTTACTAAACCCTAATCCTAGCCTATATAAACACTCTTAGACCTCCTCAAATCCTTTCCATTATCTCTCACAAACCCTAGAGAAGATAAGGAGGTTGGAAAGGAGAAGGAGCTAGGAAGAAGAAGGAGGTACAACCATTACCGTTCGACGACGCTCACGTTATGCCAGTCAACGGTAAGTGTTTTAACCACTCTTCTTACCCTACGACTCTAGGATAGTTATAAGGGTGGATCAATACCATGCAAAGTAGGTATTGATCTAAAACCCTAATTGGACCTTAAAACCCTAAATTTGCCGTTAAACCCTAGATTCAAGTTCCGAGATGATATTCATCGAAACTAGACTTGAATGAGTTGGAGATAACTCTAACTCAAAGCTCAGACTTAGAATGGATAGGAGAAACCCTGGAAATCCATAGAGGTTGATCGACGACAGTCGAAAAACCCAAGTATGGTCTTCCGGAGACATACCGATCGACTATACCGGTTGCACACTATGCGGCCGGTAGGTTGCCACCTGTATCTTCCGGGGGGCTAGTCTGTGGGGACCGATTGACCATACCGGTCTCCAGTCTTCCCCACAGAGCTGCGATCGATACACGTCACCGGTCAGCTCTGTGAGGGTATTTTGTAACCTTGTTGGTTTTCAACCAACGTGAAACCCTAAGAAACTATTCTAATGAAACCCTAACATTATGTAGGACTTTGTGATAGCACGTTTGGATCTTGTGACGTGGAGCAAGCTATCAAACGAGCGTCAGGTAAGGGAATCTGACCTAAACCTAATAATTAATGGACAGTAAATCGTTGTTAATAACCTGGATATATATGATTGATGTTTGTGCATATTTACATGCCATCCTTTACTTTTAGTTATTATTGTTATTGTTCATGCATTGATAGGATGTGATTGTTAGGCATGTGATTGTTTTCGTTGGTGTGTGGAGTGGGGGATGGGCCTGGGATCATTCCTCACACTGACACTTTTGTAGTATTCTATCTTAACATGCTTGGTACGGGTGGGGCATCAAGGGAAGGTCGTGGTACGGTGGTCTCCGATATTGATGTTGGCCTGGCCATGGTGATGTGGCACTATGGTCTCCGAGGTCGACGCTGGCTTGTCCACGATGCTTTAGCTCTATCTCTATGCCGTAGGGAGTTATGTTAGGATAGGGTCTACCTGCGTATGTTCTATCCTAGTGTGTTAGTTGTGGATAGGGTATCAGGGGAGGTACGGGGATGCCTTAGCTCTATCTCTATGCCGTAGACGGTTGTGCTGGGATAGAAGCTACATTGATGACATATAGGATTGGTTAGTTGTGAGCCCAGTTTGCAAGCCCTGGCCAGTAGGGGCTTAGGTACTGGTATGGGTAGAGCATCAGGGGAGGTACAGGGATATCTTAGCTCTATCTCTATCCCATGATGGGTGCATGTGGGCCGATGGGGGTGTGATCCATGAGGTGTCACACACTCGTGTATAGAGGTTCGGGGGCCACCAAACCTTTCTATAGCACATTGCAAACTTAAATCAGACCACAGCATAAAATGATTGTTACTCATGTATAATATTGAAACTGTCTGATTGTCTTACTGAGCTAAGTTGTGAGCTCACCCTTTGTATATATACATATTTTTAGATGTTGATGCAGGTTACACAGTGGACGACTATGTGAATGCTCCGGCATATGGTGATGTTACTGCTTTGGGTGTACAGGCAGGAGAGGACGAGCATGACGCTTCATGCGAGTGCCCTTTCTGCGTGTACCTTTGATTGGATTTTGATTTATTTTTCATTATTTTCGGTTGGATTAAAGAGATGTAATGATATTATATTTTATGCTTGGATTTTGAATAATTGGATATTTTATTTAAATTTATCAGTAGATTCTCAGTTCATTTATTTAAAGACTTCCTATGTATTTATTATATTCTGATTGTGGTTATGTGCAATGGTTTGTATGAGTAGACACGGCCTATACGAGATCCTGGTGTGAACCGTTGGTTCAATGACGGTTCACTCACACCATTCTGGTCTGTTCAGAATTGGGGTATGACAGCCTCTTTGTTGTTGTATAATTTTTTTCTCAATAAATTTTTTATTACCTATCAAAAGACACATATACACACACACATACCCCCTTGAAGATAAACTAACATCATCATCAAGTGTGACATCCCAGTAACAATCCAACTTATGCTATCTTAAGCCATTACAAGACAAGAATTAAATAAGCAACATTAAAGAAAGGACCAACTCTACAAAATGATCATACCTCAAGCAAGAAGTCAAGTCAAGTCATTCAAACATGTCCAAGCTTGATGACCAAGATATGAAGATTGAAGATGAAGCCAATGTATCTTAGTCTTAGGTTGCGGTCAAAACATAGGCTTAGTATACTTGTACATGTATGAATGTAACATTGCATATCATGCATCTGATACATTAGATTGACCCTAGGAGATGTCAATTTATCACTAAATATCACTTAGCATAGCTGGGATTAAGACTTGTTCAAATCCTAAGATATGACAGATTCCCGATAGAACAAACATCTACTGGCTATAGATTGATGGAGAAATGTAATAAATCAATTAGACCCAATGGTCTACCAGACATTGACCGGTAGAAGATAAGGTTGTCCAACTGGTAGATTCACTGGTTGACTAGATGGTCCAAACCATGGTCAAATAACGGCTAATTTCCAATGGTCAAATTTCCACCATTCGACCAAAACATCAATAAGAAGTCATAAAAAAAATAGAGCTCTTAGGAATGTTTTTTAACAATCACTTTGGCCATTCTATGGGCCTATTTAAGTGATCACATATGATAAAAAGTGAGCAACTATTCACATCAATTAAGATCATTACCATAAGTTCTATTTTGCAATTAGCAATCAAATTTCCACAAGAAGAGAGATCAATCTACTAACTCAAGGCTCCACTTGAGATATCTCTCCAAAGCTCAAAGCTTAATCTAAAATGGCTCTAATCTAAAATGGCTCTCAACCCTACTTCTTTCAATCTCATCAGTCTAGAGAAGTCTTTTTTGCAAGCATCCTCATTTCATATCATCATATCATAACACATTGAAGAAGTATTTGTCACATTCCTTGCTTAGGTAATTTCTACTATACCACATTATTGTATTGGTTATATGCTTAACCATACTTAGCCATACAAGGATCCTCTTGTCCCCATAAGAGTTGTATTGGTCTAACCATACTTCGTAATACAATGACCCTCTCATCAATATGAGATTAGTAGGTTCCTCTTGACCTTAAACAAAGATTATTGTAAGGTTCCTCTTTACCGAAAATATTTTGTAAGAAGATGTTCTTCCCCATCTATTGAATTAATTGAAGGGAAGTTAGTGGAACTAAAGATTTGTGAACAAGTGGAGTAGGTTGGGGTGATCCTAATTCGAGCCACTATATATCTTCGTATATTGCGATTGTGATTTTTACCTTACCTCTTCACTCACATTACTTGGTAATTAATTGAAAATTTTAAATCCACTAAAATAACCTATGCACCCCCTCTAAGGTTTTTCAATAATTGGTATCAGAGAGTAGGAGTTTTAAATTTGACTTATAAAGACTTGGTAGAGCTATAAAATTAATGACAACTACATCCCATAGCCACCAACAAGAGGGACAAAACATCTCAAGACCATCATTCTTTAGTGGCAAAATATTGTCTATTACAAATGTAGATTCGAGAGCTTTGCTTGTGACTACAATGTAGCTATATTAGAAGTGATAGAGAAAGGACCATTCTCAATCACTAAAACCGATGAAGAAGAAAAAAATGTTGAAAAATACAAATCCGAATGGAAACAAAAGAACAAGGAACTTATTCAATTAAACTCAAAAGGTAATTTCATTTCTACCATGTGCCTTAAGTGAAACTGAATTCAATAGAGTTAGTATGTGTGAAACCAGTAAATAATTTTGTGATAAACTTGTAGTCACCTAGAAGGGACTAAGGATGTAAAATTGACCAAAATAGACGTATTGGTGGATAAATATGAAATGTTTAAGATGTTAGAAAATGAATCTTTCTATCAAATATTTACTAAATTTACTAGCATTATCAATAAGGTGAAGGGACTTGACAAGGTATATAAAAACTCAGAAGTCATGAGAAAGATATTGAGATATCTACCATCCAAGTGGAGTGCGGTGGGTACTCTCAGGGACCATGAAGAAGAAGCGTGGGGGATCTTTGCAAATTATATTGGCATTCATACAAATTATACAGTCGAGTTCTCAGCTTTAATCTTTGGTCTGATGCATGCACAATAAATATGTTTCACAAGTCCTTGGGTCGAGATGAATTCAGCTGGTGTTGTCAATCTGTTTGTTTTAACAAAATCCCTTGGAAGTTCTTACAGAAATGTCGGCACTCAATGGCTTTCTTACAAACAAGTTCTTTGAGATGGTTATTGTGAAGTGAATGAGGCTGCTGACTTATTGACTAAAAAGAGTGCAGCTGCAACTTCCTTTTGGAACAGGGCCCCAGATTTTGTGACACATGTTGTTAACTGGTATGTGAACCCAAGTTTTGTTTTGAATAATTTTGTTATCTCTTTTGTCGGGTTGAGTGATGGCAATGCCCAAGGTGGATCCTCAATTCAAATTTTACTGTTTGTCTAAGTTGGAGTTCCAAGTATTTTCACTGTAAAGATCTCATTCTTCTATTAATATATTCTTTTGCTAACTTATAGCAAAAAAAAAGGGTTACATTAATAGAAGAAGATGAAGATGATTCACTATATAAATGAGGTAGTACAATGGAAATCTCTTAACAACAAGCTCTTTCTCTAACCCTTTTTAGGGTTAAAAGACAAGAAAAAAAACAATATTTATAAGCTCCAAGTTTGGTTGTACTGTACCGGCGTACCGCGGGGCTTCGCCCCCACATCCCGAATGAGATCGGTAAAGTAGCTCTCTGCTTCCTTTATGGACATCGAAAAAATTCCCATTTAGGTCATCGGAGCAAATCAATCTTCACAAATTTAAAATTACCAAATAATTCAAAACGCCTGTAACAGAATGAGATGGTTGAGTTCCATTAGGGTCTACCATCTCCAATAAGCTATCCAGCTCTTTAAAATGGCCTGGGAGATGGGGGTGTTCCAGGACTCAAAAATCTGGAACTTTCTTTCTATTAAGCTTTGACAAAACTGTTGCAAGGATAGAGTGTCGGTAGTTGAACCCAAGGTCTGGGTGAAAATTGATGAACTTGATATGACACTGAGAGGGGGGGGTGAATCAGTGTCTGAAAATTTTCTCTGATTATTTACTGCTGCCCAGAGCTGATGGAGATATATTCTTTTACACACACACAAGCATATGCAAATCTACCTCGTTACCACTCAGTGGCCAGGTCTACCAGAATTGCACACCCATCCTGCAAGCCATTCCATGCACTCCAAAATATATAGAAAAATAAAGACAGTCCACAACACAGGATATACGTGGTTCACCAACACAGTGTGTGATGGCTATTCCACGGAGTAATGCACAACGGACTCCGTATATACTCAATACACTTCTTTTTACTGTCTACACAGCAGGGAGTACATACATCCAATTTACCCAATATAAAACTAGGAGGGCACACATGTGCCAGGAATTCAGGTATCAAGTAGCAGTGTTCAGCACACGCTGCACACCACGCTTAACCCGCACCCACGGGAAGCAAATAATAAATTTTTTTAGGCTTATAAATTCGCCTTACAATTTCCCCCCACTAGCTAGGTATTCAACAATTTACACCTACGCTAGCATACAATAAATTGAAAGCATAAATGGATAAGGAATTGAGAATCTCACAAAAAATGCTTTCGAATGGCCAAGAATCTCTCTGAAGCTTCACACTGCCCTCAGGTACTCTAACAGTCTTCAATGATGATAGAGATAGATTCACAGAGCACACCTCATCCACAGGCTTCCAATCTCTTCCACACAACCCATAATCACCATGATGTGAAAATAAAAGCTATACAGACCTCTCATAAGGATTTAGCACTCCATTGATGCATAGAGAAGACATAGTTGGTGATTGATCACTTCCACAGGTACGAAATCCTAGAAAAACCCTTTGTTAAGCTTTAAAACCCTATTTTTGATTTTTCTCAACGTTTTTACGACTCCCAACGGTGCCCAATGTATAGAACATCAAAAAATATGGAAATTGCAACTTGAACGGACTGATTGTAGCTCGGATGAAGAAGTTATGGCGGTTTGAAGTTTGGCCAATCAAAAAATTTGAAATGGAATCTTTCGGAGCCATATGATGCACCTGCGCAACACTTTAGCGCCGCCGCCTTTTGCGCTGTCGAGTTCCTATTGGCGGACACAGAATCATCTCTGCTAGCTGTCGGATAAGCTTTTAAAAGGCAGGATTGACTAGAGTCCGTCGGATTTGAATAAATCGCGTTAGGCGCGATCGGGACTAATGGAAGCCATCGGATGCGAATCTGCACCGCCGTCACATCATACATGTGACACACCGAATCAAAGGCGAACCATGGAATCATAATCCTTTCTTCATGTGACACGGAACACTTTATTAACTTGCCTCCGTCCAATCAGAATGTCTGCGATGGTATCAAGATGCAAAGACCGCATTACACTCGATCCCGCCTTGATCTGGGCCATTCAAAGTGGATTTGAGCATCGTGGCTTCAATCTGGCCGCTGATCTTGCATCTTCTCCTCTTTTTATGCCGAAATTGCCCCTAAACAACTTGTGAAATGCCGAAATTGCCTCTAAACAACTTGTGAAATGACTTTTTCGAGTGATCCGACAGAAACTGCGATATCTCTCTCATCCAACGTCGGAATTGAGTGATTCAAGTTGCGTTGGAAAGATAACTCGACGCTCTACATCTTTCCATTGTCGGATTTTCATGAACCTGCTGCGAGACCCATCAAAAATAGGTTCAAAGTTAAAACTCTGTCAAACCTTGGAATTTGAACCCGAAACTTTGTGTGCATGCATACCAAGTGCCGTGGGCTGCCGTGTTGACATGTCACCTTGCCACCACACCTATGGGTCCCACTCACATTTTTTTCTCTCCTTTTTCTCTCTCTTTTGATTCTCTCTCTTCTTTCTCTCTCTTGAATTTTTCTCTTCAATGCCACAACACCAGAAACATGAGAAACATGAACATGATCAGAAAAGCTTCAGGAACACTGTCGCATCATCAGAAACTCGGTCACATCACCAGTGGGGTCCACATACACTCTCTCTCATCAAAATCAGTGTAAAATCCCATTTAACTCATTGTAAGTCATCTGAAACACATGTAGAACACTGTAGAACACACAAGCGAAGTTGTCACATCTGTGCCACTGCACTGACACTCTCTCTCCTGCACTGATATTTTCTCTCCTGATTTCTTTGACTGTATACTCACAAACACTGTCACATCAGTCAAGTTATCAACAATGACAACACAAAATCCAACAAAAATAATGAATCATGTCTCTATCCCACTACCGTTTTGTGTCATTAATCATGATATTGCTTTTGAATTTTGTGATGAAAGGCATACAATCTGCTCGAGTGAATAAAAAATTCACAATGCAATGTTCCACTTCAGATCAATCCTCCTAACTGGCTTAAACCAGTGAGAGATCATAAAGTGAAAGTCATTACAACCTTACTTTTCATTGAAAACAAATTCCAACATCTTGATTGGGGATTTTGAAAGATCATAACAGTACTCTCAAAAGAATATCTCTGTACCCCATTCCCATTCTCCCTTATCCCATAAACTTCAAAAGAAATCATCTGTCCTTCTCAATAAAAAAAGATCTCAAAGAACAACCCCTCCCTCTCTTAGTTTTTTTCACATCCCCAAACAAGGACCCACAAAACAGCATCCTCACTGAACTATTGCCTGCTCATCCAACCATATAAAGACAAGTGTCACATGGTAACCCCCATATCTCTGTCGTCAAGTGCCATGTGTTTTCTTATATCTCCATTTTGCTTACTTGGCAGTCCCTATCATCTATTAACCTGTGTTCCCCCACAAAGCTCCCTTCCACATTATTATAGGAATTTACTATTTAGTGAAGGCCAAATGCCGGGAGTTGGGTCCCGCTATCTTCTTTTTTTTTTTTTTTTAGGGTCCCTCAATGATGGATCCAAAAGAAAAGTACATGGTAAGGTGCAATTATTCTAAGTCACGGATTTCATCCTAAGCAACATAGAATTTTTCCCAGGAAAGAACGGGGGAGAATTCCCAACTTTAGTTGATTGATTCCTAGGAAACAAGAGGAGAAATCCCCCGCCCGTTCCTCCTTTGTTCCTCTCTTTCTCACTCTTGTTTGAGAAAGTTAAGAAGGGAGTGAAGAACCATGAACACAATTAGATGCTGCATCTCCTGCATTCTTCCATGTGGAGTTCTTGATGTTATCCGAATAGTGCATTCAAACGGGCGTGTTGAAGAATTCAGCCGGGCAATCCGAGCAGGGGAAGTCATGAAGGCAAATCCAAAACATGTATTGAGGAAACCATCCTCTCCATCGGAGGCTAACAATGGTTCTGTTCCAAAGATTGTGATTGTTCCACCAGATGCAGAGCTTCAACGTGGGAAAATTTACTTCCTCATGCCTGTTTCTCTACCGGATAAAACCCAGTCGGGATCATCAACAAAACGGAGGAGGAGAAGAGAACAGGACTACACTGGAAGTTCCATCTCAGTGAAAAAGCATCTTATTTCTGATCAGTACTTGAGTGAGATCCTTTCTGAGAAGATATCCACACAAAGGGATCGAAGGAGAGGTCGTGTTGGTGTCTGGAGACCCCACTTGGAGAGTATATCTGAGACTTCATCTGATCTTTAAGAATTGGTTTTGAATCTACTGACCTCGTTTTGGAAGTTGATTGATCTTTTTGTATATAAACATCAGATATATTATCCGGTTATGGTTTTCTTTTTCTCAGTTTAGTTGTTTATGGGAAAATTCTTGAATAGTTTTGGTAGGTTCTCTGGTTGAGTTCAGGTGGTTTTGAAGTCTGTCAAATGAGTGTGAGCTACAGAGATACACGGATAGTACTAATTCAGACTGTTCTCATAGAGAGACAGAAAGAGCTTTAGAGAGCTTTGAAGGCTTTCTGTTTCTACTTATCTCTGTCAGAAGAGTCTAGTACTGTTACCAACAAAAGAAGAAAGGGAAGAGACAGTAATTAAAAGAGCCCACCTACTCTTCAGTGTTTGAGTGGATAAATGAATAAATGTGGGATGATTGTGATCATATATAATACAACTGTTCAACCTCTAAATTCATCAAATGATCATTTAAGCCTAAAGTTGATGCAAGCTAGCCTCAGTATGGATATGGTTCAGCTCTCTCCAAAGTCAATGTTACATCATTCTCATCATTTCTCTTTTATCGTCTCCCATATGTCATCTGTTCAATATTGAGAGTGGTGTCATGGACTGATTCCCTCTCCCAAATAATTCCACACCGCATAGGGTTGGGGAGGTTTTGGCTTTGTTAAGTGGGGAATGCAACCTCCCAATAGGTGCATCCTTTGGGGTGTGAGGAGATTATGGATTTAGTTCACATTATTGGAATAGATATCCGTATTGATATAATTAGTATTGGTATTGGATAAAAGTATCAGTCAATATCGGTTAGGTATTGGCCATATGTTAATGCGGCATACTTTTTAGTATTGGTCAAGTATCGATCGGTATCTATGCGTATCGTCCACATATCAACCAATATCGACCATGTGTCAGCCAACACTGATATGAGTCGATTGATATGGCCGATACGATAAGTACTGATACCTAAAACCATGGACTAGTCCAACGAAAATGCTATTAGAGTCAAATGACCCCAGACATATGGATGTGGTTTGGGGGCACTATAGTGTGGATCCCACATGGGTGTGGGTCCCCTCGATGAGGGCACTAGGATTGAGCTTTTTGAATGAAACACTTGAGTTCGGCTATAGACTCCCAAATCGGGATCCTTTATAGTGACTGCCAAGCGACAGTGAGGATCCTAGCTTCTCATAGTACTTCGGGACACATACCAATGCACTACTAGGATCCTCACTACCGCTTGGCAGCCAGCTAGAGGATCTTTTTTGACAGACTCATGCCGTTGTTTGGAAAAAAAAATTTCTTGCAAGCCGAGCAGCAAGAATTTTCCTACTGTTGCCTGGTCCAATACGGAATCTGCTCCTTCTCCAACCAATTCACGAATCTCCTCTTAAATTATGGTATTTCATAAAATACCCTTTTAATTGAAATGAGATTTCATATGGGTGAACACAAAACCATCTTGCTGCCTAGTTTGTAGGAAACTTTAATTTTGTTATGGTGAAGCTTGATATTATATTAAGCAATGAAGTTAGAGATGTAAACGGATCGAATTCGGTACTGATATGATACTATCCGAATTCAAATCCGAAATTTGACAACCCCATCTGAATTCGAATTCGCATCCGACGGATTAAAATAATGAAAATCCAAATTCGAATTCGCTTGTTAACCGGATTATCCGGTTAACATCCGATCCGAATCTGAAAATAAAAATAGAGTAAAAAATTTTCTTAAATATCCTAAATGTATGTTCTTCTTGTACATTTTTTTCATTTCTAATAAAAAAATTGCCACAGATTTTCATAAATATCCTAAATTTACTGTTGGAAGTTGTAGAGGGAGTTTGCCAAAGGGGGAACCGTTAAAACTGAATCAATTTGTTAAAACCCCAGTTTGAGAGTGGGAAGAGCGCTTACAGAGAGAGACGAAAGGAGACTTAAGAGTTGGAAGAGAGCACCGCTGCTGCAAGCTCAGAATCGACGACCGACGGTCAGAAACCTCAGGTCCTTAAACCAAGTCTAAATCCCAGTTTTTCCGAAGAGAAGCAGAGAGAGTGAGAGTCTGAGACTGAGAGGGGCGCCGACTTGATTGAGTAGAGAGAACTCAAAGAAGAGAAGAGTGAAAGAGGCGCAGGGTCGATCGAGTAGAGAGAACCAGAGAAGAGAAGAGAGAACTCAGAGAAGAGAAGAGTGAAAGAGGCGCCGACTCGATTGAGTAGAGAGAACTCAGAGAAGAGAAGAGTGAAAGAGGCGCCGACTTGATCGAGTAGAGAGAACTCAGAGAAGAGAAGAGAGAACTCAGAGAAGAGAAGAGTGAAAGAGGCGCCGACTCTCAGAAGAAATGCGGAAAACCTAAACCTCTAAAAATTCTATTTATACCTCCCTAACCTAAGGGTAAAATAGGTATTTAATTTTTCTAATCGGAGCGGATTATATCCGATCCGTTTAGGTCAAATCCGAATTCGGCTCCGCATCCGATTAAATTTATCCGAATTCGAATTCGAATTCGATTTTTCCGAATTCGGATTCCTTAAACGGAGTCGAATTCGAATCGAATCCGGATTTTCGGGTATCCATTTACATCCTTAAATGAAGTACTGTTCATTCTCCCATGTTTTTCGGCAGTTCCACTTGCTGTTGAGGGGGCTGGGAGTTGCAAGAGGCTCCCAACCTTATCCAAAGGGGAGGTTTGGTGGGGCATAGTCCGAACCCTATTTTTCTTAAGCCGATTTTGTACTTTCGGGGGTTTAAGGTTTCTTATATATAGAATGTATAATCTCCTAAGGTGTTAAAGAGGGGTTTGAAATTCCTCACTGAAATAGTAGAAGTTCTGATTAATTATTCTGCCATGGATGTAACCTATACATCTTGTATGAATGAACCACATCAATCGTTGTGTTCCGTTCCTCTTTCATTTTTCTTTCTACTGTCATTGTTCTGTAAGTGTTAATTCTACACAACCCTCTCCCAAAAATCCCATATGATCACCTTGGCACAAAGGAGTGCATCACATAATTAATTGTAGCGGTACTCGGTTTGCAAGATTACTAAAGTATGGGTTTAGGTACATTGAAGTGTATTAGGTCTAAGAAGCAACATCCAAGAAAGAACAAAAATTCAGGTGAATCACCTGATGATAGGAACAGTTGATTTGAGGAACATCAGAATTGAATTCTCTGAGTCACTCACTTCGCTTTCCAACAAAGAAGAATGCACTTATGCCCGCACTAAAATAAGTGGGGGCTTACCCCATCACCTGATAGAAGAATGCACTTGGATTATGGTATCCAAGAAAAAGTAGAGATAGTTTAGATGAAAACCCATATGAACGGCTAAAAGGCAATTCTGGTGGAATTTTGGCCCAAGTGTTTCAGTCCATATCTAATGATGATGATGGAATTTAGGTTTGGTTGGTCCACTAATTTTATTTTATTTCCTACAAAAAAGGGTTGAATATGATCGTGAGAATCTGATCAGCCATTTCCCCTTCATGATCAATTCAATCTGGGTTACCCAATAGAGGTTGAACCACTGAAACCATGGATTTAGTTCACGATATTAAAACGGGTATCGTACTATCATCCATAAATATGTTGATGTGACATACCTTGTAGATATCAATCCCTATCGATCACGTGTCGGCGAAATGGGCCTGTATCAGTCAAGTATCAATTAGATATTGATACCATATCGACCAGATATCTGTGTCAGTCATGACTGATACAATACTGATACTTAAAACCATGATTGAAATCTAATTTGAATTTCAGGTTATATATGAAATGACCTCCATTATTGTCTACACCCTAGTGGATAATTGTGAATCCGGCCAGCTCATTTCTACCCAATGACAAGAGTAGACAATTTGGGCCTTCAACCTAGTAAGTTTTGATAAATTGATGTGAGAGGGAGAAAGTAAGAAAGTGGATCCAGAAAGCATTGACAAAAAAGAGGAGGGGGCTGGAGGGATTTGGCGAAGCTTTTGTGGTGTAGAAGTTGATAAGAAAAGGAAAGCAATAATTCAACCGGCGCCTCTCACTTTCCATCGATAATAAGAGTCGTTGTCGCCAACTTTTTTCTTTGATTTCTTTTTGGGATGTTTGCTGCACCCATGTGCTTCTTTGCAGTATTACACCAACTACCACTTCAGGTTCGAACCGGGACTCAGATCGGATCAGGAGTCAGGACTCATTCTTGCAAATCGGTATCTTTCGGCTCTAAGTTCATCAAAAGATTCAAAACAATTTTGGTACAGATAGAATGGGAATCTTTGGTTTGAGTGGAACTGACCTATTAAGATCTAATGCATGGTAACTAATCTCCCCCCGACCTATTAAGATCTATAGAAGATGAAAAAAAATCTCTTTTTATAGATCTGATAAGTTAGTAGGCATTAGTAACCTCCTTGTTATGTATTCTGTTGGAACCTTGGCTAAGTTGAGCAGTTGAGAGCAACTTTATGTGTGTTGTCATTGTTGGCAACTTTGGCAACCTCTAAACAGTTGATAGAGTGATATAGAGGAGAGAGAGTGTCTGTGGGTCCCACTAAAGTCCCACTGACAGACATGGTGCATTGACAACAGTTGATGAGAGAGACTAACAGAAGAGAGAGAATGAAGACTGATAGGAGAGAAAAAAAGAAGAAAGAGAAGGAGGAGAGAGAAAGAAGAGAAAGAAGGAGGAGAGGGAATGTCACACCCCAATTCCGCACTATTCAGAATGGTGTGATGAACCGCTAATTAACCAACGGTTCAACCAGGATCTCGAATATGGTGTGTCTGTTTGCTTAAATCATACACATCCACAATAATAATCAGAGTAAATACACAATAGCGGAAGTCTTTATACTAATGAACTGAGAGTCTAACAATTATAAAATAATAAATTATCCAATTATTCTCCATTGACTAAGACATAAAATAATTTAAAATATTCAATTACATTTCCAAATAAAATCCAAAAGAATGAATCTAATCGAAGACGCATTAGTTGCACTCGCATGACGAATCATGCGACTCCACCATAACTTCAGCGTCCATCGTCGCCACATGTCCATATATAGGAGCATTCATATAGTCTTCAACCGTGGTACCTGCATCATCAACTAAAAGTATTTGACGTCGAAAGAGTGAGCACACACCACGGCTCAGTGAGTAAACAAAACAATGCAACAAACATATGCATGCATACAATTCATATCTTTTGTCTGGTTCATAAGTTTGCAATGTGCAATAGAAAGGATAGGTGGCCGCTGCACCTCTATACACAAATGTGTGGAATCGCCCAACGGATCAAACGCTATTGCCGCCCCCACATGCACCCACCATGGAATAGAGATAGAGATAAAGTGCTTAGGACCGCACCGCATCACACTTCCCCTGATGCTCTACCCATACCAACACGTAAGCCCCTATTGGCGATGGCTTACATACTGGGCTCGCAATTAACCAATCCTAATGTCAAACAGTGTATCCAAAGCCTCACCCCAACATCCCTCAATACGTCCATAGAGATAGAGCTATGGCCCCCCGAAAGAGTCAGAGACTACACGGTCCGAGACCACCTCCCCTGATGCCCTACGACGAAATAGGTCTGCTAAGGTAATGGCGATACGACGATGCTAGTGGACAAGACTTGAGTAGAGATACAGCTAGAGTCTGATGACCAGGATGAACCACAGTGTCACGTCCTCCCCCTGATGCTCCACTCGCATCAAGCATACTAACCACACACATACATTCACGTGCCTATTACTAGCATCATAATCATCATCATGTTATAAATAAACTGAATTAAATATGCATGAACAGTAATAACTGGAATAATAGATGACATGTGATATGCACATTACAATCATACAATCATACATGGTATTGGACTCAATAAACGAAAATAGTTTATTATTAGCCATTTAGTTTAGGTCTTGTTCCCTCACCTTTGATTGAGTGTAGATCCTCGTTGAAGCTTTATGAATCACCTTTAAATCAGTAGAAAGGTCTAACAAGTCGATAGATTTTAATTAGAGTTAATTCCAACAAATTTAGACTAGCTGAAATCATAGAGTCGCAAGGTAGGGTCGCACCTAGGGTAGCAGTTTTCTGCGACCCTAGGGTGTAGGGTCGGACGTGGGGTCGGATACCAATCTACCCTACTTGCGACCACACCCTCCCTGGCACTTTCCGAGGGCATGTGATCGATCCTGTGGTCTTGTAGGTCCATTCTAAGATTGTTCTATGGCTCATAATTATGATTTTTACACACTTTCCATTGCCTAGGATGATTACTTCCATTGATTCCTTTGGAACTTGCCCATGGATGGATGATTTAGGTTTCTCTTAATCCTAACTTCTTCCTAATCTATTCTAGGCTCTTACTTTATGAATGGAACTAGATTCATACCTGAGGTTGGCTGAGATTCAGAGGTTTCTCTGAACTTCCTCCTCTTTCTTAGTCTTTTCTTTAATTTTTCTTCTCTTCTTCTTTTCCTTCTCTTTCTCTTTCTCTCACTTTCAATTAGGGTTCTAAAAAGAGTGAAAGAGGCTAAGGGACGTCCTATTTATAGAGGAAAACCCTCCAAAATAAGTCCCGTCGGGTTTAGGAAAGAACCCCTTGGAATTAGGAAAGTTTTCTAATTTACGGTTTCTGTCTATAATCGTAGGGTCGGACGTAGGATCGCAGGATCCGTCGACCCTACACCTTCTTAGTCATGTGATCCTACGACTAAAAAGTCATGGGTTGGACTTCTGTTGAGGTGGAGTCGACCCTACCTGTTTAGGCATGCGATCCTACCCTCACATTTACTGTTTTTGGGTTAGACTCATACCTGGTCTTGTGATTTTCTTCACGCACTTGGTCCACTTGGCTCGACCATAATAGGTAGACCTGGTACAAGGTGGTAAGACCAGTTAATTTGATACGGGTCTTACAACTCCCCCCTTTTATTAAAAATTTCGTCTTCGAAATTTGTACATACCTTTCGAGTCGAAAATGTGAGGATATTGCTTCCGCATAGCATTCTCTTCTTCCCATGTGATCTCTTCTATATCTCGGCTCCTCCAGGTGACTTTAACATAGTATATGTCACGGTTGCGTAGACGTTGAACTTTTCGACTAGTGATTTCAGTTGGTGCTACTTCGAATGTGAAATCAACAGTTAGACCTGGGGGAACTGCTGTCAAAACATGCGTTGGATCTTTGACATACTTCTTCAGCATTGAGACATGAAATACATCATGCACACTTGACATAGATGGTGGTAGTGCTAACTGATAAGCCACCTTTCCACGCTTGGCTAAAATTTCATATGGCCCAACATATCTCGGACATAGCTTCCCTTTCTGTCTGAATCATTTTAAACCTCGCATATGTGATACTTTCAAGAATACCTTATCACCTACGATAAATTCAAGGTCTCTGCGTCGAGTATCTGCATACTGTTTCTGATGATTCTGAGCCGTTCTAACTCTTTCTTTGATAATGTCGACTACTCGACAAGTCTCTTCAATAAATTCTGGTCCAACGATGCTACGTTCACCAACTTCATTCCAAAACAAAGGTGTTCGACACTTCCTACCATATAGTGCTTCATAGGGTGACATCTGTATAGTTGCTTGATAGCTGTTGTTATAGGCGAACTCGATCAATGGTAGTTTCTCATCCCATGATCCTTTAAAATCAATAACACAAGCTCGAAGCATGTCTTCTAAAATCTGAATGGTACGCTCCGAATGTCCGTCTGTCTGAGGATGGAATGCAGTACTGAATCTCAACGTTGTACCCATAGCCTTCTGTAATCCTTCCCAAAACTTTGAAGTAAAGCGTAGGTCTCTATCGGACACAATGCTTTCAGGTACTCCATGTAATCTGACAATGTTATTCACATATAGCTTGTCTAACCTCTCCAGGGTATACTGTGGTCGTATTGCTATAAAGCGAGCTGTCTTAGTCAGACGATCTACAATCACCCAGACCGCGCCAACTACTCGAAGAGTCAATGATAATCCGGTGACGAAGTCCATAGTGATGCAGTCCCATTTCCATGCTGGTTCTGGCAGAGGCTACAACAGTCCTGCAGGTATTTGTCGTTCAGCCTTCACCCTCTACAATTTAGGCATTGAGACACGAATTTAGCTACATCTACTTTCATTCCTCTCCACCAATATAATTTCTTCAAATCATGATACATCTTTGTACTTTCAAGATGTACCGAATAAGCGGTGGTATGAGCTTCCTTCATTAGTCGGTGTCTAATGTCCAAATTTTCTGTTTCAGGAACACATATTCTTCCTTTGTACTTCAGTACATTTTCATCATCTAAGGTGAACTCAAGAATAGTCCTACCTTTTTCGATGTCTTCTTGTACCGTTCTCAGATAAGGGTCTGATCTAATAGCTGCTTTCACTTCATCAATTATATCAGGTACAATCTTCAACGTTGTGAACATATTTGAAAACCGATGAATAAAACCTTGGTTGGTTGATTCACCCGGTGCATCTATCACGAACTGCTCATTACCGTAAATGAACACTTTTCCTGTAGTACACATTGCTGCAGTTGTGTTAACCTCTCCTTGAGATTTTATCATTGCTTTTCTACTTAGCGCATCAGCAACTTGTGAGGACAATGGAAAATCGACGTGATCCTCCTCCTCTGGATTGAAATGTGTATCCCGTATCGATGAAGATCGATTTGTTCTGTTGGAGTCGCCACCTAGATTAAGGTCTAGGACCTCTAAAAATGTAGCCTCACCCTAAGGTAAGACTTCTATTGACTCGTGACCCAATGTATCAGTTCTTTGGTCTGCTAGAGATCGGGTAAGTATTCAGGGTACGATTATGGGAAGGTGTTAGGCACCCAAACCGCCCGATCATTATCGGTCTCCTAAACTTTCCTTAAATTCTAATTTTGACTGTGCTTGGTCAACTGGATGCCTAGGGTTCAATGGGGGATATCCTAAACCAAGTTGCTAAGTTATTCTAACCTAGGGTTCAGCCAATCATGTTTTAAAGTAAATAAACAAGCAAATATAATGTACAATATCATACAGTGAACCGAACCAAAGATGGTTCGGTCTTGGACTGAATCTGAGATGTGTAAGACATCTCAAACTGCCTACATATTCCAATCTTGGAAATCAAGTCCAAAAACGTAGTTCGAAAATGGGTTGTGTGATTAAAGATTATGGAAGTGATTTATGCATTTGCTTCAATTAGATTCTTTGTTGTTCAAGTTGAAGTTTATGCTGGATGTATGGTTGATGGGTGGCTTTGTACCGTATTTGGGATTCCCAAATTGCCTACGTATTCTAGGGTTTGCCCTAGAAATCAGGTACGACGTAGTTCAAAAATTTGTGAGAGTCGGATTTGGAATGTGTACCAAATCCTTCCAATTTTTGTCAATAGGATCTAGGGATGAGACCTAAATTCCTACCATTTTTATTTGGGATGTGTACCAAATTCTTTCTATTTTTGTTAATAGGAGTCTAGGGATGAGACCTAAATTCCTACCATTTTTAATTGGGATGTGTACCAAATTATTTCTAATTTTGTCAATAGGATCTAGGGATGAGACCTAAATTCCTACCATTTTTATTTGGGATGTGTACCAAATTCTTTCCATTTTTGTGAATAGGATCTAGGGATGAGACCTAAATTCCTACTATTTTTATTGTTTCCATTTTTAGGTTTTTAGGGTTTCCTATCCCTTTTCATTGTGATTTTCATTTTTTAGGGTTTTCTACCCTAATTGCTATTTTTCCATTTTTAGGGTTTTTTTTACCCTAATTGTTCAATTATTTCCATTTTAGGGTGTATCTTGCCCTAGTTGTTGTACAATGTAAACAATCTAACATAGCAATGTGAGCTTAAATATAGCAGTGTAAGCATCCAAATATAGCATGTTGGAAATATATTCAAATTTAGCAACAAATCAATCAAAGATGGAAAGTGAGCATGTGAATCAATACAAACATGGTAAGTGTGCATCCAAACATGGTAGTAATCATCCAATATAGCATGTGAGCAAGTGTAGTAGACAAATATGGCAATAAGCATGTGTAGCATTCCAATCATGGCAATGTGATTATTCCAATTATGGCAGTGTGATCATTCCAATTATGGCAGTGTGACCATTCCAATTATGGCAGTGTGACCATTCCAATTATAGTAGTGTATGCATACGAGCATCCGAACATAGCATGTGAACAAATATAACATCAAATATGGAATGTGAGAAACAACCAAAGCATATGAGAATCAATTAAAACATGATGGAACACGCAGCAAGATAACAGCTTTGTCAGGCTGGACCAAAATGGGCACATAAGGCACTGTACTTACTCAAAAAATTCTTAAAAGATATCCCTGGAAAGAAGACTCAGAGGCCAACACTTTGTCTCAAGGAAGCTAATCCTAAAAGATACCATAGGCAGGTCGAAAATATTCCCCAAGTACAGGCAAATACACTGGTCAGGTCTGTTCCAGATTTTTGACCAGTTGCACCATAAATTCCAAATAAAATTCTATTCTTAATGAAAATTAAATACAGACATATATCTATGTAGATAACTGTCTGATATAAAATTTCATTAAGAAAAACAAGTTAAAACAGTATATTTTCTTTGGGAAAAATGACTCTTTTCAATCATGCAAATCAGCACATCATGACAGATCTGAAATCAAAGCACTATGCACTTAAAAATTGATATCAATTCAACGAAAAATGGAAAAAATATGAAACCAGTGCCATTTTTTATAAGACTTTCATGTCTAAAAAGTTCATGTTAAGTGGATTTTCTGATTATGGTCATAAGACCTTTTTCTAGAGACTTTCCGATGGAGAATTGCATTACATCCGAGAAAAATAGCAATGTCAAAGACAAATTGTTTGATATATTTCCCCAATTCCAAATGGAACGAAATTTTTAGGGTAGTCTTCTATCATATCAGAGAGACTCCCATAAAATTTTGGGCTTCAAAATCTTAGAAAAAATACATATGATGTACGTCCTAAGTTTGAACCCTAAATCTGGACTTTTCGGATCGGAAAATCACTTTATGAAATTTACAAAAAACATCAAACATCATTGTATATCAATCAAAAATTCATCATTGAATAAGCTTAGACAAATTATCATTCATGAAAAATGTTAGACATAGGCATCCTAACATTAACAAGCATGTAATAGAGCATTCGTGATTGAGATTTCATGAAAATTAACCTTTTTCAAGCAAAATTGGCATTCGGGCATTATAACGACCTCTAAATTTGTTTAGAGTACTAACCTTGGGCTCAAATCGAGCGAAACCGTTGATGAAGGGTGATTGGGGGTTGTATCAATCCCCTTTGAATGTGAATCCTCCTTCTCCTCTCTTCTGCTTCTTTCTCTCTTCTCTTTCTCTCTTTTCTTCTTCTCTTTTCTTTCTTTTCTCTTTTCTCTCTCTTTCTTTCTTCCTCTCTCACGTTTTCTCTCTCTCACTCACGTTTCTCTCTCTCACCCACGTTTCCCTCTCTCTCTTCTCTGGAAAAGGATCCCTCCTCTCTCCTATTTATAATTTTTCACTCATTTTCTAGAAGATCCTTCTTTCCTTTTCTTCTTTTTTCTAGAAAAATCTTTTTTTCTCTCCATTTTTTCTTCTTTCCTTTCTTTTCTTCCTCTCTCACGTTTTTCTTCTTCCTTTCTTTCCTTTTTCTCATTCTTCTTCTAGAAAACCCCTTCTCTTTCACGTCTCCCTCTCTCCTCTTTCCTTTTTCTTCTCCAAGATCTTTTAGATTTCATCTCAACCCTAAAGCCTCCTTCTCTTTCACGTCTCTCTCTCTCCTCTTTCCTTTTCTTCTCCAAGATCTTTTAGATTTCATCTCAATCCTAAAGCCTCCTTCTCTTTCACGTCTCCTCTCTCTCCTCTTTCCTTTTTCTTCTCCAAGATCTTTTAGATTTCATCTCAACCGTAAAGCCTCCTTCTCTTTCACGTCTCCTCTCTCTCCTCTTTCCTTTTTCTTCTCCAAGATCTTTTAGATTTTATCTCTTATATATAATAATATATATTATATACACATATATTTAATAACATACATATATGTATAGTATACAATATATATAATATATAAATACTATGCACATGGATGAACTGGTTCGAAACGGGTTGAGACTGACTTAGGTTGACTGAGTTAAACTGATATGGGTTGAGCTAGGTTGGACCAAAACTGGCTTGAACTGAGTTGACTGGATTAATTGGAATTAACTGGGTTTTCTCTCCTTGTCATTTCATGGGTCATTTCCACTGTCATCCCGCATGGAATTTTCCGATGGCCTCTATTCCAAATTTTTTGCATTCATTTTGTAGAACATTAAAAATGAGGAATATAGAAACTGGAATCACCTGAATCCGATGTAGAACGGAAAAGATATGCAGCTTTGAAGTTTTGACGATAATTTTGCATGCAAGCTTGCATGGGACCCACTAGTGACTTCTACCCGGGATTTTTTACGTCCACTTTGTAGAACATCATGAATGAAGAATAATGGTCTTGGAATCATCTGAATCCGATGTTGGATGATCAAGATATGATGATTTGAAATTCAAACAATCCAACTTAGGATAATTTGCATAAAGGCCCCTAGGATTATTTATAATAATTTCATAAACCTCCCTCATATGTATCATCTGACTAAAATGGTCATACTTTCCTCATTTGATATCGAAATTGAGCAATTCTGGTCTCGTTTCGAAGATAATTCTATGACCTACGCATCCATGCAAAATTATAACCCATGACCTTGCTGTGGACCCATTGAAAACTTCTTCAAATTCACAGACCCATTGAAAACTTCCTCAAATTCACAGTCAAGAATCCAAACTTTCGATCACCTTTCTTCCTTTTGTTGTCCACACACCAGCAGGACTTTGTTTAGCTGGGATGGCAAAAATGGGGTGCTTACAGATGCCCCTCTTCGACCGAGATTGTGGGCAATTGAGGCCGAAGATAAAAGTAGCCCATTTTTGCATTATTATGTACTTGATCCGAATTCTACCATTGTTCTCTTGAACCGATGCTGTAACAGGTCTGTGACTTTGGCTCAAGACCGCTCATGGTGTAACTGTAACTGTCAAGCTTCTTGAGTAGCGACCTCATCAGGTCTATGACTTTAGCTCAAGACCGCTCATGATGTAACTGTAACTGTCAAGCTTCTTGAGTAGCGACCTCATCAGGTCTGTGACTTTGGCTCAAGACCGCTCGTGATGTAACTGTAACTGTGCTTTGTGCTCTGAATTTGTAACCTCTAAATGTATAGCCTTTGGCTGTGTTGCCTTTGGATGTGTAGCCTTTGGATGTGTAGCCTTTGGATGTGTATCCTTTGGACTGAATTTGGGGTGTCCCAAATTGCCTACGTATCCTTTGGGATTTCCGTCCCTCCAGAATCAGGTTCCGCGTAGTTCGGGCTGGTTTTTTTCTCTCTTTCCATGATCTTTCTTTATTTCTTCTCTTTGCTTACATCTTGTTCTCTTTTCCATTCTAATTCTGCTTTCATTCAGTCTTCTTTCTTCTCTGTACTTTCATTTTTCTTTTTTCTTTTTCTCTTTTTTTTTTCTTTTTCTTTTTCTTGTTCTTTTCAATTTCTTTCTTCATCTTTCTTCATTCCCAAAGTGGGTTGAACTTTCCATAAATATTGAGGTAGCCACAATGGGGCTCAGCATCTGTACTTTGTCCACTAACATTTCTCGAAATCCAAGAGGAACTAGAGATCATGATTTGATTGACTTTCCTTGACTTGACTTTTAATCTAGACCGAGAGAAACATGTTTCTTTTCTTTAAAAGACAATTTTGATATGTTCTGCATTCCTGCCAAATTTATATGGGTTTCACTTTGATCAAAGGGCAATCAGGTCATTTTAATGAGGGGCAAATGATGATAACGACTCAAATTTGTATGAGTCATCTTTCTCTTACATGCAAATGAACTCAGCTAGAGTTTCAAACAAGGGGCTCAACTAAACTCATGATGTTTGGATAAATGGGTGATTTTGCCCCAGTGTCTAAGTTCAAGTCTGCACACATTGATAGACAGGCGACTTTTGAGTCATCAATAGAAATAACCTTAAGGAGATGCAACCCTACACTAATCTTTAGAAAAAACGTCAAAGAATGCTTTCTCCTCTTGGTATCACTCAGATAGAAAACAAGTTTCAACAAGCTATGCTCAGATGCTGAATCGGTTATAACCACGTTTGGGCCCAAATCCTTTAAGTCTGTATACAAGTATGACGATGAAGGTCCAGATGGACAGATAAGAAACTATCCAATAGGTCTGCCATTGGAAGAGTGTTTGGTTGTTTATGTAGAATGGCTTGATCTCCACTAGGCGATGCCATTTTATTGGCTAGCAACAAAGGACTATGGAATTCTTGGACGCCGTCGAAATGATGAACGACAGATAGATATTCCAGTCAGATTTATTGAACAATATTTATGCATGACAAGACGATATGTTCACAAGAAACAATACCATAAAATTTTGTGACATTTGAAGTGAGGGCATGTAATGTAGACTTTGTGGAAGACCGTCAGATTGATGAACGGGAGAGAGAGTCTTTAGCCGAAAAGAAAAAACCTCTGATGACAACAAAGTGATGAGACCACCCCCTGTATGGGCGGGATGTAGTGACCAATATAAAAAATCTAGCTCAACACACAACGTGAACCACGACAAACGATCAGCTCTCCAATCAGGTTCTAAGAAATGGTGTCTATATGTCATTGTACGAGAACCAATTGTCTTATTACTCTATAGCTGAACTCGTCCATCCGTAGGGCTCCAAAGGAGTTGCCCCATGTACATGCCTTGTAATCAAACTCACTCATCATTAGTGTTTCAAAGTAGTTGCTTCATGTCTATGCACCATAGTTGAACTTGTCCACCATCGTTATTCCAATGTAGTATGCTAACCAACCTCATTATTTTGTATAGCTCTTTCTTTTTCTTTTCTTTTTTTTTCTTTTTTTTTTTCTTTTTTCCTTTTTTTTTTTTTTTTTTTTTTTTTTTTTTTTTTTTTTTTTTTTTTTTTTTTTTTGAGCTCATCTTTACTTTGAGGTTGATCCGTAGCATGTTTTATGTCTGTAGACTTCATGCACTTGTAAAAGACTTAATCATTTGAATGGTCCTTGTAGAAATATCCCATAAAAAATCTTTCTGTAAATTGATCAAATGGGATGACATTTTGATGTACCAACTTGTATCTTTGAGAATGCTTGCATGATTTCAACTTAATCATCTATAACTTTCACGTGTGTGTTGAACTTTCATTTCTCTGAAGGCCGATGGAGTAGAAGTTCAGGTTGTGGCCCTTCATCTCAATCGTCATCAGAGTTAGAATTAGCAACGGACATGGAAGAGGAATAAATATCAAACTGGGAAGGAATGGATTGGAAGTAGTAAAGCACTATTGTTGATGTCTCAAATGAGATCATTATTGTTCATTTTTTCAGAGCATTTTGGACTGGACCGTCTACAGACACATCGAACTTAAGCCCAAACATAGATGATCTATCAGATACCAATGGTAGCCAGTTTAAACAAGTAATTCATCGAGTTACCCCAATTGGATACGACATCATTGACGCCAACTTATGATCGGTTGTAGGACCGAATTTCTGTTTAGATTTTCGCTAGTAAGGCTCATTACGCCTATCTATCGACATGTGTTCGACTCTTCCCATCTTGAGCTAAACCCCTCTTGAGTCTATTATCATTTTGATTTATGCCCCAATTTGGGTTTGACATTCACTTGGCCAATGCCTCAATTTGGGTTAAATGTATTCCAATCTTATGCCCCAGTTTGGATGTCATGAAACTCTGACCTATACCCTTGTTGGTCCATCACCTTTTTGGTTTGCCCCACTTTGAATCCATTAACACTTTAATTATGCCCCAGTTTATGGTGCATTGATATTTTTGTTGTGCCCCAATTTAGGGTACACTGACATTTTGGTTGTGCCCCAGTTTAGGGTGCACATGAAGTTCATTTTCAGGCTACCTTAATTTTGGGATACAATTGACCACATGGTCTTCCTTTCATCCTGGATTTTGGGAGGTGGGGTAGGCCATTCTTGAAGGTTTGAGGGCTACTCCTTTGAGTTTGGGTCACCTTGGGTGATGAAAATAATTAGGGAGTCGGAAACCAACTCCTTCAGTCAAAGTGGCTCAATTGCCAAGGGTGAACGAAATGCTTTCCAATCTCAGTTTTTTTTCCATTTAAATTTGGCAGGTATGCTAGTATGGGAAAGAAACATGTAATCTCTCAGAATCTATGATTCAGCTTTCTAACCTCTTGGATTCCTTAACTCCGATCTTAGAATTTCAATTCCGCTCTGCAATATTTGGGCTCTCAATATACTGTCTTCCAACCATTCCAACATTTTGAGGTACAAAAGTCCTCCTTATGAACATGAACCGAGACATGAACCGGTGATGATGAGACCTTCTTATGAGAGGATGTAATAAGAGTGGATGCTTTGTCTACACACTCAGGTGTTCTCTTAAGTCTAGACAATTATATCCTCCCTAGTTCAACCTTTTTTTTTTTTTTTTTTAAATTTTATTTTTATATAAACAATGAACGAAGGTTAAGACTCAGAAGTGACGGGACACGAGAAGGATGCACATACACATACAAGCTGACTCGACCAAACAAAGTTAGCTCCTTCATGAAAACCGACCATTAGACATCATCTGTAACAATTTATTTGTATTTGAATAACCCCATGATTGGTCTTGGGGCCTCAAGATTCCGAATGGATCATTGTAGCCCCAAGGTTCGACCATGTGGTTCATCAAATTTCAAAAAATTGAAACGGATATGCTTATTTGTAGATTTCATGATGGATGACAAAAGCGGTTCATGATTGAAAAAACCGGTAAATTTCTACTTGATCACAATATCTATACCGTGATGAAGATTTTCTGATCATTTTTTTGAGATTGACGTATCAATATTGAACGGTCAACACAATGAGCTTTGTACGATGGAGGGCGTGTACAGACCGCCCACACTAATGTGTATGCGGGTATACGTAACCCTCACGCTCCCAACAAGTGAGAGACAAGAATACTCAAGTGTGGATCCAAACATGTTGACAAGTCAAGGACAAAAACGGGCAGAACTTCGACGTCTCGGACGTAAGTATTATGATCGAGTGGATTTTACCATGTTGGTTCAATAATGGACCAAAATAACATACATATGGCTCAAACTGGGTTAGGACAGAAAAGACCACCTTGACGAGGATGGGGTAACCTATCACCGAATGCTCGATGAATAATGGGCCCCCAATCCCTTTATATACTATGTTGCAAGGATCCAAGCGACGTGGAGTAGCATAACGCATTCCCAGGCGGACCCAAGAAACGCTCGTTAGAGGCTGCTCGCCGGTCATGGTCTCACAAAGTACAGGCCAAGGCTGTGTGTTTCTCCTAGCGGGCTGCCCCACATGCATGGGACCCGGTTCGGCTACTCGCACGAAAGTGTGACTGAACCCATTCCCCCCAAAGCAATATGTACAAACAATAAATATAGTACCCTAGATCTAGCATCAAATGTCAAGCAAATCAATATAAGGAAAGTATCCTAGGAGTCTGAATATTAATCCCCAGTGGAGTCGCCACTGTGAGGACAATGGAAAATCGACGTGATCCTCCTCCTCTGGATTGAAATGTGTATCCCGTATCGATGAAGATCGATTTGTTCTGTTGGAGTCGCCACCTAGATTAAGGTCTAGGACCTCTAAAAATGTAGCCTCACCCTAAGGTAAGACTTCTATTGACTCGTGACCCAATGTATCAGTTCTTTGGTCTGCCAGAGATCGGGTAAGTATTCAGGGTACGGTTATGGGAAGGTGTTAGGCACCCAAACCGCCCGATCATTATCGGCCTCCTAAACTTTCCTTAAATTCTAATTTTGACTGTGCTTGGTCAACTGGATGCCTAGGGTTCAATGGGGGATATCCTAAACCAAGTTGCTAAGTTATTCTAACCTAGGGTTCAACCAATCATGTTTTAAAGTAAATAAACAAGCAAATGTAATGTACAATATCATACAGTGAACCGAACCAAAGATGGTTCGGTCTTGGACTGAATCTGAGATGTGTAAGACATCTCAAACTGCCTACGTATTCCAATCCTGGAAATCAAGTCCAAAAACGTAGTTCGAAAATGGGTTGTGTGATTAAAGATTATGGAAGTGATTTATGCATTTGCTTCAATTAGATTCTTTGTTGTTCAAGTTGAAGTTTATGCTGGATGTATGGTTGATGGGTGGCTTTGTACCGTATTTGGGATTCCCAAATTGCCTACGTATTCTAGGGTTTGCCCTAGAAATCAGGTACGACGTAGATCAAAAATTTGTGAGAGTCGGATTTGGAATGTGTACCAAATCCTTCCAATTTTTGTCAATAGGATCTAGGGATGAGACCTAAATTCCTACCATTTTTATTTGGGATGTGTACCAAATTTTTTCTATTTTTGTTAATAGGATCTAGGGATGAGACCTAAATTCCTACCATTTTTAATTGGGATGTGTACCAAATTATTTCTAATTTTGTCAATAGGATCTAGGGATGAGACCTAAATTCCTACCATTTTTATTTGGGATGTGTACCAAATTCTTTCCATTTTTGTGAATAGGATCTAGGGATGAGACCTAAATTCCTACTATTTTTATTGTTTCCATTTTTAGGTTTTTAGGGTTTCCTATCCCTTTTCATTGTGATTTTCATTTTTTAGGGTTTTCTACCCTAATTGCTATTTTTCCATTTTTAGGGTTTTTTTACCCTAATTGTTCAATTATTTCCATTTTAGGGTGTATCTTGCCCTAGTTGTTGTACAATGTAAACAATCTAACATAGCAATGTGAGCTTAAATATAGCAGTGTAAGCATCCAAATATAACATGTTGGAAATATATTCAAATTTAGCAACAAATCAATCAAAGATGGCAAGTGAGCATGTGAATCAATACAAACATGGTAAGTGTGCATCCAAACATGGTAGTAATCATCCAATATAGCATGTGAGCAAGTGTAGCAGACAAATATGGCAATAAGCATTTGTAGCATTCCAATCATGGCAATGTGATTATTCCAATTATGGCAGTGTGATCATTACAATTATGGCAGTGTGACCATTCCAATTATGGCAGTGTGACCATTCCAATTATAGTAGTGTATGCATACGAGCATCCGAACATAGCATGTGAACAAATATAACATCAAATATGGAATGTGAGAAACAACCAAAGCATATGAGAATCAATCAAAACATGATGGAACACGCAGCAAGATGACAGCTTTGTCAGGCTGGACCAAAATGGGCACATAAGGCACTGTACTTACTCAAAAAATTCTTAAAAGATATCCCTGGAAAGAAGACTCAGAGGCCAACACTTTGTCTCAAGGAAGCTAATCCTAAAAGATACCATAGGCAGGTCGAAAATATTCCCCAAGTACAGGCAAATACACTGGTCAGGTCTGTTCCAGATTTTTGACCAGTTGCACCATAAATTCCAAATAAAATTCTATTCTTAATGAAAATTAAATACAGACATATATCTATGTAGATAACTGTCTGATCTAAAATTTCATTAAGAAAAACAAGTTAAAACAGTATATTTTCTTTGGGAAAAATGACTCTTTTCAATCATACAAATCAGCACAACATGACAGATCTGAAATCAAAGCACTATGCACTTAAAAATTGATATCAATTCAACGAAAAATGGAAAAAATATGAAACCAGTGCCATTTTTTATAAGACTTTCATGTCTAAAAATTTCATGTTAAGTGGATTTTCTGATTATGGTCATAAGACCTTTTTCTAGAGACTTTCCGATGGAGAATTGCATTACATCCGAGAAAAATAGCAATGTCAAAGACAAATTGTTTGATATATTTCCCCAATTCCAAATGGAACGAAATTTTTAGGGTAGTCTTCTATCATATCAGAGAGACTCCCATAAAATTTTGGGCTTCAAAATCTTAGAAAAAATACATATGATGTACGTCCTAAGTTTGAACCCTAAATCTGGACTTTTCAGATCAGAAAATCACTTTATGAAATTTACAAAAAACATCAAACATCATTGTATATCAATCAAAAATTCATCATTGAATAGCTTAGACAAATTATCATTCATGAAAAATGTTAGACATAGGCATCCTAACATTAACAAGCATGTAATAGAGCATTCGTGATTGAGATTTCATGAAAATTAACCTTTTTCAAGCAAAATTGGCATTCGGGCATTATAACGACCTCTAAATTTGTTTAGAGTACTAACCTTGGGCTCAAATCGAGCGAAACCGTTGATGAAGGGTGATTGGGGGGTTGTATCAATCCCCTTTGAATGTGAATCCTCCTTCTCCTCTCTTCTGCTTCTTTCTCTCTTCTCTTTCTCTCTTTTCTTCTTCTCTTTTCTTTCTTTTCTCTTTTCTCTCTTTTTTTCTTCCTCTCTCACGTTTTCTCTCTCTCACTCACGTTTCTCTCTCTCACCCACGTTTCCCTCTCTCTCTTCTCTGGAAAAGGATCCCTCCTCTCTCCTATTTATAATTTTTCACTCATTTTCTAGAAGATCCTTCTTTCCTTTTCTTCTTTTTTCTAGAAAAATCTTTTTTTCTCTCCATTTTTTCTTCTTTCCTTTCTTTTCTTCCTCTCTCACGTTTTTTCTTCTTCCTTTCTTTCCTTTTTCTCATTCTTCTTCTAGAAAACCCCTTCTCTTTCACGTCTCCCTCTCTCCTCTTTCCTTTTTCTTCTCCAAGATCTTTTAGATTTCATCTCAACCCTAAAGCCTCCTTCTCTTTCACGTCTCTCTCTCTCCTCTTTCCTTTTCTTCTCCAAGATCTTTTAGATTTCATCTCAATCCTAAAGCCTCCTTCTCTTTCACGTCTCCTCTCTCTCCCTCTTTCCTTTTTCTTCTCCAAGATCTTTTAGATTTCATCTCAACCGTAAAGCCTCCTTCTCTTTCACGTCTCCTCTCTCTCCTCTTTCCTTTTTCTTCTCCAAGATCTTTTAGATTTTATCTCTTATATATAATAATATATATTATATACACATATATTTAATAACATACATATATGTATAGTATACAATATATATAATATATAAATACTATGCACATGGATGAACTGGTTCGAAACGGGTTGAGACTGACTTAGGTTGACTGAGTTAAACTGATATGGGTTGAGCTAGGTTGGACCAAAACTGGCTTGAACTGAGTTGACTGGATTAATTGGAATTAACTGGGTTTTCTCTCCTTGTCATTTCATGGGTCATTTCCGTTGTCATCCCGCATGGAATTTTTCGATGGCCTCTATTCCAAATTTTTTGCATTCATTTTGTAGAACATTAAAAATGAGGAATATAGGAACTGGAATCACCTGAATCCGATGTAGAACGGAAAAGATATGCAGCTTTGAAGTTTTGACGATAATTTTGCATGCAAGCTTGCATGGGACCCACTGGTGACTTCTACCCGGGATTTTTTACGTCCACTTTGTAGAACATCATGAATGAAGAATAATGGTCTTGGAATCATCTGAATCCGATGTTGGATGATCAAGATATGATGATTTGAAATTCAAACAATCCAACTTAGGATAATTTGCATAAAGGCCCCTAGGATTATTTATAATAATTTCATAAACCTCCCTCATATGTATCATCTGACTAAAATGGTCATATCTTCCTCATTTGATATCGAAATTGAGCAATTCTGGTCTCGTTTCAAAGATAATTCTATGACCTACGCATCCATGCAAAATTATAACCCATGACCTTGCTGTGGACCCATTGAAAACTTCTTCAAATTCACAGACCCATTGAAAACTTCCTCAAATTCACAGTCAAGAATCCAAACTTTCGATCACCTTTCTTCCTTTTGTTGTCCACACACCAGCAGGACTTTGTTTAGCTGGGATGGCAAAAATGGGGTGCTTACACAACTACATTAGCCTTTCCTAGATGATACTGGATATCACAATCATAATCCTTTAATAATTCCAGGCATCTTCTTTGTCACATGTTCAACTCCTTCTGATTAAAAAGATAAGTGAAACTCTTATGATCTGATTTAAGCTGAAATTTCTCTCCATACAAGTAATGTCTCCATATCTTGACTGCATGTACTACTGTCGCTAATTCCAAGTCATGAGTGGGATAGTTCTTCTCATGTGTCTTCAGTTGTCTTGAAGCATACACAATTACTTGTTCTTCTTGCATAAGTACACATCCTAAACCCAATCCTGATGCATCAGTGTACAAGATAAATGACTGTCCTGGAATATAAATAGTCAAGATCGGAGCAGATATCAATCTAACCTTCAATGTTTGGAAAATTTTCTCACATTTATCAGTACAAACAAACTTCTTTCCTTTCTTAATCAAACTGGTGAGAGGTACGACAATTTTGGAATAGTCTTCCACGAATCGTCGATAATACCCAGCTAGACCTAGGAAACTTCTAATTTCTGCAACGTTCTTCGATGCTTCCCACTTCACGATGGCTTCAATCTTGCTAGGATCCACTTTAATTCCTTCAGCGGATACAACATGGCCTAAGAAAGTGACTTCATTTAACCAAAACTCACACTTTGTAAATTTGGCGTAAAGCTTCTCTTTCCTTAATCGCTGTAGAGTGGCTCTTAGATTCATGACATGAGTTTCCTTGTCCTTGGGGTAGACCAATATATCATCAATAAACACAATGACCGACGTATCCAACATATCATGGAATACCCGATTCATGAGTTCCATAAAAGTTGCGGGTGCGTTAGCCAATCCAAAAGACATGACTAAAAATTCATAATGTCCATATCTTGTTCTAAATACTGTCTTTGGAATATCACGTTCCTTAATATTTAACTGATGGTATCCTGATCGAAGATCGATCTTGGAGAACACCTTGGCACCTTGCAACTGATCGAACAAGTCATCGATTCGAGGCAATGGGTACCGATTCTTGATTGTAAGCTTATTCAATTCTCAGTAGTCTATACATAGTCAAATGCTATTGTCCTTCTTCTTTACAAACAATACTGGCGCTCCCCATGGTGATATGCTAGGTCTGATATAACCATTGTCCAATAATTCTTGTAACTGTACTTTCAATTCCTTCAGTTCAGTAGGAGCCATTCGATAGGGTGCTTTAGATACTGGTGCGACTCCGAGTATCAGGTCTATAACGAACTTTGTCGCTTGGTCGGGTGGTAGTCTTGGTAGTTCTTCAGGAAATACATCTGGAAAGTCACGCACAACATCAATATCCTCCATTCATGGTGCTTCCTTGGTGAGGTCGACTACTGATACTAAATAATTAACTCCTCCTTTCTCGAGGCATTTCCTAGCCTTTAATGCAGAGAGGATGAGTTTTCGTTTACGGGGAAGTTTGGTTCCCGCAAAACTAAACTCTACTCTTTCCTTGTCTTTAAATGTTAGCTTCTTTTCTGCATATAATAGGTTTACAGAATGCCGAGCTAACCAGTCCATTCCCAAGATGACGTCAAAGTCTGCCATCTCAAGTTGAATCAAGGTTGCATCCAAAGTTTTCTCGTCAATATGAACTGGACATGGTCCATAACCTTTTTCTAATTCCACTTCTAATCCCATAGGCGATCGTACAAGTAGTTTGTAGTCTAAAGATTTGAAGGGTAGATTCAACTTCTTTCCAAATGACACAGATATAAAAGAATGAGTAGCTCCAGAATCAAAGAGTACTCTAGCGGGTATGCCATTAATATGTACGATACCTGTGATTTATTTTAATTTAGTCTACATGCTCACACAATGTAACACAAAATGAAAGATTCAGGTCATACCTGTGACCACAACAGGCGATGCGGCAGCATCCTCAGATGTAACAGCATAAACCTTTCCTTGCTGTAGCTACTTCCTGGGTTTAGGACACTCCCTTGAATAATGTCCTATTTGGTTGCAGTTAAAGCATTTTACTCCTTCATTGTTTTGCTTTTGTTGCGGTTGAGCTGCTGGAGTAGTCTTGGCTGCAGCATTGAAACCTTGAGTACGAAAGGGTTTGAATGTCCTTGTATTCCCTCCGTTATAAGAATTCCCATTTGGCCTCTTGATACCTCTATTATGAGTAAAATAGCTCTCTTTCTGGCTCGACTCTATTACTCGAGCAATTTGTACCGCTTCATTGTAGACCTTCTTTTCCAGTCCTAGAACATGCTCGCGAATGCTTCCCCTAAGTCCCATGACGAACCTTTGGGTCTTTGTATTTTCTTCCTACATGCTGGTGGGTGCAAAGAAAAATAGCTCCTCATAACGCTGTTGGTATGCATCCACAGTCATCTGGCCCTGATATAAACTTAAGAACTCTCTTTCCATAGAATCTCTAAAACTTCTAGGGAAATACTTCTCAAAGAATGCCTCTTTATATATATCCCAGGTCAATTGGGTGTGCTTTGTTAACAGATAAGTCCGTGTGGACTTCCACCAGTGGTGTGAATCGCCTTTTAGCATAAAGGTTGCACACAACACTTTCTCCTCTTCATTCAATGTCATAATCGTAAAATTTCTTTCCATTTCATCAATCCAGTGTGCTGGCCACAAAGGATCTGCTGGCTTACCATTATATTCTTTGGGCTTTATCTTCAAAAATGCTCGATCAGTCGGGAGTGGTCCAGCTGATACGGAGCATAGGCCCCATACATAGGTGGTTGATACTGGTAACTGCCTTGAGCTACCTCAGGATTCTGTACTTGAGCCGGCATGACTGGTGTTTGAGGTGCGTGGGGTACCATGTTGCTTCCCCCTGGTACTGTGCTAGCTTGTCCTGCTGGCATAGGTGTCGTATGTGCAGCTGGAAAAACCATGCCTATAGCAGTCTGCATATTGGCTTGCACCTGTTGTATTTGCTGCAGCTATTGAGCCAAGTTCATTACTATTGTATCCAGGTCTGTAGGTGGGGCTGACAAGTTTGTAGGATTTTCCTGGTGTAAGACCCGTATCGAACTAACCGGTCTTACCACCTTGTACCAGGTCTACCTATCATGGTCGAGCCAAGTAGACCAAGTGCGTGAAGGAAATCGCAAGACCAGGTATGAAATTGACCCAAAAACAGTAAAATAGAGGGTAGGGTCGCATAACTAAACAGGTGGGGTCGACCCCACCCAAATCAGAAAACAGACCCATGACTTTTAGTCCTAGGGTTGGCCAACTGAAACCCTAGGGTCGACGGGATCTGCGACCTTAGGAACACCGACAGAAACCGTAAATAGGAAAATTTCCTAAATTCAAGGGGATTCTTTCCTAATCTCAATGGGACTTATATTGGGAGGTTTTCCTTTATAAATAGGACGTCCCTTAGCCTCTTTCACTCCTTTTGAAACCCTAATTGAAAGTGAGAGAAAGAAAAGAGAAGGAGAAGAGAAGGAGTGTTGGAGAAGAAGACTAAGGAGAAGAAATTCAGAGAAATCTCTAAATCTCAGCAAACCTTAGGTATGGATATGTTTTCCATGAATTGTTTAAGACCTTAGAATAGTTCATGAAGAGGGTATGCTCTAGGAGAAACCCAAATCATCCATCCATGGGAAAATTTTAATGAAATCCATGAAGGGAATCATGGTAAACAAAGTAGGTGTTTAACTTGGAGTTTTAAGCCATAGAACAAGCATAGAATGGACTATGGAAGGAAGCCAAAGGACCCAAACATGAAGGAAGAGACTGTAGAATGAAAGGTTGACTTAAACTACGTGCGGTTGCACGTAGGGTCAATTGGAAACCGACCCTACCAGACCACAGGATCGACCCCAAGCTCTCAGGAAGTCCAGGGAAGCTGCGGTCGCACCTAGGGTCGATGGGACAATCAACCCTAGCATCAACCCTATACCCAGGGGTCGCATAAACCTGCGACCCAACCTGCGACCCATCCTGCGTCCCTAGTTTTACAGCAAGCTTAAAACTGTCAGAATAAATTCTAATTTAAATCTATCGACTTGTTAGGTTTTCCTATTGATATAAAGGTGATTCTTAAAGCTTGAAAGAGGATTTTCATTCAAGCAAAGGTGAGGGAATAAGACCTAAACTAATTGGCTAATAATAAACCGTTTTTGTTTATTGAGTCCAATTCCATGTATGATTCTATGATTGTATGATTGTAGTGTGCATATCACATGTCATCTACTATTTTTGTTATTACTGTTCATGCATATTTAATTCCGCTTATTTACAACATGATGATGATGATGATGATGCTAGGAATAGGCATGTGAATGTTTGTATGTGGTTAGTGTACTTGATGCAAATGGGGCATCAGGGGAAGTGTGATGTGGTGCGGTCCTAAGCACTTTAGCCCTATCTCTACTCAAGTCTTGTCCACTGACATCGTCGTATCGCCATTATCTTAACATAACTATTACGTCGTAGGGCATCAGGGGAGGTGGTCTCGGACCTTGTAGTCTTCGACTCTGCCGGGGGGCCTTAGCTCTATCTCTATGGACGTATTGAGGGATGCTGGGGTGAGGCCTTGGATACACTGTTTGACATTAGGATTGGTTAGTTGCGAGCCTAGTTTGCAAGCCCTCGCCAACAGGGGCTTACGTATTGATATGGGTAGAGCATCAGGGAAAGTGTGATGCGGTGCGGTCCTAAGCACTTTAGCTCTATCTCTATTCCATGGTGGGTGCATGTGGGGGCGGCAATGGTGTTTGATCCGTTGAGCGGTTCCACACACTCGTGTGTAGAGGTGCGACCTCCAAACCTTTGTATAGCACATTGTAAACTATAAACCAGACCATAGATATGAATTGAATGCATGTATATGTTTGTTGCATTATTTTGTTTGCTCACTGAGCCGTGATGTGTGCTCATCCTTTTCGAATTCAAATATTTTTAGTTGATGATGCAGGTACTACTATGGAAGAATACATGAATGCTCCTGCATACGAGTACGTTGCTGCAATGGATGCTGAAGATATAGTGGAGACGCATGACTCGTCATGCGAGTGCAACTCCTGTATTTTCGATTAGATTTTTATTTGAACTATTGAGGAAATGTAATTTGATACTTTATTTACTTATGTCTCGGTTGATACAACATAATTGGATATTTTATTTATGATTATCACAGTTAGATTCTCAGTTCATTTAATATTAAGACTTCCGCTATTGTGTATTTATTCTGATTTTGATTGTGGATGTGTATGGTTTAAGTTAAAGGACACAACCTATTAGAGATCCTGATTGAACCGTTGGTTTATTAACGGTTCATCACACCGTTCTGAATAGTGCGGAATTGGGGTGTGACAACTGGCCACTAGCCACTGGCGGTGCCGTATTCAGATTCTCTTTTGCTTCATGATTTACATGGCTGTCGTCCTCCACAGGTGGTGGTGGTGGAATTAGGTTACGACCTCGTTTGGTCACCCTTCGCCCAGCCATTTCCTGTTCTGGTGGTGGTAGTGTCTGAAAACAATCATAGCACATGTGAGGCAATCAATATAAGTTGTTCTCAAGTAAAAATCCAACTAATCAATATAAATTTCAAAATTTTCAGATCATTCTGACAAAATACTATATTTTCTATCGTTGGGTCGATGGTAGGGTCAGTCCTTATGCGACCCTAGGGTATGCGACCCTAAGAAACCCTGTCAGCTTACCGAGAGCCTAGGGTCGATCGTGGGGTCGGTATATGTCAGACCCTAGGTCCGACCCCTGGTTCTCTGTTAGATCACCAAGAGCCTAGGGTCAATGGTAGGGTCTGACGTAGGGTCGCATATTTTGGTCGAATTGTGCGACCCTACAATCCAAAGTCAGGTTTTTAAACCCGATTTTGGATTTATTTCCCATTCTTTCTCCTTCCTTCCAACTCAACTCGTTTCCTTGAGTTGCTACAGTATCGACCCCTAGTGTTTGGTGATCATACCTTCCGTTCGTGACTTTCGCTCCTTCTCTTCAGGTATGCTCTCTACCGTTTCACATTTTTAAAGCTTTCTAAACTAGGTTTTTGTCCATTTACATTGTTTTCTTCAAATTAAACTTTTTCTAACCGTAAAAATTTAATTTTTATTGGGGGCTTTTGCTATTGGTCCCCCAATGGACGAAAATCCTCAAAAATATTCAAGTTTCATCGGTTGGTTATCGAGAAACTTGAAATTTTCCATTTTGACCTAATTTTCGAGATTTTTCGAATTTATTGAAATTTCTTCAAATTCGATCTTTCTCAATTAAATTTCCAACTGTATGAGACTTGCAGGATGGTTTAGAACCTATGTAAGTCCTCCTGCCCAAGTGTTTGGGTGAAAAGTGAGGCTTTTGACCAATTTATGCCGTGATAATGTCAAAATTTTTGGGTTTTTCACCATTACTGATCTATTATTTGTTTTTCTTTGTGTTTGCAGATAATATGGCTCGTACCAAGGTGCCTAGGGCTCATGACCCAGTTTGTTTCCACTCCAACAAGGCCGAAGCCTAGTATGCTCGCTATGAGTGTAAGAAAGTAGGGGGGGTCGCTGTGTGGACTTGGCTAGTCTAGCCTTGTTCAACGTGGAGGGGCATTTGGTGACATGGGCTGGCTCCCTGTGATCACCTATGACGCTTGTACCCGTCCGGATTTGGTGAGACAGTTCTATTGCAATCTTCAAGTAGTGGGGGATCGCAATGACACAAAGAGTGGTAGGGAGCTCAGAATCACGAGCTACGTCAATGGGGTAGAGGTTTCATTTGACTGCCAGCAGTTGACTGATCTTTTGGGCATATCAAATGATGGCCCTTTGGTGTACTATGCTCCCAGGGAGTCCCATTTCCTATCCTTGGAGATGCGTGCTAAGATTGACAGTTAGCTTATTAGAGATGATCGCTGGGAGATGAAAGCGATCAACCTATGTCCAAAGCCTCGGGTGTACTACAAGATCATCCAGCACAACTTGATACCCCAGAGTGGGCACTATGAGAGAATCTCCCAGTTGACCTAGTATGTCCTCTACTACATTTGCCCTAGGCAGCCTGTCTACCTACCTTACATTATCCTAAGGATGATGATCCGTGCTACATTGCCTGGTCAGCTAGGCAACCTACCCTACGGATGTCTGATCACTATGCAGCTCACCCGCCTAGGCGTTGATTTAGTGGATGAGAAGATTCAGGAGAAGACCTTCTCATCGGTTCTGGACTGGGAGGCCATCTGTAGGATGGGTATGCGGGATGCTCAAGTCAGTGATGATGAGAGAAACGCTCTGGTGCGTCCTCATACTCAGGTAGAGGTAGCAAATGTTGAGGTGGCAGCAGCAGTAGCGGCCGGAGCAGGGGTCCATGGGGGTGTTGCTGAGGATGAGGATCGCATGTATATGGATGTAGACGCTATACCTACTCCATCACCTCCACATTCTACTGGAGCTGGTCCATCTTGGGCTCCTTCACGCATGGCTGGTCCTTCACACCCACCATCTGATGATATGATGGGAATACTGTGCGAGATCAGAGAGGCTCAGCGCATGACGGACTTGAGAGTGGGAGAGCTTCTAGATGCCCAGCGCACGACAGATAGGAGAGTAGGAGAGCTCCTAGATGCTCAACGTGCGACTGATGGGAGAGTGGGCGAGCTTCTAGATGCTCAATGTGTGTCGGATCAATGGATGGCCGAGTGGATAGCTAGTCTCTAGACGACCCAGACTCAGGTAGTTTGGTTGACTAGAGTGTATGCTGAGGAATACGACAGAGATCGCGAGGCACCTACTCCTCCGTCACCTCCAGCTCCATGATGTATATTTTCTTTTTGTTTTTCTTTGTACTACAGAGTAACTGTCCGGGTTGTGGACTGTACTCTGCTTTGGATATGTATAAACATGTTTTTATTTGATGTATATATGTTTCTCCTTTTTATATATGCATTATTCCCTTCCTTAATTTTTGTGTCAAACAACACAGGTGCTTACAGTGTGAATTAAAGCTTTTAAATTTTATCCTAACTTAGTTCACGAACTTTTATGGAAATATACTGGTTTAATAGGCAGGGCCTAAGAGCTCTGATACCAAGTTGTCACACCCCAATTCTGCACTATTTAGAATGGTGTGATGAACCGCTAATTAACCAACGGTTCAACCAGGATCTCGAATAGGCTGTGTCCACTTGCTTAAACCATACACATCCACAACAATAATCAGAGTAAATACACAATAGCGGAAGTCTTTATACTAATGAACTGAGAGTCTAACAATTATAAAATAATAAATTATCCAATTATTCTCCATTGACTAAGACATAAAATAATTTAAAATATTCAATTATATTTCCAAATAAAATCCAAAAGAATGAATCTAATCAAAGATGCATGAGTTGTACTAGCATGACGAATCATGCGACTCCACCATAACTTCAGTGTCCATCATCGCCGCATGTCCATACATAGGAGCATTCATATAGTCTTCAACCGTGGTACCTGCATCATCAACTAAAAGTATTCGACGTCGAAAGGGAGAACACACATCACGGCTCAGTGAGTAAACAAAACAATGCAGCAAACATATGCATGCATACAATTCATATCTTTGGTCTGGTTCATAAGTTAACAATGTACAATAGAAAGGATAGGTGGCCGCCGCACCTCTATACACGAATGTGTGGAACCACCCAACGGATTAAACACCATAGCCGCCCCTACATGCACCTACCATGGAATAGAGATAGAGCTAAAGTACTTAGGACCGCACCGCATCACACTTCCCCTGATGCTCTACCCATACCAACACGTAAGCCCCTGTTGGAAAGGGCTTGCAAACTGGGCTCGCAACTAACCAATCCTAATGTCAAACAGTGTATCCAAGGCCTCACCCCAGCATCCCTCAATATGTCCATAGAGATAGAGCTAAGGCCCCCCAACAGAATCAGAGACTACACGGTCTGAGACCACCTCCCTTGATGCCCTTCCACGTAATAGTTCTACTAAGGTAATGGCGATACGACGATGCTAGTGGACAAGACTTGAGTAGAGATAGATCTAGAGTCTGGTGACCAGGATGAACCACAGTGTCACGTCCTCCCCTTGATGTTTCACTCACGTCAAGCACACTAACCACACACATACATTCACATGCCTATTTCTAGCATCATAATCATCATCATGTTATAAATAAACTGAATTATGCATGAACAGTAATAACAGGAATAGTATATGACATGTGATATGCACATTACAATCATACAATCATAGAATCATACATGGTATTGGACAAAATAAACAAAAATAGTTTATTATTAGTCATTTAGTTTAGGTCTTGTTCCCTCACCTTTGATTGAGTGTAGATCCTCGTTCAAGCCTTATGAATCACCTTTAAATCAGTAGAAAGGCCTAACAAGTTGATAGATTTTAATTAGAATTAATTCCAACAAATTTAGACTAGCTGAAATCATAGAGTCGCAAGGTAGGGTCGCACCTAGGGTAGCAGTTTTCTGCGACCCTAGGGTGTAGGGTCGGACGTGGGGTCGGATACCAATCGACCCTACTTGCGACCACACCCTCCCTAGCACTTCCCGAGGGCATGTGATCGATCCTGTGGTCTTGTAGGTCCATTCTAAGATTGTTCTATGGCTCATAATTATGATTTTTACACACTTTTCATTGCCTAGGATGATTACTTCCATTGATTCCTTTCGAACTTGCCCATGGATGGATGATTTGGGTTTCTCTTAATCCTAACTTCTTCCTAATCTATTCTAGGCTCTTACTTTATGAATGGAATTAGGTTCATACCTGAGGTTGGCTGAGATTCAGAGGTTTCTCTGAACTTCCTCATCTTTCTTAGTCTTTTCTTCAATTTTCCTTCTCTTATTCTTTTCCTTCTCTTTTTCTTTCTCTCACTTTCAATTTGGGTTCTAAAAGGAGTGAAAGAGGCTAAGGGATGTCCTATTTATAGAGGAAAACCCTCCAAATAAGTTTCATCGAGTTTAGGAAAGAATCCCTTGGAATTAGGAAAGTTTCCTAGTTTACGATTTCTGTCTGTAATCGTAGGGTCGGACGTAGGTTCGCAGGATCCGTCGACCCTACACCTTCTTAGTCATGTGACCTTATGACTAAAAAGTCATGGGTTGGACTTCTGTTGAGGTGGGGTCAACCCTACCTATTTAGGCATGCGACCCTACCCTCACATTTACTGTTTTTGGGTTAGATTCATACCTGGTCTTGTGATTTTCTTCACGCACTTGATCCACTTGGCTCGACCATGATAGGTAGACCTGGTACAAGGCTGTAAGACTGGTTAGTTCGATATGGGTCTTACAGAGAAAGTCCAGGTGGGTCCCACATGAGGTGGCCAGGCCAGTAGTCCAAGCCTGCCCAATAGCAACACTAGACCCTCAGGGCCATGCCATGCCAGCTGCCCAACGCATAAGATAGCAGGTCATGCCGCGCGCACAGCACAGCAAGGCAGCCGTGGGCCCAACATAGCAAGCCACCCACAAGCCAACAGGCCTGAAAGCACCATGCCGCAGGCCTGCAAGCATCATAGGTGCGCAGGCCTACAAGGCCAACCCCATGCTCTCCTCGCAAGCCCCTGCAAGCACCCTGGCATACTCCAAGTGTTCGACATAATGTGAGGAGAGAGAGAAAATATTTACTCAGATTAACAGGGGTATTTCGATCAAGAAAAAAGATGCTGATTCGATATGGACAGATGAGATTTCACTACGACAACAAGATTCCAATCCGTCGGCTTTCGTTGAGATAGGATTCAGTATATGTCAGACGTTCCGTCAAGATTCCACCGCGAGAAAGGTGATTGGTGGTCATATCTTAATATGTTGAGCCGCGATACATGGATAATATTCTTGATTGCATGTGATGAGCGTATGGTGGATCAACGGAGCAGATCCTGATCTCACGGTCAGATTCAATCCCAAGATCGATTGACGTGATTTGAGAAGATCCGACGGCAGTAGCTCTATCCCGCTTTGTCTCCACCAATCACAAATCGACAAAGTCATACGATATGACAGAGGCGGCGACACTAGTGTGTGTCGCGGAGCACTGTATCAAGCTCCAAAGATTCCTTTTAACTTAATCTAGGTGGTAGAACTTCAAATGGGAATATCTTGACTGTCTGAGCTCTGATCAAGGTGATTCAAACCCACGAACTCATCACTTTGAGATCTATCCACCTGCAACAAGAAAACAAAGTTTTGGTGAGAGTTAGGTGCGGGTTTGTGAGGAAGAAGGGTTTTGGAGCTCTCTTATGAGTACAGGTCATCTCCACTTACCTCTATTGGACATTAATGGTCATCTAAAGTTTGAAAGAGGGAGTATGAGAGTTGTGTGAGTTTGATGTGGTTGGGGTTTTGTGATAAGAGTTGGGAGAGTGACAAACTCCCATATGTTGAAGAAGCTCACTCACCACTATTGAGAAGCTTGGGAAGATCATTTGGTAAGCACCACACATGTTGTGATCACACTGGGAAGGTAATCATGCACACAAATCATATTTATTTATACCAATGCTATATGGAAAGGGTTTGTAATCTTTATTTGATAAATACTTTGTAACCCATCAAGTTGGGGGCTTGATAGGAGTGAGGGTTGTTTCCTAGGACTCAATTGCAGCTGAAAATATGGTCGATGTTTTAGCATCTGGGTTGTAGATACAACCATAGCATTAAAGTAGTATATTGGGTATAATACGAAACCCTGGTTAGGGTATTGCCTCATAGACTAGCTATCACAGTGAGTGTTGGTGAACCATGTTACATACTGTGCCATGTGGATGTAAATGTATATATTATATATGTGAAGTGCGTGGGTTGCAGGCTGGGTGTACACACTGGGTAGGCCAAGCCTCATGGTATTGATACCTGTGGGTGTGTGTGGCATGGTGTGTTACACAAATGTGTTTGACAGAATGTGTGAATGGACAAGTATGTGAACTAGTTAGCTCAAGGCAGCATAGCATAGACAGACAGCTCAAGGTAGCAAAGTGTTAACAGACAGCTCTTGGCAGTAGTGTGTGTTTTGGTTGGACAAACTTCACAGAATTGGGAAGAATTTTAGTGGTCACTGATTCACCCCCCCCTCTCAATGTCAACCTGGGAATCACATATTCTTATTTTTGGATAACAATGTTGGGGTTGTTTTCCAACATCTCAGAAGAGGTGTTCGCTCTGTAAGATGGTAGTAGATTAGGTGGTTAAGATGTGGTGTGTTCAAGGAGATCTCTATAAAACGATTGGTAAAAATAGTTTTTCAAATTGATCAAGAACTCACCCACTCATAGGTTCTCTTTGGTATTTATTATACATATCTGGTTGTTTGGTTTGATTTATGGTATTTATTTAAAATATAAAATCTACAAATAGGTTAGAAGGTGTTTATCATTGTTGTGATAATTTATTTATCATTGTTGTGATAATTTATTATTACTTCTTTATGTCTAGTGATATTAAATGATTATTAATTATGATTCATAATTTATTGTTATAAATGATTTGTCATAAATAACTCATAAACATAAATATAAATTATACCAAAGAGAGTCTGGCAAGTTCATTCAAATAAAAAATTAATTCGAATGCACATACTTAGGCTGTGTTTGGTATCATTTTTGTTTATGATTTTTATTCAGATTTTGTTTTTAGAAGTGTTTGGCATAATTTTCAGGTGCTATTTATGAAAAATAAAAATAAAAACAGGCTCAAATTCAAAAAGAGGTTGACACCTCTTTTTGATTTTTGACCAAAAATTATTTTTGAAACAATTTTACGCAACTTTAAGTTGCACATGCGTTTTTGTCTCCAACAACTCTAAATATTAAGGGTAAAAATATAAAATGCTTTTAAAAACAATCAAAACCGCACCAAATAGGAAGTTCGATGGAAACCTGAGAACTTCCTTGCTAAACCCCATATCGACAGAACTAGAACTCCCATCGTAAGAAATTTCAGATAGAAAGACTTGAAATTTTGATTCTTGGGTTGGACTCCAATTTGATTGTAGATTTGTCATTTTCAGGTCATTAATCCGATTGATGGGGACATTTCAGATACATTGAGATAGGAATTCTCAGGCTTTTCAATTTTCCGATGATAAAGGATAAGAAAAAATACCAATTGACAAAAGAAGTTCCAATTGAAAGTTTTTGATTTATCAGTCATTACATTATTATAGACAGTACTTACAAAGATAAAGCGACAGAGGTAAAAAAAAAAGATTGATTCATCAGATTTTTTCTCCACTGCAACTTTCTCATTCACATTTTGTTCAGGCTATTCAAATTCTCCAACTCAAGACTCTTGAACCTCAAGAACTTGCCATTAATGAAATAAGCCAACGATTGAAAATTAATAATTTTTTTTCCTACTTTCTAATCACTTTGTAGACTCCAATCAAACCCAGATATCTTATATTCTCTTCTCTCTTCCCAAGTTGTGGTAAGTAAGTGGTAATGCACTTGTAATTTGAAAATTGAAATGGGTTTTTGGGTTTGAATTAGCAAGAATATAAGTTAAAAAAATAAATAAAATCCTTTGTTGCCTATCGTACTCTCGTTTAATTGGATTTTAAACTCAATGGTGGCTTTACGTCGGATTTTTTTTGGGGGGGGGGATGGGGGGAAGAAGATCTATATGTTGTTGATGAATTCTGGAAAAGGAGTGAAGACAAGGCTGGTTATACGTCGTTGATGAATTCCGGTTCCCCTTCCCCCTTTTATATCCATTTGTTAGATTGATTAACATTGAGCAAGGTTTTTCTGATAGTGTAATGAGAATCTACATATTTGTGTTTGAAGTTTCTGCTCCCTAATCAAGAAGGTTTAGCTTATTTGATTATAAAGACAATCCAGTGTGCCTCTTGTTTTAAACTGTTATATGTTGGTATGCTATATAGATCAATTTATTGGTATGCTATATAGATGGATCTATAAAAGTTAAAAAATAATTTTCAGACATAAATATACCAAATCCATTTCTCATTCAACAATATATTTTTTATTGTAGTTACGAAACAACATTGTACTTTTGATCAAAAATGATTTTCAAAAATGATTTTTGATAAATAGACATTAAAAACAAAAATGATACCAAATACAGCCTTATTTCGAAGGCGAAAAAAAAAAAACTCTGAATATCAAACTTTCAGACTCAAAATTTTCCATTGTGGCTACAAAGAACTCAACTCAATTCAACTCAAGAGAACCCAATCCATAAACATCTACCAGAAAAAAAAAAAAATAAAAGAAAGAAAGAAAATAGAAGGTAGGTACAAAGTACGATTTCTGAAAAAGAGTGTTTAGAGATAAAAAAAAAAAAAAATCAGAGAGAGAACTGACAACTAGAGCTACATATGACCTAGCCATAGTTGAGTTTCATTAAGGGTGTTTTTTTTTTTTTTTTTTTTATCATCAGTTTCACTTAGCTCTGTTTAGTATAGTTTATATTTATGTTATGAGCTATTTATAATAAATCATTTATGAAAATAAATTATTAGTCACAAATAATAACGATTTGGTATCACAAGACATAAAAGAGTAATAATAAATTATCACAATAATGATAAATACCTTCTAATCTATTTGTACATTTTAAATTATATTAATTTATTCTAAATATTATATAAAGACCATAAATCATACCAAACAACTACATATGTCATAATGTATTAAATAATTAATTCTATACATATCAAAGAGAGCCTTAATAGATCAATAATATTGAAAGCAGCTAGAAATGTTAGGGATGAAAGCGCAAACAAGAGAAAATATGAAGAACAAGCAATCACATAAACCCAATGATATATCGTAGTTCAACACTTAATGCGGAATGCCTACCTCCACCCCAGATAATCAGAGAAATTTCTTATTCACCAAGAAATATTCTACACCTCTCTTCACCTCTCAAAGTGTTTTTCCTTTGCCCTCTTATCTAGAGTTTTTCCTATAGAGATAATATATATAGGAAACCTAGAAACCCTAACCCAACATTATTACAAATCATCCCTTATACATGTAATGGACCTAAACCAAATTACAAATACAACTCCAATAACTGTGTAGTCCTAACAGAATACAAGACACAACCCAACAAATCTCTACTTTGGCTTGGATTCAGCAAGCCACCCTCAATAAGGACCCGTGTTGATGTTGATTCTGTAAACTCCACTGTTGTCTACCTCCACACCTTAAACGGCATAGCCCATACCCTGTCTGGGTATCATACCCTGTGAGGGACAAACTTGAGCTATAGTGGAAACAAACCACCAAGGCAAAATGTTTATCAAAGTAGACAACCTACATTCCAACCAAGGTAACCTGCTCCTCAGCATTCAAACTCATCTCTAGAAGACATAGTCAAATCTCTTGCTCTCAATACCAATCAATTTCAACAAGAGACGAAATCTAGTATTTAAATTCTAGAGAGTCAGGTAAGTCAAATGGCAATTGATGTAAGTCATTTAGAAGCTCAGGCTGGAGAAAAATTACCATCACAAATGTTACACCGTAATTCTGAACTAACTCGTGGTGTGATGAACCGTCATAAGAACCAACGGTTCAAACCACGATCTCATATAGGCTGTACCAATCATGTAAAATCAAAACACATTCCACAGTAATAATCAGAGATAATAATTAAATAACAGAAGTCTTATTAATAACAAACTAAGTATCTACAATGATAAGTAAATAATAAACTAGTTATCTCCAAGTAATCAAAACATAATTAATACCTATTACAAGTATCTAAATACAAAAATTAACCACTAAGCGTAATCATAGTTGAAACACTAGCTTGACGAGTCATATTCGTCCTCCACAGTTTGCTTGTCCATAGCCACCACACATCCATACGTTAGCATATTCATGTAATTTTTAATCGTAACACTTGCAACATTAGAAACTAAAAAGAATTACGCGTGCGAGGGTCAGCTCTCCTACACGAGCTTAGTGAGTAAACAAAACAATACAACAACATATGCATGCATTCAATTCATATCTTTGGTCTGATTTTATGTTTGTAATGTGCTATAGAAAGGATTGGCGGCCACTGCACCTCTATACACGAGTGTATGAATCCACCAAATGGATCAAATACCATTGTCATCCCACATGCACCCACCATGGAATAGAGATAGAGCTAAAGTGTTCGGATCACATACTACCAACACTTACCCTGATGCCTTACCCATACCAACATGTAAGCCCCTGCTGGCGAGGGCTCGCAAACTGGGCTCGCAACTAACCAATCCTAATGCCATCCAATGTATCCAAGGCCTCACCCCAGTATCCTCAATACGTCCATAGAGATAGAGCTAAGGCCCCTCGGTAATTTCAAAGACCACATGGTCCGAGACCACCTCCCCTGATGCCCTACGACGTAATAGTTTTACTAAGGTAATGACAATACGACGATGTTAGTGGGCAAGACTTGAGTAGAGATAGAGTTAGAGTCTGGTGACTAGGCTGAACCACAATGTCACATCCTCCCCCTGATGCACCACTCACATCTAACACACTAACCACACACACAATCACATGCCTAGTCTTAGCATCATTACCATCATGTTATAAATAAACAGAAATAAATATGCATGACAGAAATAGCAGTAATATTGGATGACATGTGAGATGCACATTACAAGCATACAAGTATAGAAGTATTCATTGCATTGGACAAATAAAATAAAATAGTTTGTTATTATCCAATTGGTTTAGGTCTTGTTCCCTTACCTTTGATTGATGTTTGTTCCTCTCCCGAGCTTTGGAAGTCACATTGAATCTATTGGGAACCTAAACAATTAATTTATTTAAGTTAGGGTTCGATTGTACCAAGTTACAGTAGTAGAAAACCTTGTCTGGTCTCAAAATATACTTGTTTTATTGTATGATCGATCCCTGTGGTCGACCCTATGGTCTCAATATATGCAATCATATGACATACGATCGATCCTATGGTCGCACTACATGTGACCTCACGTGCAACCATACAATTTCTGAGAACTTCCCGAATAGCTGTGGTCGACTCACTGGTCACCCTATGGTCGACCATAGCTGCAACCATACAAGTTTGGTCTGATTTTTAATTCTAGTATGAGTTCCTCCTCTGGGCTCAACAATAAGGTTCCTCCTACGATCAGTCTATGCCATTAAATCACAGTTTTTCCCTCATCCATTTTCCCTAACCTATTATCTATGGTTTCCCATAGAAAACCTATAACCGAAATCGTTGTATTAGGTTCCACATATCAACTTGAAAAGAACCTATTCTATTTGATTTACCCTATAGAGTCAAGTTCATACCTTAAGCTTGTTGTAGAGAGATAGAACTCTTCTCTACAAAACCCTTCTCCAAGCTTTCCTCCCCTTCTCTTCTTCTCCTTCTCCTCCTCTCTCTTTCTCCCTTAGGCTTAAGGTTTGAGATTGATCCAAAAGAGTAAAATAGAGTGAAGGGACGTCCTTTATATAGATGAAAAACTTCCATGTAAAGTCCCTCTACAATAAGGAAAGAGATCCCCTTTTATTTGAAAAGTTTCCAAATCATGGAGTCGGTTCTGGGTTCGTACTGTCGATGGTGTGGTCGCATAATCCTTCTACCATACAAACCAAAACAAGCGACCACACGTTGTGTGGTCTCCACTTAGTCGACCATACAGTTGATGATACCCCTAAAAAATGCGACCATACATCCAAAATTTATTGGTTTTTAATATTTGACTGGTTGCTTCCACACAAACTTAAACAGTCAACCACACCAACTAAATTTGACTTGTTACTTACCTCATCTTGTGATTTTTTCATACAATTGATTCACTTGAGCCGATTATGATGGGAAGACCGATCATGACATGAGAACGTAAGGTTAGACTGGGTTCATGGCGTGTGGGTCTTACAACAAACCATTGTGAATCCAAAATAGAATGTCAATGTAAAAACACTCCGAAGTGGTAAGGAACTTGAGGAACCAAAAAAGGTGAGTCCTGTTGTACCAAATGAAGAAGAAATTGAGAAAGAAATAGAGAAAGATAAAATAGCAGCTTAACCTGAGGTAATGCCCAAACCTTCCAATCTGTCTAAGACTAATCCTCCTCCCTTTCCTAGCAAATTCTCAAAATCCAAGAAAAAAAACAAGGATAAGAAAATTCTGGATTTGTTTTGTAAAGTGAAGGTAAATATACCCCTGTTGGATGCAATCAAACAGGTGCCCAAGTATGCAAAATTTCTTAAAGAGTTATGCACTAACAAAAGGAAGCTGAATGGTAGTGAAATATTAAGTATGGGAGAGAATGTTTCAGCAGTCCTCCAACAAAAATTTCCTCCTAAGTGCATAGACCCAGGGATGTTCATCATTCCCTGTAAAATAGGTAATGCCAGAATTGATTGAGCTATGCTAAATTTAGGAGCATCTATTAATGTAATGCTAAAGTCCATTTATGCTTCATTAAATCTAGGCCCTTCAAAAGAGACTAGTATTATTATCCAACTGACTGATCGTACTAAAGCATACCCTGAAGGGATACTTGAGGATGTTTTTGTACAGGTAAATGAGTTAGTATTTTTAGCTGGTTTCTACATTATGGACATGGAAAATGATGTCTCTTTTAATCCTGTACCTATCTTATTGGGAAGACCATTCTTGAATACAGCCCGTACCAAGATAGATGTTCATGACGGTACCCTCACAATGGAGTTTGATGGTAAAGTAATTCATTTTAATATTTTAAAGCAATGAAACACCCTAATGATTTCCATGGAATTTTTGCTATAAATATTATTGGCTCCATAGTCAAAGAAGTGTTTGAATTAAATAATAAGAATGAACTGGAGGTTGCAAGTACCATAGAATTGTAGTTGGAAAAAAATGATGAGATAGAAATCAGTGAAAAATTGACGGAGACAGTGGCAGATTTAAATTCGTTCAAACTAATTCCAGAAAAATGTGAAGTTTCTTTTATAAAGATTTTCGATTCTCATAAAAAATTATTTCCCTCTGTTTTGCAGGCTCCTACCCTGGAATTGAAGCCATTGTCGGCCCATTTAAAGTATGGGTACCTAAGAACAAATGAAACATTGCTAGTAATACTTGCAAAGAATCTGACACCTGTTCAAGAAGAGAGGCTGGTTCATATACTAAGAGAATATAAAGAAGTTATTGGCTGGACCATAGCTGATATTAAGGGAATCAACCCTTCCATGTGTATGTACAGATGTCTTCCAGAGGAAGGTGCCAAACCAACAAGAGAAGCCCAACGTAGGTTAAATAGCCCAATGACGGATGTTGTTAAAAAAAAAATTCTAAAACTTTTAGATGCAGGGGTAATTTATCCTATTTCAGATAGTAAGTGGGTAAGTCTAGTGCAAGTGGTTCCTAAGAAATTCGGTGTTATAGTATTGAAAAATTAGGATAATGAATTGGTTCCCACATGGATCCAGACTGGATGGCGTGTTTGTATTGATTATAGCAAGTTAAATTCGAAAACTCGAAAAAACCATTTCCCACTTCCTTTTATTGATCAAATGCTTGAATGATTAACTGGTCATGCTTATTGTTGTTTACTAGATGGATTTTTAGGTTATAACCAGATTGTAATAGCATCGGAGGATGAAGAGAAGACTACTTTCACCTGTTCGTTTAGTACCTTTGCATACCGAAGAATTCCTTTTGGTCTTTATAATGCTCCTGCCACATTTCAACGATGTATGGTAAGCATCTTTTCAGATTATAGTAAGTCAAGCACAGAGGTATTTATACATGATTTCAGTATCTATGGGGACTCATTTGATAACTATTTAGATAACCTTACTCTGATTCTGAATAGATGCAAAGAAACCAATCTTGTGCTTAACTAGGAAAAGTTTCATTTCATGGTTGAACAAGGAATTGTTTTAGGGCATATCATTTCATCTAAAGGAATAAAAGTTGACAAGTTTAAGATAGATCTGATTTCACTTTTACTTTACCCCGCCAGTGTGTGGGAAGTTCGATCTTTTCTTGGCTATGCAGGATTCTATCAGAGATTTATCAAGGATTTTGCAAAGATAGTATTACCTCTATGCAAATTGTTACAGAAAGAGGTGGACTTTGAGTTTAATGAAGAGTGCAAAGCAGCATTTGACAAATTAAAAGAACTTTTGACTTCTATACTAGTAATATAACCATGTAACTGGGACTTACCATTTGAAATCATGTGTGATGCTAGCAACTATACAATAAGAGCTATCTTGGGTTAACCTAAAGTTGTGGTGCATAAACAAATAGTAGACCCCGTGCATCCATTTGAGGTGCAAGTTGGGCCCGTTCCTATCGCACCACCACCACTACAAGTACTAACAACTGCAGATGTAATTGCAATTATGGGTAACTTTGCTCGTGACATCAATAACCAGCAACAGCAATTCATGATAGAACTCATAGCTACCATACGAAGGGAACCTGCCCCTATGCCAGTACCACCTCCTGCTACATAGGCACTAGCACCAGCGCCTACCCCTGTACCAGTACTAGCTGTTGCTACTTATATACCTGCTCTGGTGCTAATTGTTGCTGTTTATGTGCCCACCCCAGTATCGACGACAACCACAATAGCTGTTCCAGAGGTACACCTACCTATTATGATGACCATGGCTAAGCTGGTGGAAGCATTCTAGAAGATGAAACCTCCCAAGTTCATTGGCGTGGGAAACGATCCATTACACCCCGCTATTTGGATACACACCATTGAAAAGATGTTGAGGATGATGCCATGCTCCGATGACCAAAAGATTCTTCGTGCCATGTTTATTTTCTAAGTTGAGCTTGATAATTGGTGGGAATCTACCCGGCCATTACTTGAAGCGCAATATGGCACTATTACTTGAGAAAATTTCAAAGAGGCATTCTTTGGTAACTATTTTCCTTGGAGTTACAGAGATCATAAGGAAGCCGAATATCTGACCTTCAACCAAGTTCAGAAGTGAGTCACGGAGTATCAGTAAGACTTTGAAAGGCTATACTATTTTACAAAACCTAGCATGCGTACTGATGTACTGAAGGCCAAGAGGTTTGCAGGTAGACTGAGGGGTGGCGTAAAGCTATTGTAAAAACTCAAGGCCACACTACATATGACAGTGTTGTTCAGGTAGCCAAAGTGGTTAATGACAATCAAAGGGATGGCTATCAGGCTCGACTAAGAAACAGGCAAGTGAGATTTGGTGTTAAACATGCCAGTACCTTCCCCAGTGTCTGCGTGGCTAAGAAACCATTCAAGGCTACTGCTGGCAAGAAGGCAACCACTTAGGTACCCGCCAAGAATGTACACCACTCCCTTTCGACATTTCACCTGGTCCAGTGAAGTATTTTAATTGTAACAAGGAGGGACACATAGCCAAGAACTGCCTTAACCAATAAAGCAAGGGTCCCAGCAGGGGAAAGTATATGCCACTACAACAAAGGATGCTGAAAGGTCCACTAGGGTGGTGACAAGTATTCCTCCGCACTATTTTAAATTTTTCGTATCAGGAAGTTGAAATTTTATTGTACATGCTGAGTCAATATATCACGTATAATTAGGTACATTAAGCATATCCAGCTTATCCGCTTGAGTCTTCTTTGACTCGGGTGTGACCCATTCCTTTGTATCTCCTACCTTCTTCGAGAAGTTGGGAACATCCCCAAGGCAGTTGGAATCACCGCTCATATTCAGCACACTATTGGGACACCAAGTGAAATTATGTTACTACTACAGACCATGTCAAGTGCAAGTAGGTGATAGGCAAATGGATGTGAATCTGATCCTGATGGATATCTCTGATTTTGACGTAATATTGGGAATAGATTGGTTGTCCACCCATAAAGCTAGCATCCTTTGTGCAGTGAAGAAGGTTTTGTTTGAAATAGACACGGCGAACCGGTCGTGTTCACTGGTGACAAGCCAAAGAAATAGAAAAAGCTGTTCATATCCGCCTTGACCTCTTGTAAGTTGTTAACTCAAGGTTGTATTGGATACATTACTTCTGTAGTGGACACTACCATTGAAACCCCCAAAATGGAAGATATAAGGGTGGCGAAAGAGTTTCCAGAAGTGTTTCCAAAAGACCTACCAAGTCTACCACCAGATAGGGCTATGGAATTCGTGATCAATCTAATTCCAAGGTTGACACCCTTGTCGAAGGCACCCTATAGGATGGCACCCATAAAACTAAAGGAACTCAAGGTTCAATTGTAGGAATTACTAGACAAGGGCTTTATCAGACCAAGCATATCACCTTGGCGAGCACCTATATTGTTTGTCAAGAAAAAGGATGGAAGTGTATAGTTATGTATCGATTACTGTGAGTTGAATAAACTCACCATTAAGAATCAATATCCATTAACCAGGATCGACGACTTGTTCGATTAATTGCAAGGGGCCTCTGTGTTCTCAAAAATTAATCTCTGATCAAGCTACCATTAGTTGAAAATCAGAGAAAGTGACATCCTGAAGATAGCTTTTAAGACCCGATATGGCCACTATGAATTCCTGGTCATGTCATTCGAATTGACCAATGTCCTTGCGTCCTTTATGGAATTGATGAATAGAATGTTCCATGACTTCCTAGACCACTTCATCATTGTGTTTATTCATGATATCCTGGTGTACTCAAGCTGCTATGAAGATCACGAAGAATACTTGAGGATGGTCCTGCATTGACTAAAGGATGAGAAGCTTTATGCAAAATTCATGAAATACAAGTTCTGGTTGTGAAAGGTAGCATTCCTTGGACATGTAGTCTTTGGTGAAGGGATAGCTATTGATCCCAGTAAGGTCCAAGTAGTGTTAGAGTGGAAAGCCCCAAAGACAATCACCGAAGTTAGGAGTTTCCTCGGTTTGGCAGGATACTACCGGCTATTTATACAAGATTACTCCCGAATTGCTGTACCTCTAACTCAACTCACCAAGAAGGGTCAGAAATTCAAGTGGACTTCAAAGAATGAAGTAAGTTTCCAAACATTGAAACAGAAGCTTATGACCACCCTAGTATTAACCTTTCTAAGTGGAAACACAGGTTATACTATATACACCGATGAATCTAATGTGGGGTTGGGATGTGTTTGATGCAATACGATCGAGTCGTTGCATATGCTTTACGACAACTGAAGAAGCACAAGAAGAATTATCCCACTCATGACCTCGAATTAGTAGCGGTAGTTTTTGCTTTGAAGATATAGAGACATTATCTATATAAGGGCTCTTTCAAAATTATGTCCGACCTCAAGAGTCTGGTTTACCTCTTTAACCAGAAGGAGTTAAATATAAGGTAACGACGGTGGTTAGAATTTTTAAAAGATTATAAAGTCGATATATAATACTACCCGGGAGAAGCTAATGTGGTAACTGATGCCTTAAGTAGAAAGGTCATCTCCATAAATATTGGTGACAGACCAGAGGATGAAGATGAAGCCTATGTGGCTGCACATGTGGCAGTGACTCACCTTCTAGCTACTCCAAGCTAGACAACCACAGAAACCTTGCTTGAAAACTTTGTCACAACTACATCTACCTTATTTAGTGCATTGAGCATTAAACCATCTCTACCTGAGGACATAAGGGAAGCTATGCCAGAGGATCCTTATTTAAGAAAATTTTTGATGGAACTTGATAAGGATAGCCTAGTCCTCGACTTTGCCAAGGGTGATGACGAATTACTATATTTTCGGGGCAGAACATGTGTACCGAAAAGTGATGAGAACTTGAAGGAAACCATCATGATGGATGCTCACGCCATTCCCTACTCCATGCATCCTGGCAGTACAAAGATGTACCATGATCTGAAGAAGAATTTTTGGTGGAGAGGAATAAAGTCCCACGTGGCAAGATTTGTTTACAAATGTCTGGCATGCCACCAAGTTAAGGCTGATCGTTAGAGACCGGCGGGGAAATAACAACCATTGCCAGTCCCAGAATAGAAGTGGGACCACAAAACCATGGTTTGTCACCGGTTTGTCCCTAACTGCACGGCCATGGATGCTGTCTGGGTATTTGTTGATCGGTTTAACAAAACTGCAAGGTTCATTGTTGTTCGCCCCTAGTATACTATGGACTAATTGGCAAGGCTCTACATAGACCACATTGTTAGATTACATGGAGTGGTCTCCAGTATAGTCTTTAATAGAGACCCATGTTTCACCTCACATTTTTTGGAAAGAATTATAGAATGCTATGGGTACCCAACTGAAATTCAGTACGGCAAATCATCCGCAAACTGATGGTCAATCAGAGAAGACATTCCAGATATTGGAAGATATGTTGAGGGCATGCACCTTGGATTTCAAGACCAAGTGGGATAAGAACTTATCACTGATGGTGTGAGACCTGCACCCGGGATCCCTTATTAACCCAGATTCCTCCTATGCCAGGTCTTAACACAACAACTGATGGAGCACCTGATGCGGACTTGATGGTGGTATCCGAACCTTAGGTGAGGTCTTCACTACTTGTATTTGGTAGGGTAAGGTGCCCTAGTAGACCCTAGGTGGAAAGGGTTCGCATCCTAAAGCATCCAAGCCAAATAACTAGCCAATAAGCTATATTTTGGCCCAATCGGATGACCAACCGAATGATCAATCGAATGGTTGTCAACATTCGATTGAGCACAAGTTAGTCACAATCTCTCCTCCAGATTTCTACAAAAGGTAGGACCCAACCTTTTTTTTTTCCTTTTTGGAACTGTAGGAGAGTGAGAGAGTGAGAGTGGGAAAAGAAAAGAAGAGGAAGAAGTACTTAGAACTCAAAGCTCCAAGCCTTAGCTCCCTAAGCTAAGGCCAATGAACCCCCTCCTCTCTTTTGTTTGGTATTTAAGGCAAGAGGACTTGGTGGTTGAGCTCCATCAATGGAGACTCCATTAATGACCTAGATGTTGGTGTATCCACCCAACTCCATTAAGGGAGTTATTGGAGCCATAAATGGCTCCCATTGTACCTAATAATGGTGGGAATAAGTTTTCCACCAACTAAAATGGGGCATTGAAGTAGAGATCAAGTCTCCCAAGCTTGGCAACCAAGCACGGTTCATGACTTGGTTTCTGGGTCTGAACCAGAGGCACAATTAGAGGCCTAGTTATGACCATCCCTTCGGGTAGCTTAGACCAAGCCTCTACTAAGGCAAATGCCTTGGCTGAATGACTAAGGCATAACCGAAGGCATAATCGGTGGCAACAAACTGGAGGTATAACTGGCGGCACGGGGACATGTGGTATGCTCAACAGGCAATAGCAAGTTGGAGGCACAATCGACGACAGGAACAGGAGGCAGTGCCAAATGATACACCACTCGATGAAGCCTCTAGAAAACCTTTTGGAACCCTATTGAATGACAGTGGATATGAGCTGGATGGTCTACCAGATGCTTGACCATCTGATTCATCCTTTGGTCCAGTTTACTTAAGGAATGACTAAGTGTTAACTAGCCTATTGTACCAGAGGAACGATCACTCGATTTTATCCTCTGGTTCAGTTTGTTTTGACTTATAAGCCTAGAAATGGTTAGGAAGACCAAACTTTCAGTTCTTGACTTATCTTGGGACTTGTGCATGGACTCTAGGACTTATTTAACCGCTTCAAAGCATACCGAGGTTGTATAGCAATGGAATGAGCTATCTTCATAAGGCGATCAACAATCCCCCAAACTGCATCAACCACTCTGGGAGTCAGTGGCAAATCAGTGACATAGTTCATTGTAATGCAGTTTCACTTCCAGACTGACTTTGATAGTTATTGTTGTAGCCATGTTGGTCTTTGTCTTTCAGCCTTTACTTACTGATAATTCAATTACCGAAACATGCATCTAAACCACATTTGTTATCATTCCTCTTTACCAGTACCATCTCTTCAGGTCATGATACATATTGGTACTCCAAGATTTCCTGAATATTGAGTACAATGGATTCTTATCATTATCCTCTTCATAATATCCGAGTCTTTATCTTCATGTATTCAGAATCTACCTCTGTATCTGAGTACCGTTTCCGCATCCAAAATAACTCAGGGTTGGGTTTTCCTTTTTCTAAATCTGCTTACACCGTTCTTATTTACGGATCTCACAAAATTGTTACTTTTACTTCATCCATCAATTTAGAAATGATCATTAATGCCACAAGCACAGCCGAATTATTGCTCCATAAGTTCATTCATAAGTTCTTGCTCTATTGGATCATCACGAGTTTCTATTGTATGTTACTGTACTTCTAAATCTGAATCTGTTGCTATAGAACATAAGACAGTATCTATACTGGTTCCTTCCTCGGACTTCGTAATTCCCTTTTTGCTTAATGCCTTAGCTACTACATTAGCCTTCCCTGGATGATACTGGATATCACAGTCTTAATCCTTGAGCAATTCCAGCCATTTTCTTATCCTCATGTTCAACTCTTTCTGATGAGGAGGTACATAAAACTCTTGTATTCCCATTCAGTCTAAAATTCTCCTCCGTTTGGATAATGTCTCCAAGTCTTGATTGCATAATTTATCACCGTTACTTCCAAGTTATGAGTAGGGCAACTCTTCTCATGCTCCTTCAGTTTTCTAAAAGCATATGCAATCACTTATTTACCATGCATTAACCCGCATCCTAGATCCAATCCGAAAGCTTCGATGTATAGGGTAAAAGGTTTCCCTGGTATCCGAATGATCAAGGTGAGAGTTGATATCAACCCTTCTTCACACTTATCAGTCCAATTAAACTCATTTCCCTTCCTGGTTAGCTTGGTAAGAGGTTTTGCGATCTTAGAGTGGTCCTCCAAAAATCGTCTATAATAATCAGCTAAACCTAAGAACTTCTGATCTTCGCAATACTCTTCAGGTGTTTCTTACCATATGATTACTTTTATCTTAAAGGGGTCCTCTTTAATCCCTTTATATGATGCTACATGATCCAAGAAGATCACTTTGTTTAATCAGGTCTCCTATTTCTTGGACTTGGCATAAAGCTTTTCACTTCTCAGCTGTTGTGAAGCTGTTCTAAGATCCGTTGTATGAGTTACTTCATTCTTGGAATAAACTAAAATATCATCTATGAAAACTATGACCGACGTGTCCAACATGTCATGAAACACCCAGTTCATCAACTCCATAAAAGATGTAGGGGCATTGGTTAATCCCAACGTCATAATCGAGAACTCATAATATCCAATCCCGATTCTAAAGGTATCTTTGAGATATCGCTGTCCAAATTCTTCAGCTGTTGATACCTTGACTGAAGATCAATCTTAGAAATTCCCTTTGCTCTTTGCAACTGTTTAAACAAGTCAACGATCCGAGGTGATAGAACTTGATTCTTGATCGTGAGCTTGTTCAATTCTCGATAGTCTATACGCAGACAACACTATCATCCTTCTTCTTCACGAATTGGCGCTCCCCGTAATGCAATACTCAGCCGATTGGAACCCTTGTCTAATAACTCCCGTAGTTGAGTCTCAATCCCTTCAACTACATAGGAACTACTCTATAGGTTCCTTTGATACAAGTATCGTCCTTGGTAACAAGTCGATGACGAACTCGGTCATATGATCAGATGGTAACCCAGGAAAGTCTCCTGGAAACACATCAAGAATTTATGCATCCCATCAATATCTTCCATCTGTGGTGCTTCTTTGGTAACGTATACCACAGATACCATATATCCAACTTCTTTCTCTTCAAAGCATCACTTTGCCTTTAGCATAGAGAGGATCAGATTTCTTTCCTTAGGCAACATACTTCCAATAATACTAAATTATATGCCGTCTTTATTCTTGAATGATAATCTCTTCTATGCACACAACAACTTTGTAGTGTTGAGACAACCAGTCTATTCCCAAGATGACATTAAAGTCTACCATCTCAAGTCGACTTAGGTTGCATCCAAATTCTGTCCATCCATATGATTTGGACATTGTTTGTAACACTCATCTAATGCACATCTAGTCCAAAAGGGCTTGAACTAGCAAAATCTGGTGTAAAGGTCTCAAGAGCTTGTCTAGTTCCTTCATCTCTTATGATTTTTCAAAGACTATCGTCAAAATCTCATATTGCACTCATTAGCTTATATCTCTTTTATTCTTGTTGTTCTACCCTGATCTCTCTTTCATATACCTCGAAAAATATCTTGTGATTGTTACTTCATATCCCAAGTCTATCTATAAGCATTAGGGTATATGCTTATAATTTCATTAATTCAGCCAACTCTTTTGGTCTTTACTTAATTATCTCAATCGACATTGGGCATAACTCAGTATTACTTATACTAATCTGAATACTATCAATGCCATGATTTTTGACTTTATCCTTGTATCCACTCTTAGATTTGTCTTTAGGAATCTTCTACCTTGTCAAAATTCATACCAATATAACCATCTTTAACTTTACTTGAGTGCTATCTATTTCTTTACTGGCTACCCTTGATAGTTCTCACTTTTTCTCATGTACTCTTTTATAGACATAACTCATATCCATCCATTCAGCAATCTCAAAATAGATCCTCCATTACTTTATCTGAGGTCTCTTGGCTATAGAATCTTAATCTGAATCCAATCATCTTTCTTCCAATAATTTCATTATCACTAAACATATTTTCAATGGCTGTCGAGAAATGTAAGAATCAGAATATTTATCCAAAAGTGATTCACCTCCTCCTTTCAAATTCAGTATGATAAAGGACACTTATTTTATCTAGTGAACCTAGGTTTAAGGGATCAGGAGTAAATCTGGAGAAAGTTTTCGTACATCAGTAAATCAGGTAAAAAAATCAGAAGATGTACGCTCAACATGATTAAACATTTAATTGTTCATTCAGTTCATATCTCTGTTCATGTTGTCGATCATGAGAGTGGTTCAGTTTGGTATAACCAGGACTAATACTAAAGAAACAATATCTATAACTCCAATTGACAGGTTAAATCAAGAAGGTATCCTGTTAAGACACGAGAATTTAAAATCTGGAATGTGCATCCTCTATAATCATAAGAGTAAGTCAATAATGCACCGCATCCTATATAAACCTATCTATTTATAAGGCCACAATAGATTTGATCCTCTGCTGAAAATGTTTAAGGCTTCGTCTTCAGAAATATTCCTCAATCCTTGGTCGGATCATCGTGTCATGATGCAACTATCCCATACATTGGTGGCTGATAAGGTAACCACCTTGATATACTGCTTGTTGTGCACCAAGCTTCTGCACTAGGGTGTGCGTTACTGGGACTTGCTGAATGGTAGGCACTGTGTTATAGGTAATAGGTGCTAGGGTATAGTGATGCTACCAATTGGTACCATACTTGGTTTGACCCGGAGGTATTGATGTAGCATCAGCAACTTGGGTAGTGATTTACATAGAAACTTGCATAGTCGGTCTCATCTATTGTTGCTCTTGTATTTTATTGGGTCAAGTTTATGACAACCATAACCAAGGTACTTAATAGTCCAGGTGGTTGGCTGGAGTGGTCTGGTTGTTCACCTCCTTTGATTCGCTCTAATCTGATTATCATTATCTAGCATCTGCTCAGATGAGTTTTCATTACCCATTCTCGACCCTGATAGTGGTGGGGTCAAGTTGCAACCTCTTCTTAATGCTCAGCGGGTAATGGATCAGCTTGTGGTGGATCTCACTCTGAGTCTCCATGTCACCCAGGAGTATAGTTACTCTTATTCTTAATTTATGACCATTATTCTCTTATCTCTGTTGGATTTAGTCCGAGATCTTTTCCTTTATCTCTACAGGGGTTTTGGCATTACTAGCCATTTTCCTTCTTCCTCTGTCCTACATCGAGTTTCACATCTTGTGAGTACCAACTCGATATTCTAATTTTCTATTGTACAAATGCTTCCTTCTTGCTACAGTACTATATCCCTTGTATACGTAGATAACTACCCAACTTATGGATAGTACCCTATATTATTTGTTTATCAGGATAAATTTTGGTCTTCTCTTTCTGTTTGAGTGTATATATATGGTTCTACCTTTTATATGTACATTATTGTCTTGTTTAAGTTCTGTCTCAACCAACACAGGTGCTTATTGTGTGTTTGTATTAAAGCTTTTAATTTATCCTAACTCAGTTCATGGACTCTAGTGGAAGTATTCAGGTTCCACGGAAAGGCCTGAGAGAGCTCTGATACCAAGTTATCACACCCCAATTTTGGACTAACCAAAATGGTGTGATGAACCATCAATAAACCAACAGTTCAACTAGGATCTCGAATAGGCTATCCCACATATGATAAACCAAAACACATTCCACATTAATCAGAGATAATAAAGTAAATAGCGAAAGTCTTACAGATGATGAACTGAGGTCTAGTCATGATAAATAATTAATATTCTATTTATTTCCAAATAACCAAAACATAACTTAATACATATTACAATATCCAAATACGAAGTCTAAACACTAAACATATCCACAGTTGAAACACTCACTTAACGAACCATGTTCGTTCTCCACAGCTTGCTCATTCATAGCCTCCACCCGTTCATATTTGGCGTATAGACATAATCTTCAATCATAGTACCTGCAACATTAGATACTAAAAGAATTACGCATGCGAGGGTCAGCTCTCCAACTTGAGCTCAGTGAGAAAATAAAACAATGCAACAAACATATGCATGCATTCATTCATATCTTTGGTCTGGTATATAAGTTTGTAATGTGCTATAGAAAGGATAGGTGGCCAAAGGTCACGTTTATTAACGCCGCACCTCTATACATGAGTGTGTAGAGCCGCCCAAAGGTAACGTTTATTGTCGTCCCACATGCACCCACCATGGATAATGTACACACAAAGGTCACGTTTATTATTGTACCCATTGCCCATACCAACACGTAAACCCCTGCTGGCGAGGGCTCGCAAACTGGGTTCGCAACTATCCAATCCTAATGCCAATCAGTGTATCCAAGGCCTCACCCCAGCATCCCTCAATACGTCCATAGAGATAGGGGTAAGGCCCCCTGGCAGAACCAGAGACTACACGGTCCGAGACCACCTCCCCTCATACCCTACGACGTAATAGTTCTGCTAAGGTAATGGCGATACGACGACGTCAGTGGACAAGACTTGAGTTAGAGATAGAGCTAGAGTGCTGAGGCCCGGCCTATGACACCTCCCCCTGATACTCGCTCGTATCAAGCACACCAACCACACACATACATCCACATGCCTATTCCTATCATCATCATCATCATCATCATGTTATAGACAATAATTAAATATGCATAAACAGTAATAATAGAAATATTGGATGACATGTTGAATGCACATAACAATCATACACGCATAAAATCAATCATGGCATTGGACTCAAGAGTAAAACAGTTTATTATTAACCAATTAGTTTAGATCTTGTTCCCTCACCTTTGCTTGATTGTAGATCCTCTTTCAAGCTTTAAGAATCACTTTTATATCAATAGGAAACCTAACAAGTCAATAGATTTTAGTTAGAATTCATTCCGATAATTTTTGGCTTGCTGTTAACTAGGGGTAGCAAGACGGGTAGCAGGACGGGTAGCAGTTTTCTGTGACCCCTAGGGGTAGGGTAGATGCCTAGGGTCGGATGTTCCATCGACCCTGGGTGCGACCCCCCTTTCTTAGACTTCTCAAACGATGGGGGTCGATGCTAGGGTCGGATGTTCCATCGACCCTAGGTGCGACCCCCCATGGTTTGAGTCAAAAATATCAAATTTCATCCATTCTTTCATGTTTGGGTCCTATGGCTTCCTTCTATAGTCCATTCCATACATGTTCTATGGTTTAGAACTATTCTTTATTCACCTACATGGTTTCAATTATCTCCTCCATGGTTTCCATTGAAACCTAACCATGGATGGATGATTTGGGTTTCTCCTAGATCATACCCTCTTCATGATCTACTCTAAGGTCTTAAGAAATTCATGGAAATAGTATCCAAACCTGAGAAGTATGCTTCTTTCTCTGAATCCCTTCTCTTTTGTCTTCTTCTCCACTTTCCTTCTCTTCTCCTTCTCTTCCTTCTCTTCTCTTTCTCTCAATCCAATTAGGGTTGTAAAAAAGGAGTGAAAGAGGCTTATGGACATCCTATTTATAGAGTAAAACCTCCCAAAATAAGTCCCATTGAGTTTAGGAAAGGTTCCAATCGAAATTAGGAAAGTTTCCTAATTTTCAGTTCGTGCTGTTTTTGTTGATTACTGGGGTCGATGGGGGGTAGGACATTTCGAGACCCCTACGACCCCTGGTCACGGGTCGATGGGGGGGTCGGACCTGCCTGTTTAGGTATGCGACCCTACCCTCATTTTGATTATTTTTGAGTAAAATTTCATATTGGGTCTTGGGTTTCTTCACACACTTGGTCCACTTGGCTTGACCATGATATGTAGACGGGTCACGACACGAAATGTAAGGTTAGACCGGGTTCGTGGCGTGCAGATCTTACACGACCACCCACTTTGAGTGAAGTTTCTTCCATCAACCTCCGGATTCCTCATCTCCTTGTTAAGTTCCACATTCCCATTATTCTTTTGTCGATTCATTCTAGGTTTTCATCGCCCATTTCGCTCTTTTCCCAATTGAATTCTATTTATCCATAAAAATTTGATTTTTAATGATAAACTTTTCTATTGGGCACCCAATGGACAAAAGCCCTCTAAGAGATTTAAGTTTCATCGGTCGGTTTGGGTCAATCAATCGAAAACTTACGTTTTGACCTAGAATTTGGGGATTTTTACCATTTCTCAAATTTTCTTTAATTTCTTTTAGTTAACAGCAAGTTCTTACTAAATTGGTCATTGTGTGATTGCTTATGACATATGTGAGTCCTCTAGTCCAAGTATTTGGGCAAAAATGAGACTTTTGGCCAATTACGCCGTGATAATGCCAAAATTTTAAATTTTTTACTATATTTGATATGTTGCTTATTGGTCTATGCCCTTGCAGACAACATGGCTTACACTAAAATCCCTAAAGTTCATTATCCACGTCGCTCCAGGTCCATTGAAACAGAGGCACAGTATCCCTGGTACGAGCGCAAGAAGGTGGAAGGGGGTCGTTGTGTTAACTTGGCCAGCCTAGCCCTATTCGATGTGGAGGGAGCATTTGGTGATATGGGCTGGCTCCCTATGATTTTGTATGAGGGTTGCACCTGTCCCGAGTTGCTGAAACAATTTTACTATAATTTACAAGTGGAGGGTGACGTAGAGGATATAAATAGGGGCAGAGAGCTCAGGATCACCAGTTTAGTTAAAGGGGTAGGGGTTTCATTTAACTGTCAGGAGTTTGCTGATATCCTGGGTATCTCAAATGATGGTCCTTTGGTATACTGCGCACCCAAGGAACCCCAGCTCCTATTAGTGCGAATGTGAGTAGAAATTGATAACCAAATTCTTCAGGACGATCGCTGGCAGATGAAGGCAATTAACCTACGTCTAGAGCCCTGAGTGTATTGCAAGATCATTCAGCACAACCTGATTCCCCAGAGTGGACACTATGAGAAGGTTTCACAGTTGACCCAGTTCTTTTTATACTGCATCTACACTAGGCAGCCTATCTGCCTTCCTTATATCATTATCAGGACCATGCACCGTGCCATGACGCCTGGTCTGGTAGGTAACCTACCCTATGGGTGTTTGATCGCCACTCTACTCACTCGCCTATAGGTAGACTTGGTCGACGAGAGGATTTACGATGATACTTTTTCAACTAACCTTGATTGGGAGGTCATCTGTAGGATGGGGATGCAAGATGTGCATGTCAGTGATGAGGAAAGAAATGCTATGGTACGTCCCTTTACTCGAGTAGAGGCAGCAGATGTGGAGGCAGCAGCAACAGCAGTAGCAGAGGCCCAAGAGAGTGATGATGAGGAGGATGATGATTGGATGTTCATGGGCGTGGATGCCATACCTCCTCCATCACCACTGCATTCCACTGGAGCTGGCCCTTCACGGGCTCCTTCTCACTCGGCTGGTCCTTCGCGCCCACCACTAGATGACATGATGGGACTGCTATGTGACATTCAGGAGGCTCAGCGTACCACGGATCAAATGGTAGCGGATCTGGCAGCTAGTCTCTAGGTGATTTAGGAGAGTATACGCTGAGGACTGTGATCGAGATCGTGAGGCACCTCCTCCTCTAGCACCCCCAGCTCCATGATACCATTTTTTTTCCTTTTATATTACAGAGTAACTGTCTGGGTTGTGGACTGAACTTTGATTTAGACGTACATTTTTTTCTTATTCTCTTTTTGGTATAACTATACAATTTATTTCTCCCTTACATACGTGTATTATTCTCTTTCTTAACTTATGTCTCAACAATACAGGTGCATATGGTGTATTCATAGTACGATTTTTAATTTATCCTAACTCAGTTCATGACCCTTGTGGTAGTATTTTAGTTTAATAAAGCAAAGCCTGAGAGCTCTAATACCAAGCAATCACACCCCAATTCTGAACCAACCAGAATGGTGTGATGAACCGTCCATAGACCAACGGTTAAGCAGGATCTCGTATAGACCGTGCCCACTCGATTAAACCAGATACATTTTACAAGCAAAATCAGAGTAAATAAACAATAGTGGAAGTCTTTAATACTAATAAACTAAGTATTTGACAGTGATAGCATAATTAAGTATCCAATTATCTCCAATGTACCTCAAGACATAAAATAAAGTAGAATAATCAATTACATGTTCCAATAACTAAACAACTAAGCTAATAAAAAACACATGAGTTATACTAGCATGACCGATCATGTGCCTCTTCTATAGCTTCCACGTCCATCGCCACTACGTATCCATTCGTCGACGTATTCATGTAGTCTTCCATAGTAGGACCTGCATCAAGAACTAAAAATATTCGACGTCGAAAGGGTGAGCACACATCACGGCTCAATGAGAAAACAAAACCAGGCAATAAACATACGCATGCATTTAATTCATATCTTTAGTCTGATTTTTAAGTTTGCAATGTGTTATAGAAAGGTTTGGTGGCCCCCGTACCTCTATACATGAGTGTATGAATCCACCCAATGGATCAAACACCATTGTCGTCCTACATGCACCCACCATGGAATAGAGATAGAGCTAAAGTTGTCTAGACTAAACACCACCAACTCTTCCCCTGATGCCTTACCCATACCAACACGTAAGCCCCTATTGGCGAGTACTTACAAACTGGGCTCGCAACTAACCAATCCTAATGCCAAACAGTGTATCCAAGGCCTCACCCCAGCATCCCTCAATACGTCCATAGAGATAGAGCTAAGGCCTTCCGACAGAGTCAGAGACCACACGGTCCAAGACCACCTCCCCTGATGCCCTACGACGTAATAGTTCTGCTAAGGTAATGGTGATACGATGATGTTAATGGGCAAGACTTGAGTGGAGATAGAGCAAGAGTCTGGTGATGAGGTCAAAGACCATTATGCCACGTCCTCCCCTTGATCCTCCACTCGCATCTTACACACTAACCACACACATTCATTTACATGCCTATTCCTAGCATCATCATCATCATCATCATGTTATAAATAAACAGAATTAAATATGCATGAACAGTAATAGCAAGAATATTGGATGACATGTGAGATGCACATTACAAGCATACAAGCATAGAATCAATCATGGCATTGGACTCAATAAGGTAAACAATTTATTATTATCCAATTAGTTTAGGTCTTGTTCCCTCATCTTTGATCAATGGTTGTTCCTCTTTTAAGCTTTGTAAATCACTTTTGGATCACTTGAAAACCTAATAAATTTATGGATTCTAAGTTAGAGTTCATATTCAATAATTACAATGTTTAAATGTCCCATCTGGAATCAATCAGACCTCCAGAAACTAAGTGGTCGCAGGTGTGGCTGCACCTGTGGTCTTAGTTTCTACGACACAGGGTGTATGGACGATACATGTGGTTACATATCATGCGACCACACACATTCGACCACACCCTCCCTAGAAACTTCCCGAGGGCATGTGGTCGACACATGTGCCTCGTGTGGTTGACCATAGCTGCGACCACACGAGTGTTTGGTTGACTTTCATTCTCAGTCTAACCCCTTCATGATTTGATTCCTTTAACTATCACTAGGGTCCTTCTTATGATTGATCTATGGCCTTAATTTCATATTGCTCACAATTATCTACCCTAACCTACTCTTCATGGATTTCCTTTAAGTTTCCATCTATGGATCTCATGGTTGAGATCCTACTTTGAATCAATACTTCCTCCATGATCTATTATAGGCATACAACTAATGTAGGGATGATTTCATACCTTAAACTTGCTGAAGAATCAGAGCTCTCTCTGAAATTCCTTTACTTAGTCTTCCTCTTCAATTCTCCTTCTCTTCTTCCTCCTCCCTTTCTCTCTCTTTTAGTTTGAGTTCTAAAAGAATGAAAGAGGCTAAGGGACATCCTATATATAGAGGAAAACCCTCCATATAGAGTCCTACTTTGATTAGGAAAGAACCCCCTTCAGATTAGGAAGGTTTTCTAATCACGGAGTCGGTTATAACATTGTGTGGTCCCACGTGGGTAGCAGAACCCGTGGACTACACGTCTGTAAAACTGTAACCACACATCCTAGACTCCAGTGGTCTCATCATTCTGAGGTGTGGTCGACCCCACCTTTTTAGGTATGCAACCACACATTTTTAATTAGATGATTTTGGGTTCAATTTCATACCTAGCCTTGAGGTTTCTTCACGCACTTGGTTCGCTTGGTCCGACCATGATAGGAAGACCTGATACAAGGTGGTAAGACCGGGTTAGTACAATATGGGTCTTACATAAAGTCCTTTGGATCACCCTCTAGCTATAAATTACAGTAGAACTGCTTTACCAGGTTAGGACATGTGAACCCCTAGTACTGGGTCATAGGAAGCCAACCCATGGTATCAAACGCTACCTCACGAACCTGGCTAGATCCTGCAGGTTCACAAAATTCCTTACCTCGACCTTTTTGCTTTGGAACCATGGATATTGAGCCTCGAATTCGGCTAAGCAGAATCGTAATGCATCAAACTGCGTGGGAGGTGGGTTATCATTGTGATCACGTACATTCTTGGTGTGAGGAATAATGAAGCTGCAAAACCAAATAAACTAAGAGGTTATTAGTAAAAAAATATAGCAAATTTGATAGCATAACGGCGTAAATTGCTCTAAAGCCTCAATCTCACCCAATTACAATGCAGGAGGACTTACATGGATCACAAATCACCCTGCAATGATCAACTAATAAGAGAATTCAACAAATTTTAAAAAATTACAAGGAAAATTGAATTTTTGAGAAAAACCCCAAATTCTATGGCAAATTTCAAAATTTTGGGATTTCTTTCAAACCAATTGACAAAACCCCAAATCGATTAAGGGCACTCGTTCATTGGATGCCCAACAACGAATCTTGATGAAGAAAATAAGTTTCCTATGGTTGAAAAGTTTTAATTTGAGAAAGATAAGAAAAGATGACAAAAATCTAGGAAAAACTATCCAAAGAAAAGAAAAGATTAAGGAACTTACCTCTAGGGAGTGATTAGAAGCCTTGAATGGAAGTGAACCACCTCGAAATTTGGCCAAATGGATTGTTGAAAATCATCGGCACTGAGTGTAGTCGTAAACCAGAATAAAACAAAAGAGAAAAGTAAGAAAATGACTCAAAATCGCGTGTTAAAAACCAGATTTTTGTTGATAGGTTAGACGATTTGATCGGTCAGTCGACTGATCAGTCGACCTGACACTTTCGAGAATGATCTCAGAGTTTATCTAGATTGATCACTGGTCACTCAATTCATGACTGGTCAAAGGCGACTGGATAAATTTTTTGGTACTGTTTATACTCTTTTTGGTTTTGTTTCGTTGGGATTTTCATATACTGTGGGACTAACCCTATAAACTACATTGTACCTTGTCTCATACTTATTGGCTATAGGCAAAAACTTCGACAGTCAATAGTCTGAAATGGCATGCCATACTTGTAGAACCAGTCAAAGAGGTGGTAGCCCGACCCCACCACTACCTGGAGTGAGGGATGTAAATGAAAAACCAATAGAACAAACAAGAAATAATGCGACCCAAAACGATGCACTGCAAGGGGTGAACAACTAGGCCACTCCAACCAATCTACCTAGACCACCAAGTGACTTGGCCATAGTTATGACTAATTTGGCTCGACAAACACAGGATACACAATAGATGTTGTTGGCCATGCAAGCTGCATTGGGGATGACTACACCGACTACCAATCCTACACTGACACCTCTAAGTCAGACTAGTACGGTCCTAGTTGGTAGCAACACGGTACCTCTAGAACCTGTTGGCATTAACACGGTGCCTACAGCACAACAAATCCCAGTAACACATACCTCAGTTCAGAATCTTGGAGCACAGCAAGGCAAGTACCAAGGAGGTTACCAATATCAACCACCTGTATATGGAGCGTATGGGTAGAATGATTACTTAAGACTTGTGAAAAGATTCCTGAAACTGAAGCCCCAAATATTTTTAGGTAAGATGTCAAATCCATTGTGGCCAGCTCAGTGGATTGATGAGATGGAGAAGAATTTCATGATGATGACCATTACAAAAGAAGAAAAGGTTTTATGTGCAACCTTCATGCTGAGGGAAGGTGTGAATCACTGGTGGAGGTCTACTCACACATATCTATTGACCAAGCACCCTCAGTTGACTAGGATTGTTTTTAAAACGGCTTTCTTCGAGAAGTACTTTCCAAGGAGCTTTAGAGATCAGATGGACAAGGAGTTCTCGAGTCTGTATCAACAACAGATGACGGTTGACGCTTACCAATAGCATTATGAAGAATTGTTCTTCTTCGCTCCTACTAGCATGCAAGAGGAAGACACTAAAACCCATAATGGGACTTAGGGGTAGTATTCGAAAACATGTGCAGAGTCTGAAGAAGAAAATCTACAATGAGGCTGTACAGATTGCTCGAGTTCTGAAGTCAAGCCAGAAAGAAAGTTTCCTTGCTCAGAATTGAGGATTGAAGAGGCCTAATGGCAACACATCTAATGAAAGAAGCTCAAAGACCTTCAAGCTATTCAAGCGCTAGTATACAAATGGAGCAGCCAAGACTACCAAGGTTACAGTACCAAAACAAGGTAGCCAGGCTGGGAATATTAAGTGTTTCAATTACGACCAAATAGGGCATTATGCAAAGACATGTCCTCAACCAAAGAAGTAGATGCAACAAGGAAAGGTTTATGTCGTGACTTTTGAAGACACTGCCGCATCACTTGATGGGTCACAAGTATGACCTGACCTTTATTTTACAGTACTTTTATGTGAGCATATAAACTAAACCTAGGTAAAAACTATAGGTACTATAACCATAGCTGGTGTACCCACCAAAGTACTCTTTGACTCTGGGGCTACCCATTCCTTTGTGTCTGTTTCATTTGGAAAGAAATTAGACGTTCCCATCAAATCTTTAGACACAAGCTGTAAGTAAGATCTCCATTGGGACTAGAGGTTGTGTTAGATAAATGCTATGGACAATGTCCAATTCTTATTAATGGATGGAGCTTGGATTCGAACCTAGTTCAGCTTGAAATGGCAGACTTTGATGTCATCTTAGAAATGGACTGGTTATCCCAGCATTGTGTGAGTCTACTTTGCACTGAAAAGAAGTTGTAGTTCAAGGGAAAGGACGGTGTGGAATTTGGTTTCATTGGAACCAAACTTCTTTGTAAACGGAAGCTTTTTCTCTCGACACTTAAGGCAAAGAGATGCCTTAAGAAGGGTGGAGTTGAATATCTGGTATCTGTAGTGGATATTACTAAAGAAAGACCATGGATGGAAGACATTGAAATTGTATGAGAATTTTCAGATGTGTTTTCAGAAGACTTACCCAGGTTGCCACCTGATCGAGCAACTGAGTTGGTCATAAACTTATTATCCAGGGCAGCACCTATGTCTAAGGCACCCTATCAGATGGCTCCTACAGAACTGAAGGAACTAAAGACTCAACTATAGGAGTTATTAAACAAAGGTTTTATCTGACCAAGCATTTTGCCATGGGGAGAACTAATGTTATTCATAAAGAAAAAGGACGGTATTATTCGACTGTGTATAAACTATTGAGAACTGAACAAACTCAGAACAAAGAATCGATATCCATTGCTTCGGATTGATGATTTGTTCAATCAATTACAAGGTGTAAAGGTATTCTCCAAGATTGATATACGGTCATGATACTATTAACTGAAGATTAAGGGAAGCAACATTCCAAAGACAGCTTTCAGAACTAGGTATGGACACTATGAGTTCCTGGTTATGTCTTTCGGGTTGACCAACTGTGAGGACAAAATATATCCACCCATCTCTAATGGACGGTAATGATTTGGAGTCGCCACCTAAATTAAGGTCTAGGACTTAAAATGTAGTCTCATCATAAGAAAAGACTTATATTGGCTCATTGGACCCAATATATTGGCTTTAATCTATCAGAGAACGGGTAAGCATTCAAGGTACAGTTTGGGAAGGTGTTAGGCACCCAAAGCTACCCGATCTAAAAATCAGCTTCCTATATGATTCTACTTTCCTTAGACTCTATGGTACTAATTGTTCATGGTCAATGGGAGATGGCTAGGGCTCATGGGGGATCATATGCCAAGTTGCTAAGTTCTTCTAACCTAGGTTCAGCTAAACATGTTCTGAAAAATAAATAAACAAGCAAAATAATATACAATGAACTGAACCAAAGATGGTTCAATGATGGACTGAATCTGACATGTCAAAGACATCTCAAATTGCCTACATATTCCAATCATGGAAATCAAGTCCATAACTTAGTTCGAACGGAATGTGATTATGGTTTATAGATGTGATTTATGCTTAAGCTTCATTAGATTCAATTTTTCAAGTTGAAGTTTATGCTTGATGATGATTGAGATTGAACCTAGAGATAGTCTATGTGGATTGAAGTGAATATGGATACGAAAATAGATAGGGATATAAGGAGGACCTAAGGATACTAAGATGTGGTACCATACTTGGAGGGGTCCTCCTAGTTGCCTACGTATTTTAGAGGTCCTCAAAATCAGGTACAACGTAGTTTGTTGTTAAAGGGATTGATACTCTCAAGGAGCAAAGAGGGACAAATACTTTCAAGGAACAAAAGGTTTGATACTCTTAAGGAGCAAAGGGGTAAATACTCTCAAGGAGCAAAGGGGGTTGATACTCTCAAGGAGCAAGGGGGTTGATACTCTCAAGGAGCAAGGGTTTTGATACTCTCAAGGAGCAAGGGGTTTGATACTCTCAAGGAGCAAAGGGTTTAATATTCTCAAGGAGCAAGGGGTTTAATACTCTCAAGGAGCAATGGGTTTGATACACTCAAGGATAAAGGGGTTTAATACTCTCAAGGGGCAAGGGGTTTGATACTCTCAAGGAGCAAAGGGTTTAATACTCTCAAGGAGCAAAGGGTTTAATACTCTCAAGGAGCAAGAATATGATACTATTAAGGAGCAAGGATATGATACTCTCAAGAAGCAAGGGTATGATACTCTCAAGGAGCAAGGGTTTGAGTCCGTGTTTGGGATCTCTCCAAACTGCCTACGTATCATAGGGTACTACCCTAAGAATCAGGATCCGCGTAGTTCAGAATGCAAATTCAAATCATTTATGTTCTTCTTTCAATGTCAGGGTTTGGAACCGTGTTTGGGAATCTCTCCAAACTGCCTACGTATCTTAGGGTGCAACCATAAGAATCAGGATCTGCGTAGTACAAAATGCGGATTCATTAATTCATTATTCTTCTTTCAATCTCAGGGTATGGAACCTAAATGCTCTATGGTTCGATTCACTTCACACCTATCTAGTTCTTTGTACCTTAGGGGAGATGAGCTGAGGGGTAGGGATCGTCCTAAAGCTACCTTGACCTAAAACCCTAATTTGGCATTTGTTGGGCTAGGCTTCATATCTCTTGATTAAAATTTATCATTTTTCCATTCTTACCCTTCCCGTAAATGTGGGTGCCTACATGCACGTCCCCACACCTAATATATCTGTTAGGTGTGTAGATATGGTAGTTCGACTAGGGTGTTGTAGAAATTAAATTATTGTCAATAATATATATTATTCAAATATGGCAAGTAACAACATATTTCATTTCAGATATAACAAGAAAGCATGTGAATCAATATAACAGCAAGCTTGTGAGCATCAAAAGGATAGACATGGCATCTCATGTATCATTCTCAACAAGGTATGTCTCAGTGTGTCAAATCAGATGGGATTCTCTGGATCTATGGTTGAGATTTAATGTGAATCTCTTAATATCTCAAGATCAGGTCCTCGATCAATGGTCTAGATTCAATTTATCTCTTCAATAATGTATCAAGATCAGATCCTCAATCTAACAGTTAAATCTCTTCAAAATATGATAATCATGATCAACACCTCAAATTTCATCAAAACAGTCAAGATCAACGGCTCAGATCTCACATCAAGTTTAATCATAATCAGACTAAGATCCAATGGTTCAAATTCTTTTAAATCACTTCATCATGATTAGATTAGGAAATCAATGGCTCAGATCACTCCTAATGTCAATCCAATGGTTTAAATTTATCTACATCACATATGATGTTAATCTAATGGTTCATATTGCTCATAATGATAATCTAACCATTCAGATTCCTCTAATTCATTCATAATCAAGATCCAATGGTTCAGATTCAACTAACATGCTCATGATCAAGATTTAATGGTCTATTTCATATCACTCATGATCAATGGCTAGATTCATTTTATTACGAGATCCAAATCAAAATTAAACATCCAATGGGTCACAATTAATATTCTCTCATGATTCAAATAAAAACCAAATCATCCAATGTCTCACAATTAATCATATCAAAAACTCAAGATCAATGGCTAGATTTTAACCACATCAAATTCCTAGATCAATGGTTAAGATTTAATCATGTAAAATTCAACATCACATGGCCATATTTTTAGTCACATTGAATTCAATCATCAATTGTCTAGATTTCATTCACATTAAAAATTCTAAATCAAAGGCCATGTTTTATTCTCATTAAAAATCCAAGATCAATGGCTATAGTCCAGTCTCATCAAATTCAAAGGTCAATGGTCCAATTTTATTTATCATAATTCCAAGTATATAGGATCAATCAATTTCATCAAAATTCCAAACATATGGGATCAATTCCATTCAATTTCATCACAATTCCCATAATCGGATCAATCAATTTCATCACAAAATTTCAAACATATGGGATCAGTTTCATCATATTTCCACAATCGGATCAATTCCATTCAATTTTCACAATCGGATCAATTTCATTCAATTTCCACAATCGGATCAATTTCATCATATTATAAAAATTCACCATCATAGTTGGATCAAACACATTAACATTCATATCATATGGCTGCATCAAACACATTAACATTCATATCATATAGTTAAAACAAATCAGATCAAGGTACAAATCGGTTTCAATTGATGAGGTCCAAATCAAAGGTAGGGAACAGATCAGATGATAGGAATTGATCAGGGATTAGGATTCGGTTAGGATTGATTCTGATCATGCAGGAGATAGATCCATGGTGCAGGTGATGGCGTTGTGAGTTTGTGGAGTGATAGGAGATGGCCACGGGTTCTGCAGGTTGAAGGTGTGGTTGGACCAAGTGTTGAGGTTTAAGTAATCATGTAGAAGGCTGAGATGGCAGATCAGATGAGTTGGTGCATGTAGTGGGAGTGAGATGAAGTGCAGAATAGGTATTCGGTGAAGATGGTGGTGTGTTGTGCTGTGGATTGGTGAGTGTTCAGGCGGGCGGGGTAGTGTGTGGCTTATTATCGAGTGAGGTTGGCCAGGTGTATTGGTAATAGTGAGTGGGAGTGATTTTCAGCCAGGTAAGTGGGACAGTGAATATGGGGATGGCTTGGGTCGGTTACAGCAAAGGAGGTTTGCAGGTCGGCAGCTGGGTGTAGCTATCAGGCAGGTTGTGATAGAGTAAGGTGGAGGCTCTTGTGGTGAGATTAAAAGATAAAATAAACTCAGCATATAAGAGGTGGTCAGGGTTTACCTTAGGTGAGTCTTCCGATCTCCCTCCCCTTCTTCTTCTTCTTCTTCTTCTTCTTCTTCTTCATCTTCTTCTCTCCCCGCTCCCTCTCTCTCAAACTCCTCCTCTCTTAACCTCCGATCTACTACTCTCTCTCAGTCTTTTCTTTTTTTTCAGTTGGTTCTCTCTCCCCCTCAATCTCAAATTTTCCCTTCCTATCATCTGGCTCTCTCTCAATCCTCCCCTTCTTTCTCAGTCTACTGCTCAATTCCTCTTTTTATTTTTTTTTCTTTTTTTCTGTTTTAGAGTCAACTGACTCTTTACAGATTTTCTATTCTTCTCTTTTTTTTTCTTTTCCAAATTTCCTTCCCTTTAATTTCTTTCCAAATCCCACTGCCAGTTCTCTTAGATTTCCCTCTTTTCAATCGATCAATCTCTAAATCTCGATCTCTCCCTCTACTTTCTTTCCTAAACTGCTGCCAGCTCTCTTTCTTTCCTATTCTCAGATCTCTTCTTTCCTAATTCTCTTAATTGATCCTTCCCTTGGCTAGCTCACTTCTTTCCATCCTAGGTTGCCATGCACCAGCCTCGTCTTTCTCTTCTTAATTCTAAACCAACGCCAACTTTTTCTTATTCTTTCCTAATGTCGGCCAAAATTTCATTCTCCTTACTCTTTCTTTTAAAACTGACACATGACCAGCCTCCTATTTCTTTCCATTTTTTTTATTATCCTGATCTCAATCTCACTTTCTTTCCATACTAAGCCAGCCCATTGAACGTTATGCAAATCCCATATAAACTCCATGCAATAATACAATTTAATATACATATATAGAATACAACATAGTATACATAGTATAATATGTACATGACACAATATAGTATACATATATGTATAATAATATATGCATACAGCACATATGGGTTGACTGGTTCGGGTTGACTAGCCTAGATTAACTTGGGTTGACTGGGTTGACTGGACTAGATTGACTTGAGCTGGGTTGACTGGATTTTCTCTCTGTATCATTTCATAAGTCATTTCCGTTTTCATTCCGCAAGAAATCTTTCGACGGCCTCTGTCCCAAAATTTCCACATTCACTTTATAGAGCACTAAAAATGAGGAATAATTGAACTTGAATCACTTGGTTTGGATGTCGGATAATAAAATTATGAAGAACTGAAGTTTATACAAGCATATCGGCTTGCAGCTCTGCATGGGATCCTTCAGAGACCTCTATCCCAAATTCTCCAATTTTACTTGGTAGAGCACCACAAATGAGGAATAATGGCGCTAGAATCACCTCATTTGGACGTCGAACGAGCATGATATGAAGAAATGAATTTAAATAATTAAACTTACGATAATTTGCATGCAAGTCCTTGGATGATTATTATTAATTTTCAGAAAATACCCTTATTCTTATTCCCAAACTAAAATCACCATATCTTCTCCATTTGACATCAGAATTGAGCGATTATGGTCTCATTTCGAAGGTATTTCCAAGACCTATGCATCCATGCAGGTTGCAGCCCATGTCCTTACTGTGGGGCCCATCGAAAACCTCCTCAAAGTCACAGCCAAAATTCAAATTGCATTGGGATTCCTCAACTTGCTGTATGGTTTTACTTAAGCTTCTAGACACTGGGGATCATCCCAATTATTCTCAAAACATTATAAAGAGCATGCTAGGGCTAATCGATTATCATTTTTTTGAGAGAGTTTCACTCGCCTCCCCTGTACTTTTCAAATATTCTCTTACCTCTCCCACTTTGTTGTTTACACTCCGATAAGACTTTATTCAATTGGGGATGGTAAAAATGGGGTGCTTACACCAACGCACCTGCATTTTTTATGGAGCTCATGAACCAAGTATTCCATGACATGTTGGACACATCGGTCATAGTTTTCATAGACGATATTCTATTTTATTCCAAAAATGAAGAGAGTCATGTAACAGATCTTAGAGTAGCCTTACAGTGATTGAGAAGGGAGAAGCTTTATGCCAAATTCAAAAAGTAAGAGTTCTCGTTGAACGAGGTAACCTTCTTCGGCCACATAGTATCGTCAGAAGGAATAAAGGTACACCCTAGTAAAATAAAAGCAATTGTATGGTGGGAAGCACCTAAGAACATTACAAAGATCAGAAGTTTCTTGGGTTTAACTGGTTATTACAGACGATTCATAGAGGACTACTCTAGGATCGCAGTACCTCTTACCAAGCTAACTAAGAAAGGGGAAAAGTTCATTTAGACCAATAAGTTTGAAGAATGTTTTCAAACCCTAAAAGCAAAGTTAATATCGGCTCCCATCTTGACCATTCTGGCACTAGAAAAACCCTTTACCCTATACATTGATGCCTCCGGATTGGGTTTGGAATGCGTTCTGATGCAAGGAGAATAAGTAATTGCTTATGATTCAAGGGAACTGAAGGAGTACGAGAAGAATTACCTACACATGACTTGAAATTAGCAGCGGTGATTCATGCAATCAAGACTTGGAGACATTACTTGTACGGTGAGAAATTACAGATCAAGTTGAATCAAAAGAGCCTTACCTATCTCTTCACTTAAAAGGAGTTAAACATGAGACAAAGAAGATGGCTAGAACTGTTAAAGGATTACAACTATGATATTCAGTATCATCTAGGCAAGGCAAATGTAGTGGTAGATGTATTGAGCAGGAAGGGGATACTGAAGCCAGAAGGAGAATCTAATACAAGTGCTGCTCTAGTTTCCATGGTATCAACTACTGAAGGGGATATGGTGCTATACATATTAGAGTCACCAGACGATCCTATAGAGCAAGGATTAATCCATAAGTTATCACTTATGTTTACGGCATTAAAGATCATACCAGACCTGATGGACAAAGTGAAAGCTGTAATTCTATTGGACCTGTATATGAGAACTGTACAAGAAGATTTGGGGAAAGATAAACCAAACTTGGACTTTACCTTGGATGCGGAAAATGCACTCAGGTACAGAGGAAGGTTATGTAAACCCTGACTTTACCTTTAGATCAAGTCAGATCACAAGAGCCTTACCTATTTCTTCACTCAGAAGAAGTTAAACATGAGGAAGAGAAGATGGCAAGAACTGTTAAAGGATTACGACTGTTATATTTAGTATCATCTAGGCAAGACAAATGTAGTAGCAAATGCATTGAGCAAGAAGGGGATACTGAAGCCAAAAACAGAATCTAATACGAGTGCCGCTCTAGTCTCCATGGTATCAACTACTGAAGGGGATATGGTGCAACACATATTAGAGTCACCAGATGATCCAATAAAGCAAGGACTGATCCATAAGTTCTCGCTTATGTTCATAGCATTGAAGATCATGCCAGACCTGATGGACAAAGTGAAAGCTATAATTCTATTGGACCCATATATGAAAACTACACAAGAAGATTTGGGGAAAGGTAAACCAAACCCTAGCTTTACCTTTGATGCGGAAAAGGCACTTAGTTACAGAGGAAGGTTATATATACCTAAAAGTGAAGACTCGGACATCAGAAATAGGATAATGATAGAAGCTCACTATATTTTATATTCAGTACATCTCGAAAGCACCAAGATGTACCATGATTTACAATGGTTGTACTGGTGGAGAGGAATGAAGGCAAATGTGGCTCGATATGTATTCTAATTTCTAAACTATCAGCAAGTGAAGGCTGAAAGATAGAGGCCAATAAGTTTACTACAACCATTGCCTGAGCCAGCATGGAAGTGGGACTGTATCATTATGGACTTCGTCACTAGGTTACTACTTACTCCCAAATCAGTTGACGTAATTTGGATGATTGTCGATCGTCTTACATAGAAGGCTCGCTTCATTGCTTTACGACCTCAATACACCTTGGAGCGACTAGCTAAGCTATATGTGGATAACATCGTTAGACTGCATGGTATACCTGAGAGTATAATGTCAGACCAAGACCCACGTTTTACTTCAAAGTTCTAGGAGGGTCTATAAAAAGCAAAGGAAACAAAGTTAAAATTTGACACAGTGTTTCATCCTCAGACTAATGGCCAGTCTGAATGGACCATCTAAATTCTAGAGGATATGCTTCGAGCTTGTGGAATCGATTTCAAAAGAGCTTGGGATGAGAAGCTACTACTCATTGAGTTTGCTGACAACAACAGCTACCAAGCCACCATACAGATGTCCCCATATAAAGCATTGTATGGTAGAAAATATTGAACTCCTCTATTTTGGAATAAAATTGGTGAACGAAGAATAGGGAAACCAGAGTTTGTTGAAGAGACATGTCGAGTGATAGACCAAATCAAAAAAAGGGTCAAGACAGCTCAAGATCTCTAAAAGTACTATGCGGACAATAAGTACTGAGACCTTGAGTTCGCTGTAAGTGATAAAGTATTCCTGAAGATATTACCTATGCGAGGTCTGAAACAGTTCGACAAGAAAGGGAAGTTATGTCCTAGATACATTGGACATTATGAGATTTTAGAGAGACGTGGAAAAGTAGCGTATCAACTCGTGCTACCACCGTTTATATTTAGTGTAGATGCCGTATTTCACGTGTCCCTACTAAAGAAGTACATCAGAGATTGATTACATATATTGACTGTGGATCCATCGGATTTGACTGATGATTTAACATTTAAAGTAGTGCCAACCGAGCTCACCAATCGGAAGGTACAACATCTTTAAAACCAGGATATTTATTATGTTAAAGTCACTTGATGAAGCTAAGATGTGGAAAAGGTAACATGGGAAGAGGAAAATGCCATGCGAAACCAATATCCTTACCTGTTCGACTCAGAAGGTATGTATAAATTTTGATGACAAAATTTATTTTTAAGGGAGAGAGTTGTAAGACCAGCACTCCACTAACCTAGGTTAACCGTGTCATGCCAAGTCTTCTCATCATAACCTGCTCAAGAGAACCAGCCAAATGAATAAATCGTAAAGCCAGGTATGAAAGCTAATCTCTCATAGGTTATTCAGTCTGCGATTGGGTGACCGGACAGTTGATCGGTCAAGCTCAAAATCTGACTCCGAGATTAAGAAAATTTCCTAATTTTGGGAGACCACTCTCCTAATTGGGAGAGAACTCTATATATAGGTTTTCCCTTTATATAGAGGACATCCCTTTACCTTATCCTACTCTTTTGATCATTCTCTAACCCTAGAACTGAGAGGAAGAGAGGAGAAGAAGGTTTGGAGAAAAACAAGGCTTGGAGAAGAAGAAAGCTTTGGAGAAGGAAAAAAAGCTCTGTAGAGAAGAGTTGCCATCGGTTTCCAATGGTTTCCAACCCACTAACATAGAGGAACCAATGGTAAGTCCTTTATTCTATAGAAGGTTAGGACTTTATTAGGATTGGGATATCAATCACAGTGTTGGTAAATCAAACCCAACATAGTGATTTCGATTACAGGATCTCCATAACAAACTGTAGAAATCAGGGTTTCTTTGAAGGACCAATCCCTAAGGACTAATGACCATATAATGGTTTAGAAAGGATCCCATTGAAGAGCCAAAGAACCACTTTAAGAGAAGATAGACTAAAAGACAGCCTGGAGGTTGTTCGGTCCTATTGACCGGTCGCCTATATGAGAAACCAGTCAGGTGACCGATCACTCTTAGGAAGTTTGATAGGGTTTGTCTTTATGGCTGATCGGTCGGTCAATGTAAGATCGGTCATGTGATCGGACAATGTCCAGAAGGCCTATTTACCAGACCGGACAATAAATCAGACTACTGTAACATGACGGCATGATGTCCAAATTAAAGTTTATTAATTGTTTAGGTTTTTAACTAATCCAAGATAGTTTCTAAGGCTTTAAGAAAGCAACGAACATCATTCACAGGTGAGGAAACAAGACTTAAACTAATTAGTTAATAACAAACTACATTGCTTTACTTCTGTTATATTTCATGTTGCTATGCTCTATTAATTGTGCATGTAACATGTCATCTAATAAGTGTTTATGCTGCTAATTATATTTCTTTTATGATGATGATGATGAGGATATACATGTGTATATGTATGGTTAGTGTGTTAAATGGGGAGCTATTATAGCATCAAATCATCCACCTCTAAGGACAAAGATGGAAATCTTGGAAGTCGCAACCTAGATTAAGGTCTAGGACCTTAGAAATGTGAAATCTCACCTTAAGGTAAAACTTCGATTGACTCATGACCCTTAGACCCTTAGATTAGATTTCTGGTCCATCAGAGATTGGGTAAGCGTCAGGTTACGATTATGGGAAGGGGTTAGGCACCCAAACCGCTCGATTGGAATCGGTCTCATATACCTTTCCTATGCTAGACTCTATCCGTTAAACTGAACCAAACCAAGTGGTTTGATATCATTGAACCGAATCTGTATCCATCAGACTGCCTACGTATCACAGAATTATTCCAAAAATCAGGTTTACCATCGTAGTTCAGGTGTGATTAAATTTTATGGTTGTGATTTATGCTTGTGTATGATTAAGTTATTTGTTTAAGTTGAAGTTTATGCTTGAAATGATGAGAAACCATATGGGTTAGGATCTGGATAGTCCATGCGAACCGATAGATAGTCCTAGTGGATCTAAGAATGGATAACCCTTCTGGGTCTAAATGTGGATAATCCTATTTGGGTCAAATGTGGATAAACCTTTCTAGGTTGGAATGTGGATAACTCTATTTCGGTAAAAAAAATGAATGGATATCCTAGTGGACTAAGATGTGGATCCGAATTTAGGTTTCACCCAAATGGCCTACGTATCCTAGGGTTTGCCCTAGGAATCAGAATCCGCGTTGTTCGGGCTGATGGGTGAGATAACCTGTTCTAAGTTAAGGATTTGGAACCTATTCTAGGTTTAGGGTTGAGAACTTATTCTAGGTTTAGGGTTTACTGAGGGGCAAAATCGTCCTGAATTACCTTTTTCAACCTAAGTTTTAATTTTAGAAAGTTTGGCAAAGCATTTTCTTTCTTTGTTAAGATTTTTATTATTTTCCATTTTACCCTTCCCAACAATATGGGTGCCTAAATGCATGTCCCCACGCCTAAATTGTCTTCAAGAAGTGTGCATATATGGCAGTTCAACTAGGGTGTTGCATAAATTAAATTATTACCAAAAATAAATTATTCATCTAAATATGGCATATAATACATTTATGGCAAGAAATTCACATATAGTAAGATTGTTAAAAATCTCTCAAATATGGCATGTATTGCAAATAAGGCAAGAGCCTACATGGCATGATCTAATATGCTATCTTCTAAGCATGGCAAGACCTAATATGGCAGTAAGCATTTAAACATGGCAATGAGCATTCAAACATGACAACGAGCATCTAAACATGGCAATAAGCATCCAAACATGTCAGTGAGCATCTAAAAACACTCATGATGAAAAAATCAATGGTATAAATCACTATTGATGGTAATCTAACCGTTCAGATTCATTTAAAACATTCCCAAATATAATCCAATGGTTCAAATCACTCAATATGGTAATCCAACCGTTCAAAATTCATTTAAATCAGTTTTCATGTCATCTAATGGTTTAGATCACATATTAACATGCATCATATGATTAAATCTTGAAAATCAATGGTTTAGATCAACTTAAATCACATTAACATGCAAATAATATGATCAAATGAAGCAGATCGGGTATGAGGCAGAATTGATAAGGTTTGTGCATATCAAATGGGAACCATCTAATAATTAATGTGAAAACCTGATTTGGGATGAGAGTCATGGAATAAATCATTTAGAGATGGGGACAGCTCCATTATGATGGAATTTAGTCCGATTTAATGGATTGATCTAATTAACCTAGGATTGATGATAGGTAATAGGATAGAATTTTGATAAATCTCGATTGATGCAAGTTTGAGATGGGGTTTGCCAAGTAAATGGAAGTGGTGACAGGTGAGTTTGGTTTATGATGAAGGCAACAAGTGGAGGTTGTAAGGAAGGTCGATGGCTGTACAGGTGGTGGGTATTCGATGAATGATAGTGTGGGATGTGAGGTGGCAGGTGGACTAATAGTGGGATTTCTCGGTCCAAGGTTGCAAGGTAATGGAAACTTACAGACAGGTGGTAAGTGTTATGGGGCTCAAAAGAAATGACATTGGGTCTAGCTGTGGTTGTGCAAGGGTGTAACTACAGATGAATTACAAGTGTTTGATGGATGGAGGGTTGATTGCTTGGACAACATGATTTGGGTATTAAAGGTGTAAAGATGAAGCTGTAAAGAGTCCGCAGAGGGTGATATCAGGTCTGGTGTCTGCAGCAGATTTAGCAGCAGGGGGATGCGGGTAGCATGGTGGTGTTCGGTTGGATTACATGGGATGTTGTTGGACAGGTGGGGTTTGAAAGATGGAGGTGTAGGTGTTTGCAGATATTGGCAGCATGTTGTGGTGTTGTGGACAGATGCATGGAGTGGTGGCGTTGAGCAGTGTGTTGCGGTGGAGGTGCAAGGTCGGTGACTGAGTGTTGTCAAGTGGTGAGGGAGATGTGAGGAGTAGATGTTGGTTCAGATGTGGTTTGATAGAGGTGGCTGGATAGTGATAACAGGTGTTACAGATGTAGAGAAATAAAAAGAATAAGACAGAGGAGGAGCTTACCTGAGTTGCAGGAGTTTCCCTCCTTGCTTTTTCTTTCTCTATCTTTCGGCCCTCTTCCTCTGAATCGCCTCCTTCTTTGATTTTCTCTTCTTGTTTTCAGTTAGGCTCCTCCTCTTTTCTTTCGGCCCTCTCTCTCCGAATCGCTCTCTTTTCTCTCTCTCAATCTCTGTCTGTCCCCTCTCTCAATCACCTTTGTCAATTTTTCTCAGTTCCTCTTCTTCTTCTCTAAGTCTCTCTTTCTCTGTTTTTTTTTTCGATTTCAGTTCCACTCCAATTTTTTTGAGTTCCTCCCCCCCATCATTCTCACCGATTTCCTCACTATTTCTTTTTTCGGTCTAGCTCCCTCTCGCCAATCCTCTCGGATCTCCTTTTCTCTCCCCTGCCCTGTCTCTTCTTGTCCTGGAGCCTCCCTCCTTTTTCTCTCTTGATCTCCGCCTCCTCTCTCTCGATTCCCTCTCATGTCTCTCCCCTCTCCATCTTGCTTCCTAGATTTTCCAGTCCATCTCTCCCTTTTTTAGATCTCTCTCATATATCTCCTTCATTTTCCAGTCTTTCTTTCCTTTTCTTCTTGGTTCAGATTTTTCCTCCTAGATCTTCTCTTATTTGAGTCCTCAAATTCTCCCAGATTCTCTCTATCACTCTCTTTCTTCTCTCAATTCAATCTTTCCCTCTTCCTTCCTTTTTAGATTTCTCTCTTATCTTTCCCTTTCCCTTTCACAATCTCTATCTTTCCTATCCTGATTTCTCAATTCTTTCCTATTCTATTTCCTTCCAAAATTTATTGCCCGAGTTCCTTTCTATATCTTTTTTTCTTTTCATTAGAATCCTCTCTTTCTTTCCTAATCTTAGTCAGTCTTTCTTGACACATATAATGTACATTTATACAATAATATATCATATAATATACATTATAATATGTAATAACATACATATTAATATATATAGTATATAATATATTCTATATAATTACATATATATATATATATATATATATATATATATATATATATATATATATATATATATATATATATATATATATATATATATATATATATATATATGACGGCGCTATGTTCATGGACTAACCGGTTCAGTTTAGACTGGTCTGACTTAAGTTGACTGGGCTGGACTGACTTAAACCGAGCTGGGTTGGATTGAGAATGACTTGAATTAATTGGGTTTTCTTTCTATATCATTTCATGGGCCATTTCCACTGTCATTCCGTATGAAATTTTCCAATAACCTCTACTCCAAATTTTCTACGTTCACTTTGTAGAACACTAAAAATGAGGAATATTGGAACTTGAATCACCTCATTTGAAAATAAAATGGCCAACTTATGAATTTCTAAAGTTTCAGCAGGTTAATTATCGATAATTCGGCTAACCATTCTGCATGGGATCCTGGAAACTTTTACCGAAAATCCTTTACGTCCACTTTGTTGAGTACTAAAAATAGAACATAATGAAACTGAAATTACCTGATTTGGATATGGGGACAAAATATAAATTTTCGAAGATTAAATGACCATTTCCATGTGTAATTTTGCATGGGATCCTTTGGAGACTTCTATCCGAGATTTTTTACGTCAACTTTGTAGAACATCACAAATGAAGAATAATGGCCTTGGAATCATCTGAATCCGACGTAGAACGGCAAAGATATGAAGCTTTGAAGTTCTATCGATAATTTTGCATGAAAGCTTGCATGGGGCCCACCGATGACCTTTGTCTGGGATTTTTCACATCCACTTTGAAGAGAACTATATTGGCCTTTGAATGATCTGATTCCGATATCAAATGATCAAGATATGATGATTTGAAGTTTAAATGATAATGCATGCATCATACGATAATTACGTAAATGCCCTTGCACTTTCAAACTGCGATATCTTCCTTGTTTGACGTCAGAATTTGATGATTTCGGTCTTATTTTGAAGATAATTTCACGACCTATTCATCCAAGTAGGTAATAGCCTATGACCCTATAGTGGGGTTCATTAGGGAATCACCAGCCTTTGGGTTAAAGGCCAAAAACCTACCATATTGGTTCACTTATGCTGAGGGTGGCAAAAATGGGGTGCTTACACCACCATACTGACATCGTCATCTTGTTGTTACCTTAGAGTACGTGGTACGTCATAGGGTATCAGGGGGAGTGCTTGCCATGTGTGGCTGTAGCTCTATCAGTAGACTCTAGCTCTATCTTTGTGTCATATTGAAGGATTCTAGGGTAAGGCCTTGGATACAAATTTGATGACATCTAGGATTAGTTAAATACGAACCCAGTTTATAAGCCCTCATCAGTAGGGGTACATGTACTGGTATGGGCTAAAGTTTCAGGGGGACTGCTGGCAGTGTGTGATCCGTTAGGCTCTATCTCTATCTCTATTCTATAGTAAGTGATATGGGGTGATGTCGATGTGAGATCCGTTGGGCATGCTCACACTCTCGTATATGGAGGTGTGGTGGCCACCTCTCCTTATCATATGACATTGCAAAATTAAATCAGACCAAAGATATGAATTTGACATCATGCATATGTTTGCTATATTGTTTTGTTTTCTCACTGAGCTAAGTTGTGAGCTCATCCCATGATACTGTTTTCTTTTTAGTTTCTGATGATGTAGGTGTTACCATCGAAGATTACATGAATGCACCATCATATGGACATGTGTCTGCTTTGGACGTGCAAGTGGTGGAGGACTAGCATGACTCATCATGCGAGTATTTTCTTTGTGTTTATGCTTAGGTTTATTTTCGTATTGTGAGTTATGGAATTGTAATGATTGATTTATACTATGTTTTGGTTAACATTGGATAACTAGTTTATTTATTAATTATCATCGGATACTCAGTTCATTATTAATAAAGTTTTAGCTATTATTTATTATCTCTGATTGTGAAGTGGCATGTATGGTTTGATTGTTGGCACGATCCTATGTGATCTTAGTTTGAACCATTGTTTCATATAACGGTTCATTCACACTTCTGGTTTGACCAGAATTGGGGTGTGACAAACACAACGCTATTCTACTAATTAGACTAACAAACCATTGATCTCAGATGTCACACCCCAATTCTGATCCAACCAGAACGATGTGAGTGAACCGTCATTGAACCAACGGTTCACACCAGGATCTCAAATAGGTCGTGTCCACCCATACAAACCAATTACACATAACCACAATCAGAATATAAATATACAGCGGAAGACTTTAAATAGAATGAACTGAGTATCTATTGATAATTTAAATAAATATCTCATTATTCAAACTCAAACATAAAATAATAATCTTTTACATCTCTTAATAACAAATAAAAATAACTGAAATAAATAAATAAAATCCATCACAGGTACACGCAGAAAGGGCACTCGCATGAAGCATCATGCTCGTCCTCCCCTGCTTGTACATCCAAAGCAGCTACACCTCCATACGCCGGAGCGTTCACATAATCGTCTACAGTGTATCCTGCATCAACATCTAAAAACAATGTATATACAAAGGGTGAGCACACAACACAGCTCAGTAAGATAATCAGACAGTTTCACAAGATTATGCATGAGTAATAATCAATTTTATGCTGTGGTCTGGTTTAAAGTTTGCAATGTGCTATAGAAAGGTTTGGTGGCCCCCGCACCTCTATACACGAGTGTGTGGCGTCGCACAGTAATCACACTACCACCAACCCACATGCACCCATCATGGAATAGAGATAGAGCTAAGGTATACCCGCACCTCCCCTGATACTCTACCCATACCAGTACCTAAGCCCCTACTGGACAGGGCTCGCAAACTGGGCTCGCAACTAACCAATCCTATATGTCAACAATGTATGCTCTATCCCAGCACAGCCGTCTATGGCATAGAGATAGAGCTAGAGCGTGCAGGCCGGGTCGGAGACCACCACACCTCACCTCCCCCTGATACCCTATCCGTAACTAACCCACTAGGATAGAAACAATACGCAGGTAGACCCTATCCCAACATAACTCCCTACGGCATAGAGATAGAGCTAAAGCATCGTGGAGAAGCCAGCGTCGACTCGGAATCCTCAGTACCACACAACGATGGCCGGGACAACATCAATATCGGAGACCACCGTACCACGATCTTCCCCTGATACCCCACCCGTACCAAGCATGTTAAGATAGAATACTACAAAAAGTGCCAGTGTGAAGAGCGATCCCAGGCCCATGCCCCACTCCACACACCAACAAAAACAATCACATGCCTAACAATCACATCCTATGAATGCATGAACAATAATAACAACTGAAAGTAAAGGATGGCATGTGAATATGCACAAACATCACATCATAGATATTCAATGATTAACAACGATTTATTGTCCATTAATTATTAGGTTTAAGTCAGATTCCCTTACCTGACGCTCGTTCAATAACTTGCTCCACGTCGCAAGGTCCAAACGATAAGTCACAAAGTCCTACATAATATTAGGGTTTCATGTTGGTCGAAAACCAACAGAGATCACAAACTACCCTCACAGAGCTGACCGGTGGCATGTACCGGTCGCAGCTCTGTGGGAAAGACTGGCGACCGGTATGGTCAGTCGGTCCCCCACAGATAACCTCCCGAGAGGTAGCGGTCGCAACATACCGGTCGCACTATGTGCAACCGGTATGTCTCCGGAAGACCATACATGGGTTCTTCGACTGCCGTCGACCATCCTCCACGGATTTTCAGGGTTTCTCCTATCCATTCTAAGTCTAGGCTTTGAGTTAGAATTATCCCCAACTCATTCAAGTCTCGTTTCGATAAATATCATCTCGAAACTCAAATATAGGGTTTGACGGCAACTTAGGGTTTATTGGCCAATTTAGGGTTTTAGATCAATACCTACTTTGCATGGTATTGATCCACCCACACAACTAACATAGGGTAAGAAGAGGGATTCAAACACTTACCGTTGACAGGCGTAGCGTGAGCTTCATCAAACGATAATGGCGGCGCCTCCTTCTTCTTCCTAGCTCCTTCTCCTTTCCAAGCTCTTTCTCTTCTCTAGGGTTTGTGAGAGACAATGGAAAGGATTTGAGGGGGTTTAAGGGTGTATTTATAGGCTAGAAATAGGGTTTAGTAACCCTAATAGGATTAGGAAACTTCTAGGATTCGAAATCAGGAAAGCGGGACCCGCAGAGACTAATTTCCAAATTCCCGCACATAGCTGTGCAGGCCATACCGGTCGACCGGTACCATCATCCGGTACCATCGACCGGTATACCTAAAATCAGGTATAATTGGTCGACTTGGTCCGATTTCGTACTGTTTGTTATCCGCTTGCCCGTCTGGCTCGGTGATGATCGGAAGACTGTCACGACACAAAACCAAGGTTAGACCGGGGTTTTCGAGTGGGGGGTCTTACAACTCCACCACCCTTAAAAAGAGATTTCGTCCCGAAATTTGCATGTAGGTACTACAACTCCCCCACCCTTAAAAGAAATTTCGGCCTCAAAATTTGAACGTACCTTGATCGTCAAAAAGGTTAGGGTACTCCTTTCTCATCGCGCTCTCTTCTTCCCAAGTAATTTCCTCCACATTTTGGCTTCTCCAATGCACCTTCACATAGTGGATATCCTTGGTTCGAAGTTGCTGAACTTTTCGGCTTGAGAGCATTACAGGCACCACTTCGAAAGTTAAGTCTTGGTCAAGTCCGGAGGATCAGCGCTCAAGATATGCGATGGATCTACGACATACTTCTTCGGTAATGATACATGGAACACATTATGAGCGCTAGACATAGATGGTGGTAGAGCCAATTGATATGCTACATTACCACGTCGATTCAATATCTCATATGGTCCCACATACCCGGGGCATAGTTTCCCCTTCTTACCAAACCGTTTCGGACCTCGCACCGGTGATACCTTCAAGAATACTTTGTCACCCACTTGCAAACTCCGGATCTCGGCGTCGATTATCCGCATAGTGCAATGTCGAACTTGAGCTGTCTTTACTCTCTCTTTGATCTGATCAATTACTCGGCAAGTTTCTTCAACAAACTCCGGTCCTACAATTCTTCTTTCCCCCACTTCATTCCATAACAGAGGTGTACGACATTTTCTCCCATAGAGAGCTTCATATGGGGCCATCTGAATTGTAGCCTGATAACTGTTGTTGTAAGCAAACTCGATAAGTGATAACTTCTCATCCCAAGCTCCTTTGAAATCTAATGCACAAGCTCGAAGCATATCTTCCAAAATTTGAATGGTTCGTTATTTGTCCATCCGTCCGTGAGGATGGAAAGCCGTCTTGAACTTCAACTTTGTTCCCATAGCTTTACGTAATCCTTCCAGAACTTTGATGTAAAACGGGGATCTCTGTCAGATACTATACTCTCTGGGACGCCATGAAGTCTAACTATATTATCAACATATAACTTGGCCAGTTTCTCCATGGTATACTGAGATCTAACCGCAATAAATCGAGCCATCTTGGTGAGTCGATCTACTATAACCCAAACTGCATCCACTGACCTTGGTGTCAAAGGTAGGCCAGTGACGAAATCCATGGTCATACAATCCCACTTCCATGCAGGTTCTGGTAATGGCTGTAGTAAACCTGCGGGTCTTTGCCTTTCCGCTTTAACTTGCTGACAATTCAGACATTGGAACACAAAACGAGCTATATCCGCTTTCATACCCCTCCACCAATAAAGTCTTCTTAGATCATGGTACATCTTGGTACTTCCTGGATGTACCGAATATGGAGTGTAATGAGCTTGATCATAACTCGGCCTCCGATATCACGGTCTTCGCTCTCGGGAATACATAACCGTCCGCGATACTTGAGTACTTTGTCCGATTCCAAGGTAAAGTCGGGATTGCACGTACCCTTCTCTAAGTCTTCCCCCATTGTCTTGAGATATGGATCCCTCGTAGGATTGCTACCTTGACTTCATCAATTAGACTCGGCGAGATCTTCGGTGCGGCGAACATCATAGTGAACTTATGAATCAAGCCTTGCTCAACCTGGATCTTCCGCAGTTTCGATAATATGTTCTTCATCAATTTCCATCGAACTCGAGGCTGCAACACACAATGCAGCATTTGTACTCGGTCTCGCCTCAAGTTTCGATGCCCACTTTCGCTAAGGCGTCAGCCACCACATTTGCTTTACCCGGATGGTACTGGATGTCGCAATCATAATCTTTTAACAATTCCAGCCATCTCCTCTGTCTCATATTCGGATCCTTCCGAGTGAAGAGATAAGTTAAGCTCTTGTGATCCGACTTGATCCGAAACTTCTCACCGTACAAATAGTGTCTCCAAGTCTTGATTGCATGAATAACCGCTGCTAGCTCCAAGTCATGCGTAGGATAGTTCTTCTCATGCTCTTTTAAGCGTCTTGATGCGTAGCGATCACCTGTTTTCCTTGCATCGAGAACACACCCAATACCCGGAGACAAGTCTTGACTTCAAAGTCTGGAAGCACTTCTCACACTCATCTGTCCATATAAATTTCTCTCCCTTCTTGGTCAATCTGGTGAGTGGAACCGCGATCCTGGAGTAATCTTCCACGAATCTTCTATAATAACCAGCCAACCCAAGGAAACTATGAATCTCTGGTTCATCGGGTTCCATAAACGACGCCTTTGGAGCGTTGGTCAACCCGAAAGACATAACCGAAAACTCATAATGCCCATACCTCGTCCCGAAAGCGGTCTTCGGAATATCTCCGGCCTTGATCTTCAATTGGTGATACCCGATTGGAGATCGATCTTCGAGAAAACCTTTGCACCCTGCAGCTGATCGAATAGATCATCGATCCTAGGCAAAGGATACCGATTCTTGATCGTCAACTTGTTTAGCTCACGGTAGTCAATACATAGTCGTACACTTCCATCTTTCTTCTTGACGAACAACACAGGTGCTCCCCAAGGCAATATACTAGGTCGTATGAAGCCCTTATCCAGCAATTCTTGTAATTGGGTCTTCAACTCCTTTAACTCGGTCGGGGCCATCATGTATGGTGCTTTAGACACCGGAGCTGAACCTGGTACAAGGTCTATCACAAATTACGTAGCCCCTGCGGTGGTAAGCCTGGAAGATCTTCTAGAAATACATCCGGAAACTCTCGAACCACCTCTATATCCTCCATCTTGAGTGACTCTGTGTGAGGTCGACTACGATACTGAGATAACCCACTCCCCCTTTCTCCAAGCATCTCTTAGTCTTTAGGGCGGAGAGGATCAACTTCCGGTTCCTAGATAGCTTAATCCCAATGAAACTGGTATTCCCTTCCCTCTTTGTCGAGAAGCACAAGCTTCCTTTCACCACATAAAAGGACGGCCGAATGATGGCCTAGCCAATCCATCCCTAAAATGACATCAAAATCTGCCATCTCAAGTATTACTAGGCTTGCTTCTAAGTCTCGTCCCTCGATACTTAAAGTACATGGTCCATAATACTTGGTCAAAGCCACTTCGACTCCTAGTAGAGAGCGAACTATCAAGCTTGGGTTCAATTGCTTGATTGGTAACTCCATTCGCTTCCCAAAAGAAACGAAACAAAGGAGTGCGTGGCCCCGAGTCAAATAATACTCTGGCGGGTAAACCGGCTACATTTACAATTCTCGGAATATATTTCCCCTTAGTTCTATATGCTCATGAAACCGAAAGAATAAACCAAATAGTAAGGGATAAAGTCGTACCGGTTACCACATCCGGTGATGCGACCGCCTCTTCGATAGGATTGCATAAACTCCGGCTTGCTGGGAGCTTGCTTCTTAGGTAGCGTGCAGTTCCTTGCAACATGTCCCACTTGCGATAGTTATAACATTTAATATTTGGGTTGAGTCTAGCGAATCGTGGCACGGTGGTGCCAGGTTGTTTCTCACAGTCGTGTAGCGGTCCCCCCCGTATGGGCGGAATGGTCTAGTATTACCGCCACCCGAGCTCTCTCCAACGGATCTCTTCACTCCCCCGTTTCGGCGAAGAAGTTGTCCCTCCGACCGGACTCTATCACCCTCGCAACCTGCACTGCCTCGTTGTAAGTCTTCTTGTCCAGACCCAAAAGGTGCTCTCTGATGCTTCTACGTAGTCCCATGGTGAACCTACGTATCTTCGTCTCCTCTTCCTGCATACTGGCTGGTGCGAAGAAGAACAGCTCTTCGTACCTCTGCTGATATGCATCTACGGTCGACTGACCCTGCTGCAGGTTGAGAAACTCTCTCTCCATTTGATCTCTGAAGCTCTTTGGGAAGTATTTGTCGAAGAAAGCCAGTTTAAACACTTCCCAGTCAACTAGTGTGTATTTGTTCTCCAGATATGCCCGTGTGGAATTCCACCAAGCATTTGCGTCCTCTCTCAGCATGTGAGTGGCAAACAGGACCTTCTCCTCCTCAGTGCAGGTCATCAGTCGAAAGTTCTTTTCCATTTCAGAAACCCACTGTGCTGGCCACAATGGTTTCCCTGTCCTGCCTGTGAACGATGAAGGTTTCAACTTCAAGAATCTGTCCACATTTCAATTACAAAATTTTAGAAATTTTTAATTCAATTTTTCTGGCTCTTTGAGGCGTACCGGTCGCAACATACCGGTCGCACCCCTGTGGAACAGTATGCGGCCGGTATAGTCGACCGGTCAGAATTCAATTTCTGACTGAGACATACCGGTCGCATGTCTAGGAGATACCGGTCGACACTCTGTATATAGTGTTGCGACCGGTATAGTCGACCGGTCAGAAAATTTTTCTGATCGAGACATAGCGGTCGCACACCTGGGGTGATACCGGTCGACCGGTATAGGCATAACCGTCAACCGGTATGCCCAAAATGGCTTTAAAATCGTGAAAAAGTGAGAATTTCCTCACTTTTTCTTTCTTCTTCCTCTCCGGTGGCGATTCCTCTCTGCCCAACTGAGTTGCTACAGTCCGGCCGGTACTCTTAGAAGCCGAATTTTCCCATTCCAAGCGTGGAACATCGTCTCCAGGTAGGTCTCTTCCCTCTCTCTCATGTTTTTAGATAATTTTCATATCGTCTTTATGTAGAAATTTAGGTTTTTCTTTGTTCGAGATGATTTAACCGTAGGAATTCTTTTCCTTTGGCTTAGAAAGGGTTTAGGGACCCCCAAGAGCAAAAGCCCTCAACTAATTTGGGGTTACACCGAACGATTTTCATAAAAATCGAATTTTTTCATCTTTTGACCTAGGTTTTCATGAAATTTTGAAATTTTCTAATTTTTTCTGATCCAACCAGAACGGTGTGAGTGAACCGTCATTGAACCAACGGTTCACACCAGGATCTCGAATAGGCCGTGTCCACCCATACAAACCAATTACACATAACCACAATCAGAATATAAATATACAGCGGAAGACTTTAAATAGAATGAAGTGAGTATCTATTGATAATTTAAATAAATATCTCATTATTCAAACTCAAACATAAAATAATAATCTTTTACATCTCTTAATAACAAACAAAAATAACTGAAATAAATAAATAAAATCCATCACAGGTACACGGAAGGGCACTCGCATGAAGCATCATGCTCGTCCTCCCCGCTTGTACATCCAAAGCAGCTACACCTCCATACGCCGGAGCGTTCACATAATCGTCCACGTGTATCCTGCATCAACATCTAAAAACAATGTATATACAAAGGGTGAGCACACAACACAGCTCGATAAGACAATCGACAGTTTCACAAGATTATGCATGAGTAATAATCAATTTTATGCTTGTGGTCCGGTTTAAAGTTTGCAATGTGCTATAGAAAGGTTTGGTGGCCCCCGCACCTCTATACACGAGTGTGTGGCGTCGCACAAGAATCACACTACCACCAACCCACATGCACCCATCATGGAATAGAGATAGAGCTAAGGTATACCCGCACCTCCCCGATACTCTACCCATACCAATACCTAAGCCCCTATCGGCCGGGGCTCGCAAACCGGGCTCGCAACTAACCAATCCTTTATGTCGACAATGTATGCTCTATCCCAAGACAGCCGTCTACGGCATAGAGATAGAGCTAGAGCGTGCAGGCCGGGTCGGAGACCACCACACCTCACCTCCCCCTGATACCCTATCCGCAACTAACCCACTAGGATAGAAACAATACGCAGGTAGACCCTATCCCAACATAACTCCCTACGGCATAGAGATAGAGCTAAAGCATCGTGGAGAAGCCAGCATCGACTCGGAATCCTCAGTACCACACAACGATGGCCGGGACAACATCAATATCGGAGACCACCGTACCACGATCTTCCCCTGATACCCCACCCGTACCAAGCATGTTAAGATAGAATACTACAAAAAGTGCCAGTGTGAAGAGCGATCCCAGGCCCATGCCCCACTCCACACACCAACAAAAACAATCACATGCCTAACAATCACATCCTATGAATGCATGAACAATAATAACAACTGAAAGTAAATGATGGCATGTGAATATGCACAAACATCACATCATAGATATTCAATGATTAACAACGATTTACTGTCCATTAATTATTAGGTTTAGGTCAGATTCCCTTACCTGACGCTCGTTCAATAACTTGCTCCACGTCGCAAGGTCCAAACGATAAGTCACAAAGTCCTACATAATATTAGGGTTTCATTAGAATATATTGTTTAGGGTTTCATGTTGGTCGGAAACCAACAGAGATCACAAACTACCCTCATAGAGCTGACCGGTGGCATGTACCGGTCGCAGCTCTGTGGGAAAGACTGGCGACCGGTATGGTCAGCCGGTCCCCCACAGATAACCTCCCGAGAGGTAGCGGTCGCAACATACCGGTCGCACTATGTGCAACCGGTATAGTCGACCGGTATGTCTCCGGAAGACCATACATGGGTTCTTCGACTACCGTCGACCATCCTCCACGGATTTTTAGGGTTTCTCCTATCCATTCTAAGTCTAGGCTTTGAGTTAGAATTATCCCCAACTCATTCAAGTCTCGTTTCGATAAATGTCATCTCGAAACTCAAATCTAGGGTTTGACGGGAACTTAGGGTTTATTGGCCAATTTAGGGTTTTAGATCAATACCTACTTTGCATGGTATTGATCCACCCACACAACTAACATAGGGTAAGAAGAGGGATTCAAACACTTACCGTTGACAGGCGTAGCGTGAGCTTCGTCAAACGGTAATGGCGGCACCTCCTTCTTCTTCCTAGCTCCTTCTCCTTTCCAAGCTCTTTCTCTTCTCTAGGGTTTGTGAGAGACAATGGAAAGGATTTGAGGGGGTTTAAGGGTGTATTTATAGGCTAGAAATAGGGTTTAGTAACCCTACTAGGATTAGGAAACTTCTAGGATTCGAAATCAGGAAAGCGGGACCCGTAGAGACTAATTTCCAAATTCTCGCACATAGCTGTGCATGCCATACCGGTCGACCGGTACCATCATCCGGTACCATCGACCGGTATACCTAAAATCAGGTATAATTGGTCGACTTCGGTCCAATTTTGTACATGTTTGTTATCCGCTTGCCCCGTCTGGCTCGGTGATGATCGGAAGACCTGTCACGACACAAAACCAAGGTTAGACCGGGTTTTCAGAGTGCGGGTCTTACATCAGAGGTTATCTTCAACCTCTGGTAATATGGGAAGCTTCTCCCTCAGCCATTAATGGCCATTATAGTCAAATTGAAGAATGTTTACCATATTTGACTAATCAATGTAAAGGTAGAGTTTTGAGTTGAATTATGAAGCTAAAGTATCAAATTAATGAAGAGAATCGTTCCCCAATAATGTATAGACCCTTAGAGACCCTCTGGAAGCACTGTGGATGACAAACTAGAGAGATTGGATAGAAACAAACACAGTTTGGGCTCTCTATGATCATCAGGTCAATTGGTCAGATCGACCAAAGTGGTCTGATCAATCGCACTGTGATCGATTGCTCGATCACAGTGAGGTGCTCTTATTTTGATTTGCCTTCATTCGGCCATTGGTGATTCAAGTGACTGAGTAAACTTACTTACACTATAAGGAACATGTTGTGGACCATAATAAATTGATAATTCGATTAGAATGCTTTCCTATGAGTGTAGACATGTACAATTGCATATACGATATTCTTAGTCGATAACTGTACATGTAATAATCAGTAGGAAGGGATTCAGTCTCTGGTAAGTAACCCCACAATATTGTAAACCCACTGTAAACATGATTCCAATGAGGTGCAAGCCTCTGGAACCCAAGTTAAACTAAACCAGACCTAAAACCATCATCAGGTCAGTAATACAACGACTGCACAGGCTAATCGACCACACCCATCGACCGCACGGTTACAGTAGCTCTGTTTTGTTAAATTCTTCGACCATTGACTATGGGACCTAATCAATTGACCTTAGGACATTACCCTAAGACAAATGAAGATACCTTAGACCTATCGAAAGCATAAATAAACAATCCAAAGTAATAATCATGTATCAATCTCACGTAGGTAAACCGACATGAGAAACAAGGGAAATGCTTTGTTTATATCACAGTAACTTGTAGCTCACCATCACAGGTGTGAGGATTAGCTTAATTTAATTTACTGTTTTCCATGTGTATGTTGTGATTATGGTTTGGATTACTGTTTGAAAACATGCCATCCAATATCTGCGATAACTGTCATGTGTTCTTTCATATCTTTATATCTTTGGTTGATAACATGTTATAATGTGTGTAACAAGATTGTTTGGCATATGTTTGTGTCCTAGTGGATCTAGATGGCTAGAATGGGATGGTTCATCTTGGTCCTTAATCTATGATATGGGTACCTATATTAGTAATGAACATGGTTAGGCTATAACTTCCAGTGACTGGAAACCCTTGCCAATAGGGGTTTAGATATTATGATAGGCTTGAATATAAAAGGCCTAGCCATTGAAGGAGTGAACTAGATATGGGTTGGTAATCTTCCTCTAGTATTTCTAGATGAAACATAGAGATGATGTATGTCCTTTGTGCTTTTCCCTATGAACTTGGCATATACCCAGAGAAGTGTGTTGGGGCGTAGGATTAGATGCTAGGATGAAGCCTATCTTAGGGGAATGTTGGTAGGCACCTTGGTGTGATTTGGGGTGTCGTTATCTTCATTCTTTTGGTAGTGATTCATATGCAATGGACTAAGTGTGGATCATTTACTTTACTCATGCTTGAGTGTTCATGCCCAGGTGGTGTGTCAAGATATAGTGCATACTTGTTCACAAACTAGTACCACTAATAATATGTTCATGTATTGTGCTTGTGTGTGCTGATTTCCTTACTAAGCATGTAGTTTTCCCACCCCTTCGTTCCAACATATTTTAGATTGTGTTACAGGTACTACAGACATTGTTGATTTATCTAAAGAAGAATATTTTGAAGAAGAGTTGCATGATTTTACATACTAGTATGGAGACTGTCTCTACAGATAAAGACATGATTTTTATTTTACTTGTTAATTAGCTTGGTCAATTATTGAATGTCTTCGGGCAAGTGTAACCCGTGATTGTTAGGCTAGTTTGCTTATGTAATAGCTTTACTTTATGTCATGGTTTTTAGATACAGAAACTTTTATTATGTTAGTATCACATTAATCCTCAGTTTCAATTTTAATGAAAATGATTCCGCCATTTTAGTTATTACCTCTGATTTGATCCTTATTGTGAATGTGAATGGATGAGATGGTTTTTGTGAGGTTCCATAGTAAATGAGATTCTAGCGTGGATATACTTGCACTGTGAAGAACCGATCATACCAAAACATTTTGGTTTTGGGGTGTGACGCCCGACATGTGTTAAAATTGAGGTGTGACAGTCAGTGCAGTGTTGATCATGGAAATGGGTAGGGTACAACACCCCATTTACAATGTAATCAGGGTTTTTTCTTAATCAATCAAATAACGACACATGTCCAACCCTCATCGCCACTAGCAGAAGGCCACATGCCCACGAGCCATTGTCAGTTGGAAAGCACTACTTCATAAAATGATAAGAAGAAAAGGTTATCCCCCAATCATGGGGATAAACACAAATCAACACAAATAAGGGAAGATTCCCTATGGCAGCCAGATGCCAGCTAATGAGGATATTCATACATTGGGATATCATGGACGGTTATGGGAATCTCACTGCAAGATTGTTATCAGACAGCTCAAAAGACTCCTCCCCATGTTTGACCCCTTATTTCAAGGGATTGGATCGTGAGAGTCCAGATCTGTCACCACAACGATTAGTAGAAAAGCATATGACACTCAAATCATGCCCTAAGATATCAGGATCACTACAATCAAGCCAAATATCCGCTCGACCCCCATGCCTCTATAAATAAATCTCTAAACAATGATAACAGGATCCGACTTTTGCTGCTTACGCCCTTTCTTTGTCAAATCGCCTAAACCCCTCTCTACAGGAGCTCGTATTCTCTTTACTGAGCATCCGACTGCTTGTTTACCGGTTCTGACTTAGGCATCGTAGTGGTCACACGGTTTCCGTACCCGCCCTCTATTGTCTGATCTTCTTCTGTCTTGATAGGTCGCCACCAAAATCTCAGGGCGAGAACCATCGGCAACATGCACCGAATAAAAATACGATACCAAAACTTGAACTATTATCGTACCAGATGTAAAATGATACACCGGTATCAATATAAATAGTGCAATACCAGTTTTGATTATACTATTTTGGTCCCAAATTGACATCCTTAATATTAGTGTAAATTAGGCGGACCTCCCCTTCACAATGCGTTAATTATACATGACTACTCTACCTTGCTAGAAATGACATGGACCACCCTTAAAGCACTATATCTGTAAGACCCGCACTCCATGAACTTGATCTAAACCTTTAATTCATGTCGTAACAGGTCTTCCAATCATCACCGGGCCAGACAGGATGAGCGGATGACAACCAGGTACGAAAATGGACCTAAAAGTATGATATTTTTCATACCGGTCTATGGTACCGGTCGATGGTACCGGTCAACTGGTATGTCTGCACAGGCAAACTGGTTAGATCCATAAATGGATCTCCGTGGGCCTCGCTTTCCAAATCTCAAGCCTAGGGACTTTCCTAACATAAGGAAACTTCCTAAACTCTATCCTTATTTATTTAAGGACCCTTAAACCTACTTAGAACTCTTTGATTGCTTCTCACAAACCCTAAAGAGGAGAAAGAGATCGAAGAAGGAGAAGGAACTAAGAAATGTGAGAGAGGAGCCGCCGTTGGACGAAGAACACCATAGTTGCGAAGCAACGGTAAGTGCTTGAACTTCTCTCTAAGTTAAGCATTATAGATGATTAATCATAAATTGATCAATATCATGCAAGGCGAGGTATTGATCTAAAACCCTTAAATTTTCTGTCAAACCCTAATACAGTCGATGAACCCTTGATTCACATTCTAGGCTGAGGATCATCGAAACTAGGACATGAATGGGACATGAAACAACTCTAACCCGTTGCTCAGGCCTAGAATGCATAGGAGAAACCCTAGAACCAATAATGGGTGACCGGCGAAAGGCGAACACCAAGATTGGTGGTCTTCTAGAGGCATACCGATCGACCATACCTGTCGCACCATATGCAACCAGTACCTCTCAGGGACTGGTCTATGGGGGACCGATCGACCATACCGATCGTGTCGTGCCCCACAGTGCTGCGACTGGTACCTGCGATCGGTATGCACTGTGAGGGTGTTTTCAATACCAGTTGATTTTCGACCAACGTAAACCCTAAGAAAATTATTCTAATCCAACCCTAACATCATATAGGACCCTGTGTTAGCAAGTTTGGATTCGGTGACACGGAGCAAGCTAGCAATCAAGCGTCAGGTAAGGGAATAGGACCTAAACCCTAATAACTTAATAACAGTAAAACGTTGTTAGTAATTATGATTCTGTGGAATGGTGTTTGTGCATACTCACATGTCATCTTTACTTTTAGTTATTATATTGTTCATGCATACTCACTATGCTAGGATGTGATTTTAGGCTTGTGATTGTTTTCGTTGGTGTGTGGAATGGAAAGGGCCTGGGGTCTGGGATCATTCCTCACACTAGCACCTTTTCGTATTGCTTTTGTCTTAGCATGCTTGGTGCAGGTAGGGTATTAGGGGGAGGAAGTGGCACTGTGGTCTCCGGCCTAGCCACTAGACTCGAGACCTATCTCTATGTCATAGAGAGCTGTGCTGGGATAAGGCCTACTGTGATGACATATAGGATTGATTAGTTGCAAGTCCAGTTTGTAAGCCCTCGCCAATAGGGGCTTACGTGTTGGTATGGGTAGGGCATCAGGGGAAGTGTTGGCGGTGTTTAATCCAGACAATTTAGCTCTCTCTCTATTCCATTGTGGGTGCATGTGGGATGACAGTGGTGTTTGATCCATTGGGCAGATTCACACACTCGTGTATAGAGGTGCGGTGGCCGCCAATCCTTTCTATAGCACAATGCAAACTTAAAACCAGATCATAATGTGAATGTTACTCATGCATGATGTGTGTTGCATTGTCTAATTGTCTTACTGAGATAAGTTGTGAGCTCATCCTTGTATATATGCATGTTTTTAGATGTTGATGCAAATTACACTGTGGAGGACTAGTGGATGCTCCAGTATATGAAGGTGCTGCTGCCTTGGAAGTGCAAGCAGGGGAGGACGAGCATGATACATCATGCGAGTGCCCTTTCTGCGTGTACCTCTCTAGGATATTTGATTTGTTTATTCTATTTTTTTTCAGTTGGATTTATAAATGATGTAAGGATAATTCTTTATGTTTTGGTGTTTTGAATAATTGGATAATTTATTTAAATTATCAATAGAGTATTCAGTTCATTTAATTTAAGACTTTTGTTGTATTTAATTATATTCTGATTATGATTATGTGCAATGGTTTGTATGAGTGGATACGGTCTTATTGAGATCCTGGTGTGAACCGTTGGTTCAGTAATGGTTCACTCATACTTCTGGTTCAGTCGAAATTGGGGTGTGACAATATCTATGACAGATAAGTCCACTCTGTTAGGCTAGGGACGTTAATTGCTGACGTGGAGAAGACTTAAATTTTCCTAAGACAAAAATACCCTCTACCCTTCCTTTTTTTCTTTGTCTCTTTCTGCTAACTTTCTTTAAGGCTTCCTGGCTTCACTGTGAATTTATGGCACTTTCTCTCTTAATCTTTGTATCTTGTTCGTTCTTTGCCTATTTGTAGGTGTGAATATATGATATTATCAAACTCTCTCATGGTGTTCTTACCAACCTAGCATTACTAGTTTAATCTCTATTTCTTTGCCAATGGATGGAAAATAAGTCAATTTGATAAAGAGCTTTTTGTCTTCTTCACAACCTTAATTTCTTCGGTTTTCTTTTTATTCTTCCTCCATTCTGAAGATTCATCTACAATCATCAAAACTACCATCCTCATCCATCACATTTGTCTTCTTTACTAATCGATCCAAATAAGCCATGGAAGACCCGAGAAGACAAGGAAAACAGAGACATCAATCTCTTGCACCAACAAAGAACGTGGAAAGATTTAGGCCTAAACCATCCCTTTTCTCTCTGCTCTCCTCTTCCTCCTAGAATTCTCCACTCAATTAAAAATTTAAGGTTTAGGGCAGATACATAAAGGAGAAGAAAATGGAATTACCAAAGAGTTAGCGGTGGAGATCGTCCTGCTTCATTTTTGTTGTTGCAAACGAAAATGTAACAGCATAAGATTATCGTTTTAGATCTAGGGTTTGCGAAGATGATAATAGCAGACCAGAAGAAATGGAGCTAGGAGGTAGCTGGACTCGAGTCAAGAAAGTCATTTGAGCACAAAGATTATAAGCCCATCCCTTTGGTTCAGAGGTATTCGATTTGTACGTCATTTATTCTGTCTTAGTCTGGCTCCTCGAAGAATGCTTTAGCTCCGAAGTCCAGAAATTGAAAGATGAAGTGAAGGTGTGTTCCTTTCATCAGTGTCGCTTTTATTTATGCTTCTTTTGTTTGGAATGTACATAAGGAGTTTGATGTGTGCTATGGGGTAATCATCCAAGTAAAACATTCTCTTAGTACATATTTGGCACTTGTAGCTGGGAATAATCTTATGGCATGAGACGAAAGCCATATTGCTCGATATGAATATTAACAAAGCTCATCAGTGACAATGTGAGATGTTCTTTACAATAGAACAGCCAGTGATTAGGATCATTCTTTTTATGCTTTGATCATTTATTGTGAACAAGATAAGGAAAAAGACATAACCCTCAAAGAGGGGACAAAGGGGACCCCAACAGAGGCAGCCCACCTTGGACAGCTATACTCAACTCAACCCAAGAAGATGGGCCGCCTTCCCACAAAGGACAGAAGCATCCCCAACACAATACACCGAATACACTCCTACAAACTATGGTAGTGCAGACCCCATTAATACTGAAGGTGAGAATGCCAAACAAGAGCTTTGGAATTAAAGGTGATGGATTTACATCTATCCAACACCTCAAGTTGAATTTCTTTAGTAACCTGTTCCCTTGACTTTGATTTATCGTAGAAAATCCAATGGTTTCTCTCCTTTTAGATATGGGAAATGGTAGCACAAAAATCGAGTTTCACAACATTACAAAAGTTCCCACCTCCTTTGAGCTCTTGGGCAACCCAACTGTTAATATAATACCTCGTTGACTAATGACAAGGTGACATTTGTCCCGTAGACCAAAGGCATTCACAAGAGGACACGTGTCATCCACGTGTCACATAAATAATAGAGTTGGTGGTTCTTTATTCCGATAGAGAACCATTCCCTACTCAGCAACTACATACCAGGTTTGACGCACCATGACGTCATTAATTGTAAAACCCAGACCCAGAAACCTCGATCTAACTAGATTTCTGTTGTGCTAGGAGGGTTTTCCACCATCGATCAAATAGGTTCACAAGTCATTAATAAGAACTGGGTTGCACCACAAATGGATCGAACTAAAAGAATAAAATAAAAAGTTACAAACTGAGCTCTTTATACTATCGTCGATTGCTAGGGCTGGTCGGGAAACCTAAGGCCTTAAGATCCACCAGTATCGACCAGCATAGGTATCAAATCTGTTTACAAGAATGGGAGGAGTTGGTGTGATTCTAGAAGGCAATTGGGAATATTCCTTAGCCTAAGATGAATAATTACAGTCCCATTTCAAGTAAAACAACCTTAAAGTCAGTTAGGAGGATAGAACTCTTGTTTTCCCTCAACTGCCCTGACACAAGGCCTCTCTCCATCATTTCCCACTTCTAGTATAGTTGCACTCTAAGAAGGAGACTAGGGAGATGAACCCTACTAGACTTCTCTCTCATGAGGGTGAGATACTCACTATAAAGATCTCTGACACATTTTCTGAGAGAGAGTGTTGCTAGGAAGGAGAAAAAGTGGCGAGAAGAAGGAAAAGGAAGAAAGGAGGAAGCCTGAAAGTGTTGTCGAAGTCATTAAGCCCTCGTTCTCATCATAGACTTTCGTTGCAGGTAATACTTCATACCTCTTGTGGGAATTACTAGGTTAAGTCAGAGCTATGTAGTCTATGCTAGATCTAAATACTATAATGATAACCTCTAGCAGATAAGGAATTCTATAGAAAATAAGGAATATTAATGAGTAAAGTTCAATACAGAGTAAACTTAAAATAAGGAGGGGGACAAGCCTCTTGTTGATGATGATTAATGGTAATGTAAGGACATGAAATTGATAACAAGTCTCCGTCCCAAGGAACATCAAGAATCTCAAGAGAAAAAGCCTATGAGCAGGGTCGATTCGTAAGCCAGATGCCAAATCTGAGCGACCAACCAAGTCAAACTGCTCAGACCAACATTTCTGCCAAGAGCTGGACGCTATCACGGTCGATATACTGTAAGAGCTGGCATAACGATCGACTGGTTTCAGAAGGTCATTGGAGGTGGCCGGACGTTGTGGTGGTTGTCGATATTGTATCAACCGACCTAAAGACCAACCATGGGCAGAAAGCTAAGACCTTTATCGAATGCTACGCTGGTCACAATATTAGCGACCGACGTAATGACTGACAAGCCCCAAATTTCCATAAATTGAGAATATGTAATTTAAAAATTCTAATTAATGACTTTACACTTTGGATAAGTGTAAAACATCTCGTAGATACCAATTATTCTAGCATGGATAATCGCAACTAAGTAATATTAAGTGAGGAATAGGACCCTGACCTAATTTTTGGTGTGTTTTATATATACTATAATTGATGTTACATGTTGGTATTTACATTAAGAATAACATGTCATTCAATAACTATCTCTTCTGCATGCATTACATCTATACTATGATTGATTTTGATTGTGATGTGTAGATGCTTAGTAGGAAGTAGTTAAAGGGTTGAGGACCGCTGGATTCGACTTGCTAGGCAAACTAATTGCCATGTATTGTCCCATATCCTAGTGGAGGACAGCATCTTGGGGGGGCAAATGGATGGTTTAGGAATCTTTTTGGGGTATTGAGAGGGTACATATGATGTCATATAAGACTAGTTAGTGATAGAACCCATGTGTGTAACCTTAGCCAGTATGGGGTCAGGTACTGGTAGGATGGAGTGATGAGGGGGAAGGGTCAACAGTGTTCATTGGAGGCATCACTGGCCAGACTTGCTGCCCGATCACCATTCTAATAGGGATGTTGTGTGCGAGCACTAGGGCTATTGGAGTAGGCTAGTGAGTATCCAACACTCCCGTGCATGGAGGTTATAGTCAGTTTCGAAAAAGTGTAGCTAGGTTTTATCATAGAATGTTTGGCATACATTAAACTAGACCCTTGCTGCTGTATACATAATCTATTCATATGATTGCTTGTTTGTCTATATCTCACGAGCTCAAGTTGGAGAGCTCATCCTTGAGATCGCCATTCTTTTTAGTTATGACTATAGGTACCATGAAAGTGGATCTTGAAGACACTCCAACCAAGTCTGGAGTACTCTGAAGCAGTAAGCCTAGGATATGACAAGCCCAGTTGCAAAATGTAACGTGAAGGATCAGGCGTTAAAGTAGAAGAGCATCGGGATTTAAAAACTTTTATTAATCGATAATTAGTTATATGTTTTCAGTCTTTCTAGCAAGTAGTGCCCACTATATTAGGGCTAAAAAGTCATGTTTTCCTTTGATTAAAGGGACCTTGAATAAAGGTCGAATAATCACAAGTATATTTATTTAATTACCATTAGAGCTCAATTTGATTAATATGTTTCCACTATATTAAGTACTCTATGTATGGGTTATGGAAGGATTGGTGGATGGTTTTGGTATCCTCTGAGCATGTATCATGGTGGACTATGATTAAAATGATCTATAGTCCAGTCACCTAAAGAAATTTTACATATCATAAATTCAGGGTGTGACATTACTGCCATCATCTTGGCCGTCGGATTCTTATCTAACGGTGAGCCGCCATCTAGACAGTTTCTCAATTGTCTGCACTACATGGGTAGTTTGGACCACTTTGGCTAGTGTCTTAAATCTCTATATATACATCACAGAACAAAGGTAAAAGGATGGATAATTTTACACCCATTCTCTCTTGACTCAAACCTTACCCCATTCTCACAAAGTATTCTTTTTACAATACTTCACAGTGTTTGATCTGAGAACTGACTTAGCATTGGACTGGCCATCAGACTACCCAGTCCACCCCTCGGTGATTTATTTTGTGATTTCAGGCAATTTACCACAGCTCATTTGTAATTGGACACAGGTTGGTTATACTTTGCACAACTCGAGTAAAGCCCCATCAAGTCGGTCACCCCACATTTAATTCAGCCAACGTGGGTTCCATGTCAGCTAGACCAGTTTTCAACATTTATAGTTTGGTGCCCATCGTGGGGACCCTTAGAGTCATATCCATCGTCAATCCCTTTTCCAATTCAAAAAAATACTTCCAACAATGGTTACTACCCGAAGTGGTATTGTCTCCTAGTAAGACATCAATCCAAATGGTCAAGAAATTAATCAGGGTGAGGGGCAGAATCCAACCTAAATATAGCCTAATTGCCTGTACCAGGCATACCGTTGATGGAAATCCACCTTCTCGGACCTTGGCAGTTGATGAGCAACTCAAGCTCTTTACAGCCCAGCTAGCAGAAATCTAACAGATGGTTATGCCCGTAGAAGCAAATAGGGCTAGTCAAGTCGTGGAGATTTATCCCAACTGATCTCAAAGATCAATCCGAGAAGTTGGTGGGTCTAGTCAACCTCAAGACCTAGATTACTTGGGAAGGTCACATCAAAGTCACCACCACCAAAGTAGGCATATGGAGCAGGTGGTACATCTAGTCATCCCTCCCAATTATGAGTGAGATAGAAGCCCGTCAAGCTCATCTTCTTGCAGTTCCACTAAGCATTCTAAGTCAAAATGAGCTTTTGTTCATGATAGGATCACCCGATTTGTTCATGACAGGCTCAGAGAGCAAGCTCCATGTAAGACCCACACGCCATGAACCCGGTCTAACCTTACATTTCGTGTCGTGACCAGTATACATATCATGATCGAGCCAAGTGGACCAAGTGCGTGAAGAAACCCAAGACCCAATATGAAATTTAATTAAAAAACAATCAAAATGAGGGTAGGGTCTCATGTCTAAACAGGTAGGGTCGACCCCACCTCAACAGAAGTCTAACCCATGACTTTTTGGTCGTGGGGTCGCATGGGTCTCGGATTATGTGGCCCTATCCGACCCTACCTGTGACCCTACACCTTAGGGTCTCACATTTTAAAAAACGTAGGGTCTCAGTACATCCGACCCTAGGTCCGACCCTAGGAAAACAGCACGAATCAAAAATTAGGAAACTTTCCTAATTCCAAAGGGAACTTTCCTAAACTCAATGGGACTTGTTTTGGAGCGTTTTCTCTATAAATATGACATCCCTTAGCCTCTTTCACTCCTTTTAGAACCCTAATTGAAAGTGAGAGAAAGAGAAGAGAAGGAAGAGAAGGAGAAGAGAAGGAGAATTGAAGAAGAAGACTAAGGAGGAGGAAATTCAGAGAAAACTCTGAATCTCAGCAAACCTAAGGTATGAATACATTTTCTATGATTTTTTTAAGAGCCTAGAATAGTTCATAAAGATGATAGGATCTAGGAGAAACCCAAATCATCTATCCATGGACAATTTCCAATGGAATCCATGGAGGAAATCATTATGAACAATGGAAAGTGTATATAACTCGTAGTTTTGAGCCATAGAACAATCATAGAATGGACCATGAAAGTAAGCCAAAGGATCCAAACATGAAAGAATGGACTTTAGAATGAAAGGTCGACTCAGAATACGTGTGGTCGCACGTAGGGTCGAATGATATCCGACCCTACAAGACCACAGGATCGACCCCATGCCCTCGGGAAGTTCCAGGGAGGGTGTGGTCGCACATAGGGTCGATTGGTAACCGACCCCACGTCCGACCCTACCCCTAGGGTCGTAGAAACTGCTACCCTAGGTGTGGCCCTACCTTGCGACCCTATGATTTTAGCTAGTCTAAGTTTGTTGGAATTAATTTTAATTAAAATCAATCGACTTGTTAGGCCTTTCTAGTGATTTAAAGGTGATTCATAAAGCTTGAATGAGGATTTACAATAACCAAAGGTGAGGGAGCAAAACCTAAACTAATTGGTTAATAATAAACTATTTTATTTATTGAGTCCAATGCCATGAATGATTCTATGCTTGTTTGCATGTAATGTGTATTTAACATGTCATCCAATATTTCTGCTATTATTGTTCATGCATATTTAATTTTGTTTATTTATAACATGATGATAATGGTGATGTTAGGAATAGGCATGTGAATGTTTATGTGTGGTTAGTGTACTTGATGCCAGTGGGGCATCAGGGGGAAGACGTGACACTGTGGTTCATCCTGGTCACCAGATTCTAGCTCTATCTATACTCAAGTCTAGTCCACTGGCATCATCGTATCGCCATTACCTTAGTAGAGCTATTATGTCGTAGGGCATTAGGGGAGGTGGTCTCGGACCGTGTAGTCTCTGACTCTGCTGGGGGGCCTTAGTTCTATCTCTATGGACGTATTGAGGGATGCTGGGGTGAGGCCTTGGATACACTATTTGACATTAGGATTGGTTAGTTGCGAGCCTAGTTTGCAAGCCCTTTCCAACAGGGGCTTACGTGTTAGTATGGGTGCATGTGGTACAGCAATGTCGATACTCATTGGGTACACTGTTTCCATGGTGGGTGCATGTGGGACGGCAATGCCGATATTCATTGGGCGGCTTCTCACACTCGTGTATAGAGGTGATGTGGCCTCCGAACCTTTCTATAGCACATTGCAAACTTATGAACCAGACCAAAGATATAAATTGAATGCATGCATATGTTTGTTGCATTGTTTTGTTTACTCACTGAGCTCAAGTTGGAGAGCTGACCCTCGCGCACGTAATTCTTTTTAGTTTCTGATGTTCCAGGTATTACGATTGAAGATTATGCCGACACGCCAACATATGAACAGGTGGCGGCTATGATGAGCAAGCTGTAAAGGACTATTGTGATACGTTAAGCGAGCGTTTCAACTGTGGATACGCTTAGTGTTAACTTTCATATTTGGATATTTGTAATATGTATTAAATTATGTTTTGGTTATTTGGAGATAAATGGAATATTAATTATTTATCAAGACTAGACCTCAGTTCATTATCTGTAAGACTTCCGCTATTTACTTTATTATCTCTGATTAATGTGGAATGTGTTTTGGTTTAACAAAAATGGGGATAGCCTATTCGAGATCCTGGTTGAATCGTTGGTTTATTGACGGTTCATCACACCATTCTGGTTGGTTCAGAATTGGGTGTGACACTCCAACCAGGTCTGCCCATGAAAGGCTAAGAGGCAAACCCATCCCCCAACGATCCCTTGAGTCAGTAGCCATTCATGCCTGTGTCTAGGCTCATTTAGACGCAACAAGCATAGAGAGGGCAGCGACAGAGCGACTTGCTGCAGAAAGAGAAGCAATCGACAAATTGATCGTGGAGCTAGGAGTAGCTGAGTTGGTTGCATTTCAAGCAATAGCAAATGCAGAAGTAGCCACCGTAGTTGCAGCAGCTGCTGTAGCCCCCCCAGCAGCACCAGTAAGAGTCCAGACTAATCCCTTGCTTGTAGTCCAGCAACAATAGATCTAGTAGACACTTCCAGTGTCTAGGGTAAATCCGAACATTGCGGCCATGGAGCAGATGATACAAAACCTCCAGTCTTAGTTGGCCGAGATCGAGAAGGGCAAAGCAGGATCCTTTGAGCCCAACAAAAAGAAGGAATACAATGCCGACATGGCGTTAGCACCTAAAGTAATGAAGACCCCTCTACCAAAGCATTTCGCCATGCCCAAAATTAAACCCTACAAGGAAACCACTGACCCTCAGCTTTACTTGGATAATTTCTCTTCGACCATGCTTTTACATGGCCACCTTGATGCCATCTTTTGCAGAGCCTTCCCATCCACCCTTCAAGGACCAAGAAAACCCTGGTTCAACAACTTACCTGTTCATTACCAAAAAAAAAAAAAAAAAAACTTACCTGTTCACTCTATTCACAACTTCGATCAGTTGAGCGATCGATTCTTTAAACATTTCCAGACCTAAGTTGGACCAAAGAAGATTGCAGTCAACCTGTTGGCTGTCAAGCAAAAGCAGGATGAATCTCTTCAATGTTTCCTGTCTCGAATCAATACAGAGGTGCTCAATATCAGGCCTAATTGATGAGGTGATTTTCACAACCCTCTTAGGAGCTATCTCAAATGCCGACTTGAAGAAGTTGTTGTACAAGAAGCCGCCTGTAAGTCTACCTAACTTACTGGCTAGATGTGAGAAATATGCATGCACCCAGGAAGAAGCAGCAATGGAACTCGCCTTGAAAAAAGGTAAGACAGCAACAACAGTAGAGAAGAAGTGGTCAGAACCGCAGTCAGAGAAACCGATTACAGTAGCTACCAACAAAAAGCAGAAGTTTGGTAAGGATAGTTTTCCCGGCAAGACAGCTAGGTCATTTGATTGGGACTCATTTACTCCTCTGAACACCCCCATGGCCAACATCATGTACAACTTGAACGACACAAGTTTTGAACTTCCAGCTCCTCCTCCAATGATAGCAGATCCTAGTGAGTGTATCACTGTAAAGTATTGTAAATTCCATCGTGACCACGGTCACATAGCTGACAGGTGCAAGGCATTGCTAGTTGCCATCGAGTAGCTCATCCAGTGAGGCCATCTGAAGAAATACATCAGAGGGCCCACACCAATGAATAAGACCTTTAAGTCATCTTAAGAGTATGAAAGATCTACCTACAAAGGCAAGCAACCCCTTGACTATAAAGCAGATGCAGACAACATGACAACTCATCTAAATCAGGAAGACCTAGAAGATGACCCAAAGAATTCTCCACCACTCAACAAAGTGGGCAATCCAAGAGGTACAATAGGGATGATCATGGAAGCACCTCTCAAATCTAGCGAATCTTGAGGACAATCTCTAATTCGTCAGCGAACTTATGTAACTCTTACCATGTTAAAGGAGGAGTTTAGGAAAAAAATGTAATTTAAAAAAGTCAGTTGTAGCTAACTTGGCATCCACTTTCAGAGTTAATGAAATTCCTTTTCGCTATCTGAGTTGTAAGATTCCTAACTCAATACCTGTAAGACGATGTAGGAGTCCGACATGTCTCCGACGGATTGGAAAGTCAGAAGAAAAGTATCAACTCACACTCATGAATAATGAGTACGTAAGTTGGGACTACTATAAGCAAGTGTGATTCTAGACCATTATATGGAAGCAATCATTGGAGGACAAGCTGTAGGAAACTCGTCCAAAAAGAACAGAATGACTTATGCCAAAAGCATTTGTAATGCCTCAACCTCATGAACATCGTATGCTCAAGGAGATGTTATCACCTTCAGCAATGAAGACATGTTGCATGTGGACCATCCACATGAAGATCCAGTGGTTATAACTATGATTATAAACCACAAAAATGAAGTTACAAGAAGTCGAGTAGACATAGGAAGCTTTGCCGACATTCTCTACTATCATGCGTTTAAGGCAATGAAAATCAATGACAGGTTGTTAAAGCCTGTCACTTACTCTCTCATCATTTTCTCCCAAGATTCAGTGCATGTCAAAGGAAGAATCGAGTTAGAGACCTGGTTTGGCACAAAATCAATGAGGCAAACTATCAATGTTACATACTCGGTGGTTGACATTCCGTCAAGTCACAATGTCATCATAGGTCACCCAAGCTGGTGGCATTGCGAGCCTGTATCTTTGTTTTTCACTTGGTGTTGAAGTTCCCGACCTTATATAGAGAAGGGTACTATAAGTGGATCAGAAGCTGTCCCAGAGGTGTTATGTAACTAACCTGGAAGAAAGTGAGAAAAAGTTCCCAACTCAAAGCATAGTCATTGAAAACTTACGCGATGACTTGCATCAGGAGAGGGGCACTCCTATAGAAGAACTCGTCCAGATCTCGATTTTGGACAAGGAGCCATAGAGGTATTTCTAAATCGGATCATCTCTCCAAGGAAAACAAATAGAAGAGCTAATCACCTTCCTCAAGGATAATCTCAATATTTTTGCGTGGTTTGCATCTGACATGCCAAGCATTTCCCGAGGTCTGATGGAACATAAATTAGAAATAGACAATCATTTAGACCTATCCAGCAAAAGAAAAGGAACTTTTCCCCAGAAAGAGAAGTCATCATCAAGGAAGAAGTCGAAAAGCTCTTAGCGGTAGGGTTCATTCGAGAGATCAAATACCCATAGTGGGTATCTAATATTGTAATATTGGTGCCAAAATCCAATGGGAAGTGACACATATGTTTTGATTTCACCAACCTGAATAAAGCATGTCCTAAAGACTACTATCCTTTGCCTTGAATAGACAAGCTAATTGATGCTACTGCAGGTCATGAAATGCTATTGTTCATGGATGCATATTCAGGATACAATCAAATCAAGATATACAAGTCTGATGAAGAAAGCACCTTTTTTTATAACAAAGGACGATTAGTATTGCCATATAGTTATGTCCTTCGACTTGAAGAATGCCTAGGAAACCTATCAACGGCTGGTAAATAAAGTATTTAAAAACCAAATTGGTAGAAATATAGACGTCTACGTAGATGACTTTTTGGTCAAAAGCAAAAAGAGCTTAACTCACTTAGATGATTTGAGGGAAGTATTTGAAATCCTCTGAAAGCACCAGATGTGACTGAATCCAATAAAGTGCATGTTTAGAGTATTGTCGGGGAAGTTACTTAGTTTTATGGTCTCACAAAGAGTAATTGAAACCAACCCAGCAAAAATAGAAGCAATTCTACAAATGAAGTCGCCAACAAAGCCGAAGCAGATTCAGAAGTTAACTGAACGAGTTGTAGAGCTTGGAAGGTTCATGTCTAGATCCACAGATTGTTGCCTACCCTTTTTCAAAAACATTGAAAGGGTCAAAGAAGTTTGAATGGACAAAAGAATATCAGTAAGCTTTTGATGAGTTGAAGAAATACCTTACAACTCCTTCAATACTTACAATGCCCGAGCTCGGTGATTGTTTGTAGTTATATCGAGAGACTTCATCAGCTACAATCAATGCAATGCTTCTTAAAGTCGAGAAGAATTAGTGACCAATCTACTATGAAAGTAAAGTCTTACTCAATGCTGAAACATGATATAAGTCGGTGGAAAAACTAGCTCTATCCTTGGTGGTAGCAGCTAGAAAACTAAGGCCATATTTTCAATCTAATGTCGTAATGGTCCTTATAGACAAACCATTGAAAAAGATCCTAGCTCAACTTAACATGTTAGATTAGCTAGTGAATTGGGCAATAGAGCTCAGCAAGTTCAAAATTGATTATCAGCAAAGAATGGGGATCAAGGCTCAAGCTTTAGCAGATTTATCCTAAAGATTCCATAAGACAAAAGCTCAGAGGTCAACAAAATCATGGAAGCTGAAATCCTTGAACAACCCAAAAAAAAAGCTCGAAATGCACCTTCACCAAAATAAGTCTTGTATGTTGATGGATCTTCAATTCCTCAATAGTCAGGGGCAAGAGTAATACTTACGAGGCCTGAAGATTTCAAAGTCTGTGTTGCTCTCAGGTTTGAGTTCGACGCAACAAACAATATTGCAGGATATGAGGCCTTGTTAGCAAGGTTGCAACTTACTAAAAATCTCATGGTTAGGCGACTTGAAATCTTAAACGATTCACAAGTCGTCGTACGCCAAGTAAAAGGTGAATATGAACCAGAACAAGAACATCTCCAAGAGTATCTAGAAAAAGGCAAAGTCAAATCTATCAACCCTCAAAGAGGATGACATCCAAAACATGGATAGAAAAGATAACATGGAAGTTGATGCATTATCCAAACTTCAAACAGAAGATTTAACCGACTTGGACAAGTTGGTTTATATTGATCCATTGGCAAATCCAAGTATAAAAGAAGATCCTGAAGTCCAATAGATAAACATAGAAATGACTTGGATAGATCCAATCAAGTCTTATTTAACAGAAGGTATCCTCCCAGAAGACCAAAAAGAGAGACGTTGAATCCTAGCAAAATCCAAATACTACGTCATGTTCGAGGGGATTCTATATAAGAAGTTTTACAAACGACCACTATAACAATGTCCTACTCCTAAAAAAGCTCGGTTAGTGGTTGAAGAAGTGCATGCAGGCATATGCAGTAGTCACTCGATGGGTAGAAAGTTAAGCCATAAAGTCTTAAGGCAAGGATATTATTGGCCTACCATGATTGTAGGTTGCAAGAAATTTGTTCATTAGTGTATACAGTACCAGAAGCACACAGAACTCAACCACCTCCCTTCAACACAGCTACACTCGATAACAAGTCCACTATCGTTTGTAATTTGGGGTTTTGACATTATTGGTCCATTCTCCTCATCTTGCTTAAAAAAGAATTATTTGCTTGTTTTAGTAGATTACTTCTCAAAGTGGATAGAAACCGAAATGGTTACCTCTACCAATATGAAGCATGTGGAAAATTTCATTAGGCTCTCCATTATCTATCGATTTGGAGTTTTACAGGTCCTCATCACTGACAATAGACCTCCATTCAATGGGAAGAAGTTCACAGCTCTCTGTAATGGTTTCAATATCAAGCATAGACCGACTTCAGTTTATCACCCAGAATCAAATGGTCAGACTGAAGCTGTGAACAAGGAGCTAGGATGTGCCTTAGCAAAATGACTTGATAGTAGAAAAGGATTATGGTATGAAGAGTTTCTTAGTATATTATGGTCCTACAGAACCACAAATCGAAAGACTGCAAGAGAGACACCCTTCGTGCTGGTGTATGGGGCAGAAGCTGTCTTGTAAGACCCGCACTCCATGAACCCGATCTAAACCTTGAATTCATGTCGTAACAGGTCTTCCAATCATCACCAGTCCAGACGGGACAAGCGGATGACAAACAGGTACGAAACGGACCATTTAAGTATGAATTTTGTTCATACCGGTCGATGGTACCGGTCTTGGTACCGGTCTTGGTACCGGTCGACCGGTATAGCCTGCGCAGCAGACTACGAAGATCCAAAATCGGATCTCTGTGGGTCCTACTTTCCAAATTCCGAACCCTAGGACTTTCCTAATCCTAGGAGGTTTTCTAAACCTAAATCCTAGCCTATTTAAACCCCTCTAAACCTCCTAGAATCCCTTCCATTGATCCTCACAAACCCTAGAAAGGAGAAAGAGGCTGAAGAAGGAGGAGAAGCTAGGAAGAGCCGATATTGCCGTTCGACGAAGAATAACTCACCGCAAGTTGACAGTAAGTGCTTGAACCTTCCTTTACTTTATGAACTCTTATAGGGTTGATTATTGTTGAATCAATACCATGCAAAGCATGTATTGATCTAAAACCCTATCTTGCCAATAAACCCTACTTTGTCATCAAACCCTAATTTAATCGATAAACCTTAGATTCGAGTTCTAGGATGAATACCATCAAAACTAGGACTTGAATGGAGTTGGAAACAACTCTAACTCAATGCTCAGACCTAGATTATGTAGGAGAAACCTTAGAATCAATAGGGGATGACCGACGACAGTCGAAAAACCAAGTGTATAGTCTTTCAGAGACATACCGATCGACTATACCGGTTGCACCCTGTGCGACCGGTATGTTGCGATCGGAACCTCCCAGGAGCTAGTCTGTGGGGGACCGGATGACCATACCGGTCACAGGTTTTCCCCACAAAGCTGTGACCGGTATATGTGACCGGTCAGCCCTGTGAGATGTGTTTTTGCCATTGTTGGTTTTCCAACCAACGTAAACCTATTCTAATTAAACCCAAATTAGTAGGACCTTGTGATAGCACTTTTGGACCTTACGATGTGGAGCAAGCTATCAAACGAGCGTCAGGTAAGGGAATCAGACCTAAACCCTAATAATCTAATGGACAGTAAATCGTTGTTAATAACTATGACTCTGTGGATTGATGTTTGTTCATACTCGCATGTCATCCTTTACTTTCAGTTATTATTATTGTTCATGCATACTCGCTATGCTAGGCTGTGATTTTCAGGCATGTGATTGTTTTCATTGGTGTGTGGAATGGGAATGGCCTGGGGTCTGGGATCATTCCTCACACTAGCACCTTTTCGTAGTATTCTATCTTAGCATGCTTGGTGTGAGGACAAAGATAGAAATCTTTAGAAGTCGCCACCTAGATTTAGGTCTAGGACCTTAGAAATGTGAAATCTCACCCCAAGGTAAGACTTCGATTGACTCATGACCCTTAGATTGGAATTCTGGTCCATCAGAGATTGGGTAAGTGTCAGGTTACGGTTATGGGAAGGGGTTAGGCACCCAAACCGCCCGATCGAAATCGGTCTCCTATACCTTTCCTATGCTAGACTCTATTTGTTAAGCCAAACCAAACCAAGTGGTTTGATATCATTGAACCAAATCTGTATCCATCAGATTGCCTACGTATCACGGAATTATTCCAAAAATCAGGTTCACCATCGTAGTTCAGGTGTGATTAAAGTTTATGGATGTGATTTATGCTTGTGCATGATTAAGTTCTTTGTTCAAGTTGAAGTTTATGCTTGAAAGGCTGAGAAATCCTATGGGTTAGGATCTGGATAGTCCATGTGGACTGATAGATAGTCCTAGTGGATCTAAGGATAACCCTATTTGGGTTGGAATGTGGATAATGTCCTAGTGGATCTATGGATAGTCCAAGTGGACTAAGGTAAATATCCTAATGGATCTATGGATAGTCCAAGTGGACTAAGATTTGGATAACCCTTTTGGGTTAAAATATGGGGGGTATCCTAGTGGATCTATGGATAGTCCGAGTGGACTAAGGTAAATATCCTAGTGGATCTATGGATAGTCCAAGTGGACTAAGGTGTGGATCCGAATTTGGGTTTCTCCCAAATAGCCTACGTATCCTAGGGTTTGCCCTAGGAATCAGAATCCGCGTAGTTCGGGATGGATAACCCTATTTGGGTCAAAATGTGGGTAAGTATCTTAGAGGATCTATGGATAGTCCAAGTGGACTAAGGTTTGGATAACCCCTTTTAGGTTAATGATTGAGAACCTATTCTAGGTTTAGGGTTTAGAACCTATTCTAGGTTTAGGGTTTAGAACCTATTCTAGGTTTAGGGTTTGCCGAGGGGCAAATCGTCCTAAATTACCCTTTTCATTCCGAATTCTAATTTTGGAAGGTTTGGCAAGGCATTCTCTTTCTTCATTAAGATTTTTTATCATTCCCATTATGCCCTTCCCAAGAATGTGGGTGCCTAAATGCACGTCCCCACACTTATGTTGTCTTCTAGAAGTGTGCATATATGGCAGTTTGACTAGGGTGTTGCATAAAATAAGTTATTGCCAAAAAATAGAATATTCTATCTAGAAATGGCACATAAAACATTTATGGCAAGAAATTCACATATAGTAAGATTGTTTCAAGATCTTTCAAATGTGGCATGTATTGCAAATAAGGCAAGAGCCTAATATAGTAAGATCTAGTATGCTATCTTCTAAGCATGGCAAGACCCTAATTGCTATTTTCTTTCCATATTTAGGGTTTTCTATCCTAATTATTATTTTATTTTCATTTTTAGGGTTTTCTACCCTAATGTTACATTCTTTCCATTTTAGGGTTTTCTACCCTAATTATTATTTTATTTCTATTTTTTTAGGGTTTTCTACCCTAATTATTATTTTATTTCCATTTTTAAGGGTTTTCTACCCTAACTGTGACTTTCTTTCCATTTTAGGGTTTTCTACCCTAATTATTATTTTCTTTCCATCTTAGGGTTTTCTACCCTAATTATTATTTTATTTCCATTTTTTTAGGGTTTTCTACCCTAATTGTTACATTCTTTCCATTTTAGGGTTTTTCTACCCTAATTATTATTTTCTTTCCATCTTAGGGTTTTCTACCCTAAATGTTACTTTCTTTCCATTTTAGGGTTTTCTACCCTAATTATTATTTTATTAGGGTTTTCTACCCTAATTATTATTTTCTTTCTATTTTAGGATTTTCTACCCTAAATGTTACTTTTTTTTTTCATTTAGGGTTTTCTACCCTAAATATTATTTTATTAGGGTTTTCTACCCTAATTATTATTTTCTTTAAGGTTTTCTACCCTAATTATTATTTTCTTTCCATTTTAGGGTTTTCTACCCTAAATGTTACTTTCTTTCTATTTTTAGGGTTTTCTACCCTAAATATTACTTTCTTTCCATTTTAGGGTTTTCTACCCTAAGTGTTATTTTATTAGGGTTTTCTACCCTAAGTGTTATTTTATTAGGGTTTTCTACCCTAATTATTATTTTCTTTCCATTTTTAGGATTTTCTACCCTAAATGTTATTTTCTTTCTATTTTAGGGTTTTCTACCCTAATTATGACAATAAGCATTTAATATAGCATGTGAACAATATAGCATCAAAATATGGCATGTGATAAACAATCAAGGCATGTGAAACAATCAATCAAAACGTATTTTAGATCTACGGTTTAGATTCAATGCATCGATTATCCACAATGTAACCGAAATCACACTTGATTGATGATTGAAAGTAATACACACTACAAGAAAGTAGTCCTATGGCGGCATTTTTATAGTGGCGTTTTGTACTAAAAGCAGCTATTGATTATATATAGCGGCGTTTTTTAACAAACGCCATCGTAGGGAGTGTACAAAGGGGCGTTTGCTAATGAACGCAGTCGTAGGGAGGGTATACAACGGCGTTTCTTATTAAACGCCGTTGAATAATCTGAAAACAACGTCGTTTGCTAAAAAACTCCGTCATAGGTCACATATACAGTGGCGTTTGGTATAAAACGCCGTCGTAGGAGACATATAAAGCGGCGTTCAATAACAAATGCCGTTGTAGGTCATATACATATACAAAGTGGCATTTACTACAAAACGCCGTCGTATACGTAACGGAGTTTCTTAAGAAAGGTCGTCATAGGGTCCTTCTAATTCCTGCTTCCCCATCCCGTGCTTTATTTTGTTTACAATATGATGGACATTGCTGCGTTTGTTTGAAAACGCAGTTATGAACTATATATAAATATGTCGTTTTTGTAACCAACACAAACACAACTTTTGATCAGGTGCACGGTGGCGGAAACGCAGGTATGGAACGAATACCCATGAACCCATATTTTTATCTTCGCGCCTTTCTTCCCCGCACCTCATTTGATTTTCACCTTGCCTCTCAGATTTCCTTTTTCTTCACTAAAAATTGTCCTAGCAGAGTCTCTTTCTCTCTCCTTTTCACTTAATCATGAATTCTCTCTGTCTCCACTCTTTTAATCGATTTTTCTCCTTCATTCTCTCCTTTTCTCTCAATCAAGTCACCCCAATCCCCGCCCTAACTAAATCTCTTTGCTTCTCCTCTTTTCTCTCCTTTTCTCTTAATTTCTCTTGCTCAATTCTCACGATTGGTCGTTTGTCCAGTTGATCTCTCAATCGATAATTTGTTCTTTCATTTCCTATCGATCTATTTTCAATTGTATTTTTTAAAAGTGAATTAGAGGATGCACATTGGCATCTCGGCTCTATATATATATATCCAATAGGTATTTAAGAGGGAACATAAAGATATAACAATATAAATAAAAATACAGATCAATTATATATATATATATATATATATATATATATATATATATATATATATATATATATATATATATATATATATATATATATATATATATATATATATATATAAAATAATAAATAATATATATATATATATATATTATGATTTTAGTTACAGGTTTGAATAAGAGAGATCGTGCAAAGTCCTATATGCCTGAGCTAAAAACTGAAAAACTCACTAGGTGATTTTGTCCCTTTTACAAACAAGCTAGCTGATTAATTTCTTTTTTGGTTAGTTCTGCTCCATCCCTACCTATTATTAGGTTTTTGTTCTGTTTTAGATTGGTTAGTACGTATCAATAGGTTTCGATATGATTTTGTCAAAAACTGATACTGAACCATATATACCTTTAGAGGGTTCTAGTTTTTTTTTTTTTTAGGTAGGTAAAGGGTTCTAGTACTCCTCCCTCAGTTTTTGTCGGTAGTCCTCTGCAATGATGTAGAAGATCTAGAGCCGTAGGATAAGAAGTCTAAGCACCTAGTTGTCTAGAAAGCGACGTTTTCTACAAAAAACCATCGTAGGAAGTCTACGAAGTTAAGTTTTCACTTCCCGCGCCCCATCCCCGCACTATTAGATATAATTACATTGCTGCGTTTGTTTGGAAACACAGCTATTTATTGCGGCGTTTGATATAAAACGCCAGTAATAATCGAAATCCCGCCACTTTTTCCCTTCGCGCCTTTTTTTTCTCTCTTAGTTTTCTTTTTTTTTTTCCAGTTTTGCGCCTTTATGGATTCTCATCCGATCTTCTCGCCTTTTCGTTTATTTTTCTCTCAGAGTTCAATTCTAACTGAATCTCTCTCTCAAACTCTATCTCTCAAAGTCTGCAATATTTCGTCGTCTCTCCTTCTCTCAGCTCTCGTCCTAACTAATATTTTTTTCCCGAGACTCAATATATAACTGAATATTCTCCTTAATCGATTCTCTCCTTCTCTCAGCTCTCTCAATCGATAGAGAACCTGCGTGTTCCATCATCAATTGATTCTTTCCTTGGAAGCCCGAAGAAATACTGGAGACAGAGAAGAGGAAGCCTCTAAACGGTTTAGAGCCTACACTTGCTCCATCATCAATCGCTTCTCTCCTTGGAAGCCACAGGTAATCCTTGATCCAACTATGATTCCTCTGTCTCTCTCTCATCTGTCTGTCTCTCTCTCTCATCTGTCGATTATCTTTCTTTTAAAATAATTTTTTTGGCTGAACAATCTTCCGGGATTGTATTTGCAAACTCATGTATTCTGGGTTTTGGAGAATAGGCGGACAGATTTTGGGAAGATGCAAGTTTGTATTTCTGTCCAAGATCTGGACAGATTTGGGGTTATTGGGAAGAAAGAAAGTAAGACCCAATAACGTTATATCAGAGAACCTAAACTGACTAACAACCTGGTCTGCTACGTTTATTCTGCTTTGGATATTCCCAGAAGTTCACTAAGACCCAACAGTAGAATTTTGATTAAAAACAGAACACAAAACAGAAACTCACGAATTTTTTGGAAGACCTTGATCTCTCAATTGATGAAACTGATCAATGTCTAATTCTAGTGGAAAGTCAGGGGATAATTTGCACTACAGAGACCCAGTATATCATAGAAATCCAATGGTTGGATGCTGTATTATAGGTTATTCCTATTCTGATAAAGCAAACAAAATCGACTGAAAATGAATCAGCTTCAAACAGTTATCGTCTTCTCTGCTACCAACTTCATTGCTTCAAACAGGGTTGGAGTAATATTTGAATAGCATCTCCTGTTTCTTATCATCCAGATAGTATTCAGTACTATAAACATGCTCGGCATCCATATGTCTTTCATGTGGACTGTTTTTTGCTTTCTTTCGCATCAAGACTACAACGTATTTGGTAATAATGCAGATAAATCATAGAAATGAACTTATTTTAATGGAAATAAACTTTGTGTTGGGTAACATTTTCTTTATATTTTCAGTTTTCTAGTCAGTGTAGGACTCTCTCTTTAGCTGGTCAATGGGAAGTCCTCTTCCCTGTGTATTATTTTTTTCTTTTCTGATCAGGTTTGATTTCTGTCATTCCTTGGTCAATCCTGATTGGGTATAGATGAGAAGCTATAAATATATTTACTTTTCTACAGGCTCATTGAGTTTCAAAACTGCAGTGCTCATTGAGTTTCAAAACTGCAGTGATGTGTACTATCTGATTGTAGTGTGGTATATATTTGCCTTCTGTTGTGCAGTTGAGTTTGCTTAATATGCAGTATTATTATTTGCAGCATAATCTGGGTTTTGATCATTACCTTTAGATATTCCCAGAAGTTCACTAAGACCCAACAATAGAATTTTGATTTAAACAGAACACAAAACAGAAACTCACAGTCCTGAATTTTTGGAAGACCTGGATCTCTCAATGGTGAGTTCCATATCTCTTTATCTAACCATCAGAATAGGCTAAAATTTTGAGGATTTGTTTCCACCTAGGAGACATACCTTCAATCAGAATAGGCTAAAATTTGGTGCCTTTGGGCAGGAATAGTGGTGTGTGCCGTGTGAAACAGTGCATGGAACCATGCCAGTATGGGAAACTCATCTAGAAGCACAGGTTTCTCTGGCTGGTTCAGAGCACAGGTTCAAAGGAGTCAAGATTCTTGGGATGTGATGATAATAATAGTATTATTATTATTATGATAACCATCATCAGCATTATTATAATACTACTTTGAGTTGGTCTTAGTTAAGCCTATAGCCCTATATCGGGTTTGGTTCTTGGACCTTTTAGCAGTTCCTCATTTTGGTGTCTCACATCTGAAATTCAAAACCACTTGGGATTTCAGATACAGTCTAATTATTTCATGACTCAGCCCCCCTGAATGTTATGGAGTCACTGCTTCAAGGCAGATTAACTTATTGCTCAAATAGTCAAGTCAGGTCAGGCTCAGGCATATTGTTACTGGCTATACATTATAGAGTAAGGGAATGAATCCGCTGACTGTATTGCTTGTAGCACCTCACTGATCTCTGTACAGGACCTTTCATCCACAAGATCAGCTACCACATGAAGTCAAGATTGCTATTTGACATCAGACCTGGACTCCCCTTGTTACAGCTTGGAGATGATTGAGAAGTTCCCTCTTTATTTTTTGGTAGTAAAATTAATGGTAAGGCATCAGATAGAGCTCCCTTGAGATCTTGGGTTCAGAGGGTAATACTTTTATTTTCTTTGAGATTGTGAGATAAGGCCATCCTAACCCCACCCCCACCCCATCCTCCCCCCCTCCCCCCATACACACACAAAAGAACTTGGGTTGTAGTTCTAAATGTCCCAAACAACTGGAAAGAAACCAATGCAGGCAAATCAGCATAGTGTTTACCTCTCCAGTTTCTTCATTATATATGGATACAAAAGCTCCCTGATTGGAAATGACAAAAAAAGATGAAATTCACAGCAGTGAAGTTGATGGAAGAACATCGTAGAGAAGAATTCCTATTGTTAGATAAACCATTGAATCAATTTTGGTGTTTGATGGAGCATCATATTATAAGAAATTGGGTTATTTCCATCATTGTTCTTTGAGGATATTTTTGGATGGTCAAAACTTCTCTCTTTTGCTTGATATTAATATTGTTTGTTAGATTATTGAGTTACATATCCAACTAAACTGATATTGCATTTTTGAGTTGTATCAAAAAGTTATGGTGAATTTACTGCTAGGGAGTTAATTTGTGATGGAATTTAACTTTAGAAGTTTGACTAAAATAGTTTATTTCAAGTTCACACTAGTGGTTTTAATTAATTAGGAAAGGGATTGAACACTCATGAAAACTATCAATACCATTGAAAACTATCAATACCATTACAAATTAAAGCTTTGCCCATTGAAAACTATCAATACCATTACAAATTTTCTGAGTCTTTCAAAAAGATGAGGAAGCATGAAGCTTCAAGGATTGAAAGACCATTATCAAACCCTGTATTTTTCCCAGGCAACACTGATCTGGAGCAGTTTAGACCAGCCGATCCAATGAGCAAAGCCCAACCAATTTTAATTGACCAATCCAATTGTGATGCAGTTCAAGGCAGTCTATTAACCACATGGTCGCGTGAACAGTACAACTCATGCTTTCCAGCCTTTGATGTGTTAGTCGAAGGGACTCACATGGGCCCCACAAATTCCAGCCGCATGTCACTCTAGGGAAATTTTTTTCCAGCTCTCAATCTTTTAGAAGATCCTCTTAAGAGTGTTGAGCAAGCAAGATCTTAACTACTAATACTTTCTATTTTCAGTTTTAGTTACTTATATAATAGCAAGTAAGAACTTGCCATTTTCAAAGTTTCTATTTTTTAGAATAGTAAGTCTTGTTTAGTTAATAGGTAAAGGAATATATAGATAGTTTCTACTTTCGATTTTACTTAGCCATGAAGACTTTAGGTTAGCAGTTTCTATATTGCAATAGCAGCCAAAGGGAAAGTGATGGCAAAGGAGGTTAATGTTCTATTCTCTTCCACCTTTCTATCTTTCCATGAGAGAGAGAGAGAGAGAGAGAGAGAGAGAGAGAGAGAGAGAGAGAGAGAGACTATAGAAACACTATTTATGGTTAATGTTCATGAGTATCATTGTGGAAGCTTCTTGCTGCCTTATCTCCTAAGCTACCCATCAGATGACCCTCAATTTCTGGCATGATCGTCCCCTCATTGAACCCTTCCTTCAATATCTATTTGATCATCGTCCAATGCTAGTTTGTTAGATCTTGAGAATTACTAATTTCTAATTCTATGTTTCTAAGTTGGGAGTCAATCCATATCTCTTTTTCTAACCATCAGAATAGGCTAAAATTTTGAGGAGTTGTTTCCACCTAGGAGACATAACTTCAATCAGTGTTAAAGCCCCATCCAACTAGAGATTTGACAGATCCAAGCAAGGCAAGTTTTCTGGTTCTTCTAATACCCTGCGGCCAGGTTCTATGTGCAGTGTCTGACACTCTTTTGCTTGCTGATTTGCAGGTTCTATGTGCAGTGTCATACACTTCTTTTCATTTTGTTAATCTGAGCTACTATAGTACTTACCCTTAAAAAGTGACAAATCATTTAAGGTTCTGTAATAGAAATAATTCCTCTGCTCTCTGAATTTTTCCATCTACATAAATAAAAATATTGCTGCCATGATGGTTAAACTGTCTATTCACATCATAGTTGCACAAAACAGTTCTCCCTATTGTTCTTCATTATACGACCACATATCCTTTTTCATTCTTTCAAGTCAACCAAATGAATTGCAACTATATCGAGCAATTTCTCAAGAATTTGAGGCATGAACTGATATTTTCAGCAGCCTAAAAGTACATTGTCCAACCTAAAGGACAAAAATACAATAGTATGGATGCACCATTTTGAAAGTTAGTCATCCCTCTGCTCAGGTAATCAATGGTGAGTTCCCCTTCCCGGGATACTTTATGGATGATGTATATACTATTTGGCTTTTTTTGTTCATATGCTTCAGTTACTAGCTTGGATGGTTGCAACCATTCCGGAATTTGATTCATAAATTGATGAAATTCTTCCTGTTTATATGTTTAGTAGCTACATGTTCTCTAGAATATGATGGTAGATGGCTGTATTTCACTTGTTTTTTACTTTGTTTTTGTTTGTGGATTTTTTCTAATTTTTCTTTTCTCAGTTTTCCAACCACTTAAAAAGAGAAGAAGTGTATACCTCAAAAACTAAATGGATAGGAGTTGGATTCAGAGGTCATGGGATAGGAGTTTTCGTTTGAGCGAGCTATACGCAGCTGGTGTTAATGCTTTCCTAGACTTTGCTTTTTCCAGAGTGAGCATAGGGAATAGGATTTTATGTCCTTGTATATACTGCATTAATCAACAGAGTAGAACAAGAGAAGAAGTGTATGAACACCTGATAGTCGACGGAATTATTACCGGCTATACGACGTGGTATTGTCATGGAGAATTTGGATCCACAAATCCCGCATCAACAGATCAATTTGTGGTTGACGAAGAAGACCAAGAAGACCAAGATGATATTGTTGACATGCATGAAATACTACAAGATGCGTTTCCCGAACATGTGGTAGAAGGAGATGGTGTTAGTACCTCAACTGGAGGCACAGAGGGTATAGGTGATGAGGAAAAAAAATTTTTTAGACTGATGCAAGAAGCAGAGAAGGAATTGTATCAAGGATGCAAGGAGTTTACGACATTGTCATTCATTGTTGCGTTATATCACGTAAAATGCCTATGTAATTGGAGTAACAAGTCATTTTCCATGTTGTTGGATATATTGACGAGAGCATTACCTAAAGATAATACCGTACCAAAATCTTTCTATGAAACAAAGAAGATGCTTAAGGACTTGGGGCTCGATTACAACAAGATCGATGCATGTCCCAATGATTGTATGTTGTATTGGAAAGAGGCGTCTAATGAAAGGTCATGTCAGCATTGTGAAAGGTCAAGGTATAAACCCAACAGCAACGTTCCCGAGAAAACATTACGCCATTTTCCTTTGATACCAAGGCTTCAAAGATTGTACAAGTCATCAATAACATCAGCCGATATGAGATGGCATAGAGATGGCCGTACGAATGATGGAAAAATACGTCATCCTGCAGATGCAGAAGCATGGAAGGACTTTGACAGACGACATCCAACTTTTAGTATGGATCCCCGTAGTGTTAGGCTTGGGTTGGCTAGTGATGGATTCAATCCTTTTGATCAGGCGATTTCGTACAGCATGTGGCCTGTTGTTGTGGTGCCATATAATTTACCACCTTGGAAGTGCATGAAACAAACATCATTTATGTTGACATTGTTGATTCCAGGTAAGAATCAACCTGGAAATGATATAGATGTGTACTTGCAACCGTTGGTGGATGAATTGAAGTTGTTGTGGGGTGGTGTTGACACATTTGATTCATTGAAGAAAGAGACATTCAGTTTACGTGCCTGTCTGTTATGGACAATTAATGACTTTCCTGCATATGCCAACCTTTCAGGCTGGAGCACCAAGGGTGCATTGGCATGTCCTTGTTGCAGTAAAGACACTGTCTCCGTTTGGTTGAAACATAGTCGTAAGCATTGTTACCAAGGCCATCGTCGGTTCCTCGGGGTAAATCATAAATTTCGAAAGGATAAGAAAGGTTTCAATGGTCATGTCGAGTATGAGGGTGCACCACAACTTCTTTCAAGCGCTGATTTGATAACTGAGTTGGATGATCTTGAGTTCCCAAAATTTGGTAAGGACCCCAATAACAAGAAAGCATATAAACGGAAGAGACCCTTGGGTCCAAATGAGGTAGCACACAATTGGAAGAAGAAAAGTGTATTCTTCGAATTACCCTATTGGAAGGATAATTTGCTCCGCCACAATTTGGATGTCATGCACATAGAAAAAAATGTGTATGATAACGTCGTTGGTACGTTGTTGGAAATGAAAGATAAATCAAAGGACAAATATGAAGCTCGGTTAGATTTGCAAGACATGAACATTAGGCCATCTCTACACCCACAGAGAATAGAAGGGAGCACCAAAGTCATTATACCTCCTGCAAGCTTTACACTATCTAAGGTAGAAAAAGAATTGTTTTGTAGAGCTTTAGCGGGGTTGAAGGTTCCTGATGGTTACTCTGGGAATATAGCACGTAATGTAAAAGTTACTGAAAGGGATATGTCTGGAATGAAAAGCCATGATTGCCATGTTTTAATGCAACAACTCCTTCCTCTGGCAATACGAGTACATCCAACGAAGAATGTTAAGTTGGTTTTGCTTTCGTTATGTGGGTTCTTTAGATGTCTATGTGCCAAAGTGGCTACGAAGGAAGAGCTGAATAAACTTGAAGCCAATATTGCAGAAACACTTTGCAATCTTGAAAGGATCTTCCCTCCTGCATTTTTTGATGTAATGGTTCATTTACTCATTCATTTACCACGGGAGACATTATTAGGTGGACCAGTCCATTACAGGTGGATGTATCCTTTTGAAAGGTTAGTTATTAATAAAATTTGTGGGTTTACTACAGTTGAGTTGTTTCCCTTACATTTTTTGGCTTCCTTCAAATAACTTTTTATTCTAATAGGTATAACAAAACTCTTAAGGAGTACGTACGCAATCAGAGTCATCCAGAAGGGTCTATTGCAGAAGGCTACATTGCAAATGAAAGCATGACATTTTGTTCTACCCACATTAATAACCTAGAGACGAGATTCACCCGTCCAATAAGGAATGTTGATAGTGAGAATCCACAAACTAAGCAAACACATTGGATTTTCTCATGCAAAGGTAGACCTTTAGGTCGTGCTACGTTGGAGACATTAGAATCAAAAGAGTTACATCAAGCACATCGATATGTTCTTATGCACCACGAAGACATTGAGATATACCGGCAGTAAGTGTTAAAATTAACGTATTTTGACTATATTTTTTTCACATTTAATGGAATCTCATTGTGCAGACTTCATTTGGATGAGCTTAAAAATAGCTTAAGCTATAAGGTTCGGGAACGTGAGCGAAGAAAGATGCATTCAGAGAAATTCACAAAATGGTTTAGATGTCATGTAAGCAGGAAAACATCTCTCTGCTTTAATCAATTTAAATCTAATTGCATCTTCCTTTTATTGCGTCCATAACAACTATTCTTGAATTGAATAGGTGGACAAGATAAGACAAAGTGGAGAAGTCGTCCCTTACATTATTCAAAGGCTAGCCAGAGGGCCTAGTCAAGAAGTAAAAAAGTATAAGGGCTATATATTGAATGGAGTCCGGTTTCACACGAAGGATCGTGAAGCCAAGCGACGTACCCAGAACAGCGGGGTCGTCGTAACGGCAAAAACAGAAAGCTACTCTAGCTGTAGAGATAGTCGGCCCATTGATGGTAATGTGCATTATTATGGTGTATTGACGGAGATCATCATGTTAGAATATTTGGACTTGAAGACAATGTTATTCCGTTGTGATTGGGCTGACACAAGCAATATAGGGATGTTCAAAGAACCCATCGGGTTTACACGTGTGAACTTCAATCACTTGATACATACTGGCCAATATTTAACTGATGATCCATTTATTTTTCCGAGACAAGCAGAGCAAGTGTTTTATGTGTCAGACCCCCTAAACCAAGGTTGGGTTATTGCTCTAAAAGCATCAATGCGCGATGTATATGACACGAAGGGTGACGTGGATGAAGATATTACTCAGGGTTACCAACAAATAAACATGCAAACTAGTGACCTGAGACGAGTAAATATTGGTGATACTGATATTAGTTGGGCAAGGACAAACTTAGAGGGTACAACAGTTGATGCAACTTAGAGGTCTCTAGTTACATATCAATGTTTGCCATTATGCTAATGTGTTTTTCAAACAAATGAATTTTTTATTTTTATTTTATTTTGGCAAACATATATACAAATTGTAATTATGATATGATTCAATACAGGTTTACGGATATGGATGGAAACACATCACATGGCTCTAGTACTACACACACAACTGCAGGTATTAAAATAATTTAATTGCTTATAATACTTAATTAATTGCTTAATGGAGCATGTTTGTTGTTTCATTGTAGAGCTGACACATAAAAGAGGACGTAGTAGAGCTGAAAGAACACGTAAGAGGCCCAGTACAGTTGAAATCCCCACAGTAAACTTAAATACACAGGGGCAGGTTATCGGTCCTTATTATACTGAGTTCATTACCTTTTTGGGGACCATCGCTAGGACTCCTACAATTGTTCCACTAAATTATGATGATTGGAGGTCAGTTCCAATGTATTACAAAGAAGAGGCATGGAAAGAAATAGAGGTAGGTTTGATTTTAAATTATCCCCTTATTTAATTTTCTGTTTATAAATGTTATCTATTATTAACTAAAATATGTAAATTGTGATAGAAATATTTCAAATTTGATGGCGATGGCAAGAGATATATTTTAATTAACTTGGGCCATATGTGGAGTGACTACAAGCAGACCCTTAGGAAAAAAACAATTGAGAGATTTCAAAATTTAAGAAATGCCCCTCGTCCAATGTTCCCAGTTGAAATTCCAGAAGACCAATGGAAGCATCTCATTGATAGATGGAGCTCGCCTGAATTTGTGGTAATATATTTTTTTTAAAATAAAAAATACATTGTTCTTTCAGTGATAGTGGCAATCTTGATATGTTTCCTCTTACCTAACAAGCACCTCAATTTCTAATGGTGTGTTTGATTTATGATAGGCAAAGTCAGAAAAGAATAAAGAATGTAGAAAAAAGCAAAAATTGCCCCACACAGCTGGCCGAACCAGCTTTCCACAAACCCGTCATTTGTTGGTAATTTTTTTAATAACAATTCATTTCTAGTTGTAAAATAAATTGGTTGACCTTACCATTGGACTAATTTTTTCAGAGCCTTGAGATGCCTGATGGTAGACAACCTTCAAGGGTAGAACTTTTTGAAAAAAACCCATAAAAGGAAAAATGGAAGCTATATAGATCAAGATTCAATGGAAGTTATGGTAAGAGTTTTTTACTTTTTTATTTTTATGCATTGACGTGTCTTTGTGCAATGTAAGTTATGGTAGGTGTTTGATTCTGTCAGGGTGGAATTATTTCATAGGTTGAAGACTTTTGAAGTGTTTATTATCCCTTATAATTGCTTCTAATATATTATAAATTGGAATGTAGGAAAAGCTAGAGCAGAAATTGGATGAACAACCTCCAGACTTGAGAAATGACAAATCTGTCCAAGATGATGTATTTCTGCAAGTCATAGGCCCTGAAAGGAATGGTCGTGTGCGTGGTGCAGGCAAAGCAATAGCACCTAGTGATGTTGGGCTGGCACGGAGTAATGTTCAGAAGAAAAAAGAAGATGAACAACTCCAAGCTACTATTTCTAATATGCAAGGAGAGATTAATGATTTGAAAGAACAGTTGACAGAAATGGATCAAATTAAAACCCAGCTGACGGAAATGGATCAAATGAAAGCCCAACTGAAGGAAATGGATCAATTGAAAGTCCAGCTGACACAAATGGATCAAATGAAAACCCAAATAGCACTTCTAACCCAAGCATTCACGGGGAGAAACACCTCTCAGAGTTCAATTCATTAATGTAAGTTTTACATTTCAAAGAATTTTGTTAATAAACCTTCCCGATATCCAATGGTTTTGCAAATATCACAGTAAGAGTTAATATGTTAGTTTTAAACTAAAAATATGCTAGTTGTGTTTAACATTTACATTCTAACCCAAATAAATTGTGACTTCTAAATTGCTAACTGCTGCTACCCCCCTCCCTCTTCTCCTTTCTTTTGTAATTTGTACTCACCTCTGTAATGTCCCAACAGGTAGCAAGTGCTGTGCTGATTTTTTTACTGTTCAGGATCTCTGATGTGTGATAGCCTTTGATAATAGGCTTTAATCCTTTAAATATGATACAGATGGCAAATGGTACCTATTGTCCGGGAATTGAAGTATGGACCAGGTAATTGGTCCATCAACCATTTCGTACAGCATGTTCTGTCCCAATTCAAGATTTTTCTTTGCCCAGAGACCCTTGAATTAGCAATATCCCAATCAATTAAACCTGATGATCTGACTCTTATCTCCCTTGGTTTAATAAGATGATAAACTCACATGCACACCTGCTCCTTGATCCTCTTTGTTAACTTTCAAAAAATAAAAAATTTGGAACTATCCACTGCTCCAATTCTGATTTCGCATATTATCACACTGAGAAATTTACACAGGCTATATATCACTAGGGATGAGAATGGGTCTCTATTTCATGAGCCATTCTCATCCCTAGTGATATATAGCCTATGTAAAAACAGTGAAATTAAGCACCAAATACCTGCTGAGTTAATACTTTCATGTGTTATTTCTGCAGAAGTAGGCATGAGTTTTATACTCAACCAAAGTTTCTGTGAATCTGAACTGTTTGTATCAAGCTATACAAACTGTCCCCTGTATTTGGTGTATCCACAGTGAGTTTCATAAGGGATATAGGTGTTTTCATTTTCCTACCAAAAGAGTATATATGTCTTCTCATGTTGTTTTCAGCGACTCTGTTTTTCCATTGAAATTGTCTAAATCAGTGTCATCTGTGTCACCACTTCATGCTCCCTTATCTGATGTAGCCACTTTTGAGAGATGGGTAGGTAGTTCTTCATCACCATCTATTGTAGGTAGTTCTTCAATCTGCCTCTTTCCTACATTTTCTTAATAAAAATCTCTCCTTAGAAAAGATAAACTCTTTTTGCCACATGACAAAGGGTTATTGGGAAGAAAGAAAGTCAGAAACTGTCTGCAAGGAAAGGGTAGGTGTGAACTGTAGTAAAGAACCATAAAAGTGTCACAGGCAGCAAGAAGAATCCTTCTCTCTCCTAAGTTTTTTAATCAATTACAATCTGGCAGATATTTGGTGCTTAATTTCACTGTTTTTACACTTTTTTAATAGATATGATGTAACCTGGTGGCTGGGTATATGTTCAAGATTCCAACAGCATGGTAGGATCATAGATTACAGAAAAAAACTATAGAATTTAGGTGAAATCCAATAACCTTATATCAGAACTGTAGCAAGAAGAGTTTTCTGGTTCTTCTAATACCCTGCGGCCAGGTTGTATATGCAGTGTCTAGCACTGTTTTGCTTGCTGATTTGTGAGATATTGATGTACATAATGGTTGTGTTAGTGCATTAATCCTACAGTAGGGTAGCAATGTGTTAGTCAGAGTCCATTCTTTATTTTCATTGTTATTAAATTGTTTTAGTTAGGCTGGATTAGGTCTCTATAAGTCCAGCCCTGTTTGCGATGATTCTTTCTGATTTTATTTAGAGTTTTAGTAGCAGTAGACTACTTCCATAGTAAGCTATTGGTTGGAGGACTTTTAAACTTAGTTTGAGTTTGATTTTTTGAGTTCTATTCGAACATATGTAATGGCTATACCCTATCCATGAATTTTGATGAATTAATGAAATGATTTTGCTATACTTTGGTCTATCAATTCAGGCTAGCATCTGTGGGATTCAGTTGTGTTGACTCTTATGGAATCAAAAGCATTTAACTGCTGTCAGATTCAGCAGTGAACCCTGACAAAGTCCAGGTCTCTATGAGTCCAGACTTGTTTGAGTTGTTTCTTTCTTATTTATTTTGCATGATGACTGATGAAGTCTGAAAGATTGCAGTTCTAGGAATGGCCTCAAAGCTTTTAGTGGTCCTTCAGACATTGGATACATGGTCCTTCCCTCATTGTATACAACAATGAATCAATTATTACATTCAATCCCTTGTAGAAGACAGCAAATTTACCTGTCCTGACTCACTGTTTTTGGGAGCTTGAAGACAGCAAAACAATACTTTGAAATCGTTACTCAAATGTTTACCAATATGGTAGAACAAGTCAGATCGAGAGAGAGAGAGAGAGAGAGAGAGAGAGATGTTTACCTGTCCTGACTCACTGTTTTTCCCAAAACACCATACCTTCATGCTGCTAGGCATCTTGCTGCAGCTGCTGGTATTGGGACATGTAATAAACTTTTCGAATGATACCTCATTTATGTCTTTTGCTGCAGCTGCTGGTATTGGAAAATGGTTACCATATTCTTTGAGGTGATGTTGACCATTCATATATTTCATGTAATTTGTATAAATCCCATTTTTTCCCTCAACGAACTTGTCTTGTAGAAGTTACCAAAATTCATGTACTTTCTATCCTACAGATCTTATATATAGATAGATCACTATAAGGTTCATTAGTTGCCTTAAATGAGTTTCAGACTGACTGATAGATACCACTTAAAGCCAATCTTCTCCATCTTGCCTCCTAAGGCACATTTTAGTTCTTCCATCTTTTTGCAGCTGCTGACTATGTGACTCATTCATACTTTTTTTTTCCTTTTTTTCTTTTTTTCTTTTTTTTTATCTTGGAGGTGGTGCGGGGTGGGGGAGGGGCTTGCTGATTTTCAGTCTTGCTGATTTTTGTTGGTCGAAAAGGAGATGAAATCTGGATTACAAAAAAGTAAAATTTCAGTCGATATTACTGTTGTTTTGGTCAGTGTCTCTACATCAGGTCAGCGATATTTTGGTGGTCATTTTGGTTATTTCAGTCGGATATTGATAAGTTAACTCCTGCTCCATCAAACCCTCATCAAAGTAGAACTTATGTTTAATTCAAATTCAAGAAGTTTTTCTTTTACAAAATGAAAAGCTCTCTAAAGTTGATACCTCCATGCTGATATGCCATTTGCTGTCTTTGTCTCTGTGAGGATTTGAATCAAAGGATATACGACCATACAAGAAGCCATTAGAGACTTTCCTTCAAGACTAGAGACCTTACATGTACATTGATATGCAGAGGCCCCTAACCTGATTAGGTCCACTAAAAGTTATCTACAGTAGAAAAAGAGTAGAGCTGAACAAAAAAAAATAACAAATGTAAAATGAAAGCTAATATGTTAAATTTTTCTTTAAAAAAAAAAACAAAACTGTTCAGAATTGGCTCCAACTGTTGGAAGAGCTGATGGCATTACATTCTATTGGAAGCTTTTACCAGAAGGACTGATGGTGCACTATGATATTTGACAAAAGATTCTCATCCAATGGCTTGGATATCTCTCATACAATTAAAAGATTCCAATCTTAGTGGTTTCTGAACATGGTTTACTGTTCCACCTACAGACAATGATTCTACTTGTTCCTGCCTTTCTTTTATTACTCCTTACTTTAATGACTGGTTGAAACCTTATTTCATTTGTCAATAATATTTAAAGGGGTGTCAATCATTTTGTTTGATTTTGGTTTTGTACTAAATTCAGACCTGAAATCATGAAGGATATAAAAGTCTTTATGTTGTTTTTTTTTTTTTTTTCAGCTTTACTTATCTATATATAGCTCAAAAAGTAAATGGATAGTAGTTGAATTCAGAGGTCATGGGATAGGAGTTTTCGTTTGAGCGAGCTATACGCAGCTGGTGTTAATGCTTTCCTAGAGTTTGCTTTTTCTAGAGTGAGCACAGGGAATAGGATTTTATGTCCATGTATATACTGCATTAATCAACAGATTAAAACAAGAGAAGAAGTGTATGAACACTTGATAGTCGATGGAATTATTATCGGCTATACGATGTGGTGTTGTCATCCGAACATTTTCTCTCATTTCTCTGTGACAGCTTTTGTGAAGCCATGCATGTCTATTAATATACAGTATTGTAGTTGCCTTTAGAGGAATGGTACCTTATCAGGCTTGGTAATGGTGGGCTTTCTCTGTACATTTCTTTTGGTTTGCAACTTGCACTTTTGTTTGTGAGGGCAATCAGGTATAACTCTCTAAGGTGCATTTGCCATTAAAGCTCAAAATGAGAACTCCTACATGCCTTGTCCATGCTAAGCTTCTTTACAAGACCCACAATCCATGTGTGTGTATCAAATGAATGATTTCATAGTATATCAGATTATGACAAAGTTTTTGTCATAGGATGACCAATGGGAGGGTGAAAAGAACCACGATATTAACAAGATGTTTCACTGCAGTTGAAAGGGCATTAATAGACTGAGTTATCCTATGATGACCAATGGGAGGACCAAAAGACCCATGACACTTTCTTCTATTTTTATGACTTTGATTAGTGTAATGCTTACACAAACTACTTGTGCTTCCACAATTATATATGTTTTCTAATTGTAGAAATCATGACTTAGTTTTTGTAAAGTGATCACCACTTAAGGCTTGATCACTGAAGGTTTTATATCACCACTACTAATCATTTTGTAGCTGTTTTTCAGAAAACTTGGTGGAACACTAACGCTAGCATTGGGAAGCCAGACTGGGTCAAGAAGGGAAGGGAAGCACTGTTGTGAAGAGGTTACCATTTTAAGAAGATAGATAATTGAAAAATAGGTGTCAAGGAAGTTGAGGTCAGACAATATGAAGAAGAAACATATTTTATTTGTATTCTTGAATGATTTGGTACTTAATGCTTGATGCTTTTGGTCATCAATTTATTGATATACTTTTGTAAGTGTTTTTAATTTTTCTTGATATTAAATGTAGTTAATTTAAATATATATTGTCCATTTTAATTTTGTTTTCACAGATTACAGCTGTGACGATAAAGAAATGGATTTTATATTAAAAAAAAAAAAGATAATTTATTGCGGCGTTTTTTAGTAAACGCCGCCGTATGACCACCAGTTCTATAAACATCGGTTTTAGATGAAACGCCGTTATAGGTTTCATAAACGTCGTTTCTCATCAAACGCCAGTCCGTGTGAAAGTTCCACGAAATCTTTCGGCGTTTGTTAAAAACGCCGCTAATGATTTCAATTTACTGGCGTTTGTTAAGAAACGCAGGCGCATAGTCACATACACACGCGTTTGCTAGAAACGCCGTGGTTCGTTACCTACGTTGCCTATAGCGGCTGATATGCGGCGTTTGAGGAAACGCCGGTGTATCAATTTGCCAGCGTTTAATATAGCTACGCCAGCGTTTAGGAACGCCGCGAAAGACCTATTTTCTTGTAGTG